>CM052539.1:123232397-123290272 GCA_028533065.1 Trachops cirrhosus
AAAGAGACTTATCTAAGAAAAAGAAGATAAAAAGCATGTGTAGTAAAATGACAGCAAACTCACAATTGTTAGCAGCCACACCTGAAACAAAAACAAGAAGAAACTAAGCAAACAACTAGGACAGGAACGGAACCACAGAAATGGAGATCACATGGAGGGTTAGCAACAGGGGAGTGGGAGGAGGAGAGACGGGGGAAAGGTATGAAGAATAAGTAGCATGGATGGTAGGTAGAAAATAGACAGGGGGAGGGTAAGAATAGTAGGGGAAATGTAGAAGCTAAAGAACTTACGACACATGGAGATGAACTAAAGGGGGGGAATGTGGGTGGGAGAGGGTGTTCAGGATAGAGGGGAATGAAGGGAGGATAATAGGACAACTGTAATAGCATAATCAATAAAATATATTTAAAAAAAGATGGTTATTGCTGAGGAGTGATTAAACTACATACTATATTTTGCAAATATTTATTTAGCCATTGTTATAAACTAGGCATTTAACAATGATACTTAAAATATGGGTGTAATTCAACTTGTTTTTAATTCCTTTGACAGTTAACCCTATCCAACCTTGAGAGGTATTTACCAATGCCATCTCTATTAGGCCATGATCTAGATCAGGGAGGTCGAATACAGATATACTGTAAACTAGGTATGTAAGTTTAAAGTTTCTAATAACTGCATTTTTAAAAAGTGAAAATATAAGATGAAATCTTTTTAATATTTTATTTAATCCTATATATGCAAAAGTTATTTCAACATGTAATCACACTAAAAAAGACATTAGACATTTACTTATTTCCTTTTTTGCATAATAAATCTTCTAAATCCACTTTGTATTTTATACTTATAGCATCTCAATTCAGACTAGCCACATTACAAATGTTCAACAGCCACGTGCAGCTAGTCACTACTCTTCTGGACAACACAGACGTAGAAGCTACTTGGACATCAATACATTCTCTTTTCTCTGAACTCTGTCTTTTCTTTAAACAATTATCTCCAAAATTACACACTATACCTGCTATGAAAAACAAAAACAAAGAATGATGACTTTAATTGAAAACTCCTTTGGAGTGCAAGCTTTTTTGTGTTTTTAGTTAAATGGGCTCATGGCATTGTGCCTTCTTTCAAAAAACAAAATACATTTTAAAGAGCAGAAATAGAAAAAAATTAAGGGAATGTTTATTATGAATGATCCTCAAATCTTGGTAGACTCTGTAATCACAGAACACGATTAAAATAAATCTATACATCCAAACACATCTATGACTGTCAATCATATTACTTAAATTTAAAACACCCAAATACAATTGAATTAATAAAGGGGAGATAATTTTAAAAGTTTCACTTAGAGAAATTTTCTTTTCCAAAGGTAGACATATTTTTTCCTTATAATATATAAGTATAGCTTTTCAGATTTATTCTTTAAAAGTTAGTTCATCCTACTGCAGACACTGTTTGAAATGTTAACAATTTAAAAACTCTCCAACTTCACTACAATTTACCTTTGGCCTAATTCCTAAGCAGAACTATAAGAAGTCGATATTATTTATAAAAAGTAACAAGCTTTCTTTACAGATTGAGCCTCTCAATTATAAAAAACATCATTTTCAATGACTCTTTCCTAATACAGTGTCTGGCACATGATTATTTGCTCAATAAATATTTGTTGAGACATGAATAAATAGTAGCAGGCACTGAAAATATATCTAGCATTTCAAAATAAAAAGTTAAGAATTGGGCTCTTTTAATTAAAAGGATTAACTGGGTTTCATAAGAAAATTGACGCTGAACTGTTAACACTTTCCATCAGCTACTCGCATTTAATACAACACTCCTAAAGAATAGATATTATCACCCCTCATTTAATATATAAGGAAGGTGAGGCCAAAAATGTTAAGGTCGTACACTATAATTATGAAGCAAAGGGGCCAGATTTCAAGCCCAAGTCAGTCCTCAAACAAAACGTGTGTGTGTGTGTGTCTGTGTGTGTGTCTGTGTGTGTTGGAAAGGAATATGTGGATTTATGCAAACTAAAACCCATGCTTCTTTACTTAAAAAAAATTCCCATTACAAAAACTTCAGAGGAAAAATAACAGTTCCCAATTCCACACACACGTGTACAAAATCCACAACTTAAGAAATATGAACACATTTAAATTATAATAATAAGCTCTGTTGATGAAGACTTAAATGCAAGTAGATAAAAAGGTTACGTCCCCGTATCCTTCCCTCCCGGGACAAATCAAACTGGGAGTGAAAGCATCCCCCCCGGACGTGATCTACGGCGCACAGAAGAGGGGAGGCGGCTCCCCTCTCAGCTCTTCAGGACGCACGGGTCCTGATCTCCTAGGAAGGCGCAGGGCCAGCCGGCTCCAGCCTACCTGACGGGTTCCTGCCGCCGCTTGAGCCAGCTGCAGCAATTGGCCATCAGACTGAACATCCCAGGCCGCTCCTCCCTCCGCCTCCCATCCGAGCCTGGAGCGAGTTTGGGCCCCTAGTTGCCGCCGGGCCAAATCCCGAATCCGCTGCGGTTAAGCCGGGAGGAAAGAACTAGAGAGAAGTGAGGACCGTCAGTCCGAGCACAAAGTTCGTATAATACCGCCAGTCCTCAAGCGGACGTCGACTGCCCTACTAGCCTGGGACAGCCGAAGAAGAGGCATCGATACACAAACCGGAGGAGGGTTAGCGGCGCCGACCAGAGAAAAGCCCCGCATCGACGTGCTGACGTTCCTCCCAGGCGTGAAAGGCCCCTCCCAGGCTTGGAAGGTTCTTCCCAAGCACCGCCCTTGCACTCCTCCAATCACTATGTTCGTGGCCTCCGAGTGGCTAAAGGGGACTGGCTACACCAGGTTTTTTGCCGGTGAGAGGGGCGGGAGAAGGGGGAGGGATCTAAAAGAAGGAGGTGGAGCTCCTGGAAAGTGGTTCTCGTTGCTAGGCAACAGCACCGTTTAGAGATTGAGGGATCCCTGAGAAATCTCTGGCGAGGTTTACCTGTACACCCATCCAAAAGTATGTTACCAGCCGAGGGTGCTGCTCCTCGTCTATCTCCAACCACAGCTGAGGTCCAAAGATCGCAGGCCTTGTGCGTGTTTTGTTGTGTTTTATACACCAGGGATAAGGTGAACTGAGATTACAGCAGACTTTTGATTGCACAGCTAGCTATAGAAACAATACACTGGGGCAATAATTATAAGGACAAAAAAACTCATTTGCTAATTATATCAATAGTGCAAATGAGAGTGATTTTTTCATCGGTATAATGATATTACTGTTAGTTACGTAAAATGTGAAATGGAATTTTATATTTATTGTGTGAGGGATATGACTACTAAAGAAATATGTTCATTGCAGAAAATGTTAAAAAAAAACACTTAAAAGATGAAGAAAATCATATCACACAGTCATCACCCAAAGATAACCAGTGTTAACATTTTGATGCATGTCCTTTCCAGGATTTTTAGATACACAGGTTGCTAGCTATTTGATTTCTTCAAGACAGAGAAGGTGATCTACTGGCTGTTTTGTATTCTGTTTTGTTTTATTTAAAGACATATGTAATATCTGCATTCCTATAGCCTTGAAAAAAGAAACTACATTTCTATATGAAATAATATACGCATAATATATAGAGGCCTGTGTATACTTTGTTTCTACTAATATATTTTTATATCCTCGTAAAAAGAGAGAGGACCCTGGCAATCCCAGTGTCTCCAGGGGAAAGTAGTGGTTTGGAACTAAGATAGATTTAGGTTTAAAATTATTCTCTGCCCTTTACTAATTTATGTAATCCTAATTCAAACCCATATACATTACTTATAGTTTACTGTCTCTGAAACAAAGTACCTCAACTGTAAAATGAGAATAATGATACATACTTTACAAGGTTGCTAAAATGATGAAAAGTAAGAAATACAGCTCATGTGCAATTTCTAACAAATAATAGCAGATTTTGAAGTGGGTGTCACTTGTCCTTTAAACGTTAATGGCATTTGACCTACTACCTCTCTCCTAACTGCTAGGTTCTTTTTCATCATTCTCACTTTCCTGCCTTGATATCTTCAACTTTCTTTCCACTTGATCACGGATGTATGACTTCTACTGATTTTCCTAAAAGAACCTGTCTTTCCTCATCAATACTAGATGCTGCCTCTGCCCGTATTGTCCTGTACATATACTAAAATGCCTCTATTTTACAGTACTAATGAAAAAGTTAAATGGTACCTTCACAATTTTTCTTCCTTCTCTGTTTAATTTCTAATAACCCACAACATCTACCTTCTCTTTTCCAAGATTAACCACTTTCTTGGGACTCTGACAAATACCATTTTCCACTTTCCTGAAATCCTGTTCCTTTAATTATTTTTTCTTTATCCAACATCTTAAATATACTCCTTTCAATGTTTTCCCTAAATCTTAGGCTACAATTGCCTGGGCAAGGTAGGGTTAAGAGGGCAGGGCAAGATAAGACCACACATCCTTAATTTTGAGCCAGGTTACTACTGTTCTGCTAACTCTTTAATTCCACAATCCAACTTTTTTAATTAATGGTTCACAAACCCTAAAGCACTATTTTTGCTGTTCAGTCTTTTTATCAACTCACTTCGATTGGCCTTCTGTCCCATAAAACTACTCGAAACATATAACTTATGTGTTTTTATAACTTATGTCTTCCAAATTACCAGAGCAGCTCTTCTTTTCTTTCACATCAGTTAATACTTTTAACTCTTCTAAATCTCTTTCCCCCCTTGGCTTTTCACAATTACACACTATTCTGGTTTTCTTCTGATCTCACTGGCCATTCCTTTTCCTTTGCTTTCCTTTTTAAAACCATGTTCTCCTAGAGAATCCAATTATTTCTTCTGTGCCTGAGGGACTTACAATGTGGATGTTTCTTGAGCATTTCTGGAACCATATTCAACACCCTTTTTTAAAAAAATATAATAAACCCAGCTCTACTTCATGGCTTTCTTAGTTCTAACAGTGATACATTACTAAACATTTTTGGTGCCAACATACAGTCAGTCAGATAACTGAGTTGAATATTACTTTTCAATATAGTAAGTGCTTTGGTAAACTTAAGTGTTGCTTATTATTTCCAGTTCTCTTTTTCTTATAACCACTTGAAATTGTTATTCCCACCTCTTGAAGTCATGAACTTGCTTTGTCCAGTGAAACGTGCATGGCAGTAGTTGTGTCAACTCTTGGTGAAAACATTTAAAAGCTGGCATATAATTCCCTCTGTTCTCCTTTCCCTTGCAATGTGAAGTGTGGAAGCTTTCGTTAACTTTGAAGTAATAAAAAATCAGAACAGCATGGAAAGCTGAGCCAATGCACGAGGACAGCTGCTTGCAAAGTCCTAAAGCAGACTTCCTACGAGCAAGAAATAAACACTTGTTAACTAAAGCCACTGTAATATTGTGACTGTTTTATCACATTATAACCTAGTTTATTCTGAATGTTGAAGAAAGCCTTACTGCCATTATTCTAGTTAAGAATCTCATTTCATCTCTCGGGGATTGTTGAAATAACATCCAAGTATTACTTGGTTTCTTTTATTTTTTCCAGTTTTATTAAGGTATAATTGACAAATAAAATCATCATACACATTAAGTGTACAATATAATGATTTGGTATACATATACATTGAGAAATGATTCCCACAATTGAGTTAATTAACACATTCATCACCTCACATAATCTTTTTTTTTGGTGAGAACTAGTAAATTTCAAATGTACAATACAGTATAATTCACTAGTCACCATGCTTTACATTAGATGTGCAGAACTTATTCATCTTCTTTTCCTGCTTTTTCTTTTATTAGCATTTATTTTATGCTGAATTTACACCTGGGCCATTAAGGTTTTGTTTCTTCAGTTTCTTCCAGGATAGCTTTTTCCTTTATGCAACCTCCTTATCTGATTTAGGAACAATCTGCTCCTTTGCAGTAAGGATCATCTCAGTGTGGAAGGGAGAGCTCAAGTACGGGTTCTGCACTGTACCTCGGGAACTTTGTTCTCTGGATGTGCTTAATGACCAGAGAATCTACATCTAAACCTTTGAGTTCAGCATTACCTTCTGCATTTTAAAGCATATCCAGCAAAATTTTAGCACTCTGTTAGGACCACCGACCCTGTGCCCAGTCCCACTGTTTGGCCCTGGGCACACCTACCAACTCCACCATTACTAACTAGGGAATGGCACACATTGCTCCTGTGAAGTCACAGCCTTCAGACACTTGATGGCTTTGGAGATATGCATAGCCTTGAAGGGCTGTTTTACAGCTGTTCTTAGAGGGGACAAGAAGATTTAAACCTCTTTGCTTTTCATGATTTTGTGGGTTTTTCTTGGTTAAGTGAATAGTGAACCATTTTCAGAGTCACCTCAGGCTGCTTGTGGGAAGAGAACTTATTCATCTTACTGAAAATTTGTGTCTTACCAACTTCTCCCCTTTTCCCATATCCCTCAGCTTCTGGCAATCACCATTCTACTCCATTCCAATGAGTAGATCTCTTTTAATTCTGCATATAAATAATACCATGAAGTGTTTGTCTCTGTCTGGCTTATTTTACTGGCATTTTACCCCCCAGTTTTATCCATATTGTTGCAAATGGTGGGATTTTCTTTTTTTGGAGGGGAGTAATTCTTAATAATATTCTACTATATATCATATATATGCAATGTATATGAATATATAATATATATCTGTTGCATATAACACATAATTACATAATACATTTATATATAACATTGGCTTATCCATTCACCCATGGATGTACACTTAGGTATTTTTCATATCTTGGCTATTGTGAACAATGCTACCATAAACATGGAAGCACAGACATCTTTGTGAGATAGTGATTTCATTTCCTTTGGTTCTATATCTAAAGCTGAGATTGTTGGATCACACAGTATTTCTATGTGTACTATACATATAGTAGTTCTATGTATATGTGTATATAGCTTTAATATTTTAGTACTAAAACATATAGTATTTTATGTTAATATAAATATAGAGTATATATATATTTTGATTTTAGTTTATCAGGAAATCTCTGTACTGTCTTCTGCATGGCTGTACCAATTTACATTACCACCAACTGTGTACAAGTGTTCCCTTTTCTCCATATCCTTGCCAACATTTATGTGTTATCTGTTACTTGGTTTCTAATCTTCCCCAGCTCTGATCCATTTTGTAAACATTTCACAAGGTAACATTCCTAAAGTACAACTACAAAAATCACTACTGTTTCTAAAATAAACAAACATACAAAAAACCAAGCAAATAAAACTACTAGTCCTCACTGCCTGTGGTGTAAACACTTTAGCTTGATTGTTTTCACCAAGAAAATATTAAAATATTGTTGTAGAAAAAATGTACAGGGTGGGGCAAAAGTAGGTTTATAGTTATTTGTATGAAAAATAATATAATAATTAATAAATAATAATATAAGAATTAACTGTTTCCTGTACTCACAACTGTAAAACTACTTTTGCCCCACCCTGTATAAATCAGCAAAAGGAAAATGATCCATAATTCTACCATTGGAAATGATCACTACAGATATTTTGGCATAAATGTTCCCAGGCTTACACTGTTAAATTGAATTTCATTTGCACTGTTAAGTTGAATGTTTATGCGCCAGTCACTGTTCTGGGCACTAGAAATATAGGTGTGAACAAAACATAAAAAAAAAAAAGGGCTATCTTCAAGAATCTACATTCTAGTAGTGGGAAGGATGAGGAGGCAGATAATAAAAAAAATAAGTAAACTAGACCATATATTAGTAGAAGATCATATGAAGATGTATAAAACTGGGTAAGGGAATGGGGCTAGGATTAGGACTGGGAATGAGATTAGATTAGGAATTAAAGTTTGGGTAGATTTAGTTGCATATTTATAACTACTGAAAACAACTTTGGCCAAATAAAATTGACAAAGTGTTTGCTGATATTGAGCTAAAGCCAGATATCACCATTACAGAGTGACGTTCTGAGATAAATTAAAAACCTAAAAATTTTATTCAAAACATATTATTAAATTTTAGTCTTAAAAATTTCTGTATATAATTTTTCAAGTTTAGCATTACCATAGGTACCATACATAATTTTTCAGCACTGACTATAGTTGCTGGCACTGTGATACATATTTGTGGTATTAAAAATATATTCACTTTTTAAAAATTTTGGTGTTATACTTTTATTTTTTAGAACATCACCTTTATTGGGGACTTAGGTGAAACATGAAACACAAGAGATTACATTGTTTTCTAGCTAATTAACAAAAACACATAAACAAATAACTATAAATCATATGATAAAATCAAGTAAAATATCAGGATAACTGTACATCAAAAATAAGTAAATTGCCTGAAACTTGCCCTATCAGAAACAACCTAAATCAAATCCCAAACCCATTTTAACCTTTTCTCCCATCTCTGAATTTCTATAGCATGCTTTCTGTAATTTATAACACACTCTTTGTATTGTCTATATTGCTCTTATACGGATAGGCATTAATTACATCTCAAACTAGACACTAAGTTCCTTTGAGAAGAGGAACTTTATAATATCTCTAACTAATATGTAACAGGGACCCATGAAAGACTAGTTGGCATTTATTTTTTAGCAAGCATTTCTCTATGACCTGGTTGGAGTGAGAAAGATGATATGTGTTGGTGGTAGGATATAAATCTACCAGAGTAAAATACAAACTACAAAACAAGAGACCATCTAATAAGTGGCTGCCTAGACAAAGGGTCTAGTATAGTTTTGACTTGTTAATACTAAAGACCAAACTACAGTGCAATTCTCAACAACACAATATTTAGATGGAAAAAATCCCTCTAAACACATGTACACTTTATTGCAACCAAAGATTAAATAACAATTGTAACTACTACATTTAACATCAGTAAGTAATATATAACTCAAGAACAACGTGCTGAAGATATGGTCGGTCATTCAATCAAAATCAATCCTGATACTGCGTTTCTGCTCCATGTGAAGAGCAGAAAACCTGTGCTACGTCTTCTACTTCTCTGCAGCATGTCTGAATTCTGGTTAATTCCCCATAGAGCGTCCATTCACTTTCACCTGAAGTCTTTGGAAGAGTCAGATTTCCCTTTTAAGTATTCACTCCTTTGTTTCCATAACATTCCTTTCCTCATGTTCTTTACAGTCTTTTTTTTTAATGTCTGTATCAGAGGTGACTTGTTATGAATATTGTTGATTCAAAATTTTGGAGGTTTTCCTTCCTTGTGAAGTTTTGGGATCTCAAAATTGATATTCCACTCTTAATTCTTTCTCACGAAGATGAGAGTCCCAAATCAAGCCTCTGCTCAAAAGGCTGGTGTCCTAAATGCATTTAATTAATTAATATACTCCTGAAAGCTTATTTTTTTTATGATTGCTAGCACACCAAAAAAAAAACACAGAGAGATTAGAATTATATTTATAATTAAATGATTTGGAGCTGGGAATAAAGTGGTGAATAGACTGACATGGTTGAGTCAGACAGTAAGAGAAATAAAAGAGGGAAGGTTCAAAAACATTCAATAATTCCTTTGCAAATAGTCTTATAAAAAAAAAGTGACTAGCATCAACTTCCATCCAGCTGGATCAAAGAACCACAGAAAGCTAGAGCTGGAAGAGACTCTTGAAAGATGATCAGTCTATCAAGTTTTGTGCACACACATAGGAAATCAATTTATGTGTTCATTTGATCAGAAATACTACAAGTGATAATAGTAAATAAGCCTTAAGTACTACTATTTAATACACAGTAATTTCTTTACATGTGTCATCTCTTTAAATCCTTACGTTAACACTTTAACACTATTATCTCCATTTTACAGATGATACAACTGAGACTTAGAAAGGTTAATCAATTTGCTTAAGGTTACATAACTAGTAAGTGACAGAGTATTACGATTTAAATCCAGGCAGTTTAGTTCCACAAGCACCTTAAACATTAAATAACATATTCAAATGTGTATGTCTAAGCACGAAAAGCAGAGGTAATATATAAAAAAAAATAACGAGCTGCTCTAAGGCGATAGAATTTTACACATTCTCTTCTTTCCTCAAAACATTTTTTTGCTGTAGTTGTTGGGGTTTTTTTTACACCATACATGCAGGTACAAAATAAAAATGGTGATGATCAAAACTATACCATTTGCTTCCATTATCTCTGTTCTCTACCAAGTCTTCCTAGAGTCCTCATTCACTTCTGGATTTAGGTTAACATCCTCATCCCAACGTCGATCTCTCACGACTTTTCCTTCTAAGAACGGATAGCCTGTCCTCTGATTCCTCAAAGTGCTTTTGGCCACTCAGCCTCCCACCTAAGTTCGCTGGAGCTTTTCACTGCGTTCGCTGTCTCCGCCCCTTCGAAAACACCCCATTCAGGAGCCCTGAACACAACATTGGAGTTTGGAAAGCATCAGGGAAGGCTGTCTCCACAGTGTTTACTAGGCCTCCAACACGTTCTCTGAGCCCTGCCCCCTGCCCCCAGCTCCCAAAAGCTTCCTGGAAATGTCCTCGTTATCACTTCCCCTCCGCAGCTGGGGGTTGGGAGCTGGCGGTCCTCTCCGCCCCCGGCTCACGCTGTTCCACTGGCGCGCTCCCTCGCTGGCTCTGCCGCGCCGCAGTCCTCCAGCATCGGCGCGGGGGCATACTGCGGGGTCCCGGCTTGCAGCTCCGCAGCTCGCAGAGCGCTCAGGGTCAGCAGCGACGCGCCACAGTCCCGGCCCACGCTTCTGCCGGCCTGGCCATGAGGGTCCTGGGTGGGTGCTGCGGGGCGCTGCTGGCGTGCCTCCTCGTCTTAGTGTTTCCCATCGCAGAGGCAAACTGTGAGTAGTCAATATCGTTTTGTTTTCTTTCCCCAGCAATGCCGACTGAACTGCCAGCCTTGTTGGATTTTCTTTGCGAAGGCTGTAGTCTCCTAGAAAGTTTACTGCAAGTCGGGACAACCACCGACTGATGGAAGCAGCCATGGATCTATCCCGCATTGTTGATGGTTGGGCACGTTCAATATTTGCCCTGCTCTTGTAATGATGTGTTGCCTACAAGACAGACTGAAAAACCTGAGTGACACTAAGTATTGAAGGAGTTAGAACGCCTTACCCGTTTGCCCCCCAACAGCTGGAGTTCCTAGTGGCAGGACAGGGATAAGTACATTACAGTTTAAAAGTAGGGGAAAAGGAACCCACTACCTTCCCTTTGTACACAAGCCTGTCCCCAACGAGCACCCCTGCTGCAACCTATCTTCCTTTTGCAATTTCTCGACTTTGAGCTTGGTTTGCTTATTTCAACATTGACAAACGAATTGTTTTAGAATGAGTGAAGTTTTGGATAGCAGTTGGCAGATGTCATTTTCTGACTTTGAAATCAAAAGGCTTGTTAAACATCATATTGCTCAGAGGGTTTTTGATACTGAGTGCCACTAATCTGAGGTCGTGGCATGAATTTTTGTCTTTATCTTTGTATTCCCAGTTCTTTAGGTTCCCATGCCTGGATTCAAGGCAGGATATTGCGTTTTATCTGGAAAATACATGAGAAGTATTAAGGCATTTAGAACATGTTCGTTGTCAGTTAACTTGTTTGTTTTCTGAAGTTTAAGAATGTTCATTGATTTAAAATGCTTACTTGTGTTGTTTTATTCTCAGGAAATGGCATGGGAGAGAAAAACTCTGAATTACAAATGACTTTTAGGCTGCATAAGGCTTCAGTATAAAAATTTCAAAGAATTAATGTCAGGAGAATTAAATGGGAATTTACTAACAATCCACCAGTTTTTATTAATACTGCTCAAGTTGAATGAGGTATTTTACATTCTGATTTGGAGGCTAAGACATTATTTGTTGATTTTATTTTAAAGAACTGTGATAGCAGAACTTTAACACTCAAGCCTGTGTCATTAAGCCTGCATATGACCCATAGGCACTACCTCATTATCTTCTATGTAGCTCATGAAGACAATCAAATATTTGTCTGCTAACCAGTGCTTTGGAGAAGAGAAAGAAGCAAAAGTGACTTGCCACACTTACTGCTTGTCATCACAGGAATTTTCTAGGCCCTTTTTAAAAAAATAGAAATTGTTATATTTTCATTTGAATCTAGACAGTTCAAAAGTATGTGCATGTGTATTATATGCAGGTATTCAAACTATGTGTAGAGAGAAATATACTTGTTATGTATAGATACTATTAAAGTAGATAAGTTAATTCCACTGGTATAGCATATAAAGTCCCTATGGTCTCTTCATTTTAAAAAATTTAATAGTTCAATCGGATTGAAAGTCATCCTGGTTTGCTGATGAAGAAACTGATACAGATGGAATTAATTTACCCCCTAATATTTTAAATTTGAGATAGAATTTGAGATACAAATATTTGATTTATAATTCATGTTTAGTTGCTATTTAAAGAAAAGCAAATCATAGGTTTAGTTTTGAGAGTGAGAAATCCAGTTTAACTTCTTCATTTTAACAATAAAAAAGTTGTTCAGAGATGTTAACTGCCTTTCCAGACATTTTTCAGACCATATATATATATATATATATATATATATATATATAAAGAGAGCGATTTAAAACATATACTGTATACATACTTCATGTCATTTCCCCCTAAGGGCTGTGGTAAAGAGAACCAGAGGAAGGGAGATATCCCTTTTTGGCTGTGCTGATTTGGCACTGTCGAGACTTCCACTTCTGGGTAGATGCAGTCTATCCTAGACATTACTCGCTCATATTTTCCTTCTCTTTTTTTACTCTTGTCTTTTCATTTCTAACTATTCCTTTCACTGTTTATCCATCTTTGTCTTAACTTGAAGTCCTCTTTTTTTTCAGAGTCCAAAATGTTGCACTGATGGAGAGATTTTATCAAGGTTAGGTTAGAGTTGGGGTTGGTGCTAGAAGAGTTAGAAACAATTTCTGGTATGCAGCAACAACAACACTCTATGCCGTATTCTCTTACCATTAATTCTATGCTAGGAAACACAGAGGTGCTTTTCACAATAGACCTTTTCTTTTCACCAAGTTTAATAGCCTCTTTATGGATAGATGTTCTATACCCATATGTAAACTTCCAAAGTATTATGAGAAAAACATATAAGAAGCCTGGTAATACATATATCAGTATTCTTTAATCGCAAACAATGGTAATGATAATGAAGGAAGGGAAAGAGAAAGGAAGGAAAGGGAAGGGAAGAGAAGAGAAGGGCAGGGGGAAAGAAGGAAAGGAAGGGGATGGAAAGGGAAAGGGGAAGGAAAGTAAAGGAAAGGGAGAAAGGAAGGGTGAAGGGAAGGGTGGGGAGAAAGAAAGGAAAAGAAAGAGAGAATGGAAAAAGGAAGGGAGGCGTGGGGGGGGGAGGGAGGGAGGGAAGGAAAAAGCTGAGTGGTTTTATTGGAGGGCTACTGAATGGCAGGCTGTATAACCAGGCCTAGGGAAGCCAGGGACTTGGGAATATAAGTGATCAATATAATGGAAACTCATGTGCTCACTATGTTAGGAGCTGCACCATATGACTAGTTCTAACTGCCTTCCAGTCCTGTTTGTCTCTACACACAATTGAAATTCCTAGAAAAGAGAGCCTCATCATTTTGGCTTAGCTTATTTCTGGAGTTTTGTGATTCATATCTCAGTAGAGTCAGGTAGAGTGCCTGGACAGCTCCCACAGAGGAATAAGATGCCGGGAAGAAAGCAGAAACAAGAAAAGTCTACACATTCTAATTACTGGCTGTACAACAAATACAAACGACCTTCTTTTTATAAAACCATTTGAAAGTATTTCAAATATGTGCACACATTTCTAATACAATGTAATCTAGTAATGCACAACAGAAAGTATCTCCTCCTCAATAGGTTTTGATCACCATAACCAGAGAGGAAGGCTCAAGGCCACCCTTTCCTAGTTTAGCATCCTTGGGTGATACCCATGCCTCATCTAGTTTTGTCACAATCCCTTGTTAATGTCCTATGCCTTATGGACAAAATGATACATTGTAGTGTACCAACACCTACTATATGCCAAAAATAATAAAAAAAAAAGAGGGGAATATAGATACTCACTTTAGGCCTTGCCTGACTGTCTTGTTGATAAGCTTGAGCTGGTGTTTATGAAGGACTTCATCCTTCATTACTCAATTCATATCTCTCTTTCTCTTAGGCAGTTCCTCATGTCTGGGTTTTTGTCAGTTCCAGGAGCTGAATGAACCACACCCTTCATCTGAAACTATCTGAACCCTGTTGTTCCTACCTGTAGATGGTTGTTTCCATCTTTTCTTTTATAGTTTCTACTGTGTACAGAAGTTATTGTGGAGTAGTAACTATCCATTTAACCCTAGTTTATGTGTGGTAACAGCACTGTTTTGTCTTGATTATTGTCATTCCAGGATAATCCTCTCTCTTTCTCAACAAGAGTAAAAACTTTAAATGGCCATAAAGTAGTCTCATCTTTTAATTCAGTAGAAAATATATTAGGTCCCCTCATGAATGTATTCTCCCTGGTTCTTTAATTTCTCGATGGGCAGAACCCATTTGTGAGGGAAGAAAGCAAAAAATTCGAGACTAGGTCTTTGGATTAGTTTCTTAGGTCTGCTGGAACAAAGTACCACAAACTGGGTGGTTTAAGTAACAGAATTTATTATCTCACAGTTTTGGAGACTAGAAATCTCAGATCAAGGAGTCATCCGGGTTGGGTCCTTCTGAGGACTGTGAGAAAGAATCTGTTCCATGCTTCTCTGCTGGCTTCTGGTTTCCAAAGACATTCCTCGGCTTGGATATGGCATTCTCCCTATGTCGTCACACCATCTTTGTTTGTACCTATTTGTCTCTGTTCCAAATTTCCCCTTTTCATAAGAACACCCATCATAATGAATTAGCAACCACGCTTATGACCTCGTCTTTTTTTTTTTAAAGTGGTGACTCGGTCACCACTTTAAAGATTTTATTTATTTTAAGATTTTATTAATGTATTTTTAGAGAGAGGAGAAAGGAGGGAGAAAGGGAAAAAAACATCTATGTGTTGCCTTTTGCCCGCCCCCTTCTGGGGACCTGGCCTGCAACCCAGGCATGTGCCCTGACTGTAAATCAAACTGATGACCCTTTGGTTTGCAGGCCAGCACTCAACCCACTGAGCCACACCAGCCAGCCAGGGCTGACCTCGTCTTAACTTCATTATCTGCAACATTCTTTTTTCCAAATTGTAAAGTCATATTCACAAGCACTGGGGAATTAGTATTTCACCATCTTTATAGGGGACACAGTTCAACGCATAACTGGCACTAAGCCTCGTGACAAGTGTTTACTTCTTTCTACCTCCATTCCTGACTTGTGTATTTTAGCTTTAGGAAAAAAGTACCACCTTTGAATTACTGCTGGTACTGAGAAGGTACTACATTTTTTTCAAACCACATTAGAAGATAGTGTTGTATCCCAAAGGCAGTGACTGAGCCCTCAATTAATTGGTCAGCATTTCATTCTCTGAGGCTAGCTCCTTTAAGATATTAGAGTACAGAACAAGACCAATGAAAACCATAATAATCATCCCATTCACTTATTTCCTTAACTTGAGTTAATTCTTTAGTTAGACATAATATGGCGTGGCTTAGAATAAAGCATTAAATTAGTCTAACAATAGTGGTGCTGACCAAAAAACTAAACCAAATACAGAATAAATGTCTCTTTCTCTGAGTACAAATTGCTGTTCCTCCCTGATAGAAAAGCTTTAACTAATCAACCGCCCACTAGGTATCTGATTAGATTCTGTTATCCGTCCAGTTCCAACAGCTGAAGGTTTGATGACTTCTCTTGAAAAACAAATAAAGGAAGATCAGCAACACTAGGCCCACAGTCCAGCATGGACAGGTCCAGCTAGAGCTGATTCAGAGCTGCCTTCTTGAGACAGAAATACTCTCTCAGTTTGCCACAGTTCCAAGCATCGGCGGTTGTCTCTCACCAAATTCTCTTCCCTTGTTTATGGTACCTGTCTGACACTTATAGGTCTTTGTGTTTGTGACTCATACTAGATTGCCATGAGAAGAAACACAACTGACAATCATTAAGTGGGTCATTCTGTTCTCTCTTATGATTAAGAACTCTGGTGTGAGGCCATCCTGTGAACGGTCACCTGGAACACAAATATTTCAGCTATGGGCCAGTTCTTGCCCAAACTTCCTTGCTCCTAGGCCTGAGATCTAGCTCTCTACAGGTTCCTGAACAACTGGACAGACCATTTGAACAATTCAGGAAGTACAATAGGGCCTCATTTCAGATAAATTATCATTCCAGGCAAAGTGAACACTGAGAAATTCTGCTGAGATGTCTGCCCATTGGGAGGGTTTTGTTTCACCAGGGCTCCTCGGGACCACTCTTGAGAGAGGCTATAGTTTGTGTGTGTTTTTGTGTTTGTTTCTGGCTGTTGCAGGTTGACAGCTGGATCTTGTCTGTACATCACAATATTTAATAATCACTGTAGGTTTTTGGAATCTCTTCCCTAGTGCAGTTACCCAGTGCAGTTATTTTGTTTTGGAGAAAACTGGGAGAAATTCGCAGTGCTGTATACAGATAGTTCTTTACGGGTATCCCTCCTCTCCTTCTTCATTCAAGAGGTTCTGGATTCATCAATGATTCAAGATTAGTAATTACAGAGAGATGGTGATTTCTTTGTATTGTGACTGAACAGGGACATTTGGGATGAAAAACTCAATGAAGAATTTTGTGACTTGTCTTTCTATCTCATTCTAAGATTTTTCTCCAAGGTTTGATCAGTACACTCACTCTGACTTTGATTCAGGGGAGTCCAGGATGCTACCTAAGCTCAACCACTCCAGGTTCCTCCCATTGCATCTGAGATCTGAGAGCCCATTTCAAAGTTAGCCGCTCCCACCAGTGTTTTTGATCTAGGGAGGGTAATCAGTAACATGCTTTTTAAAAAAACTCCAATAATTTTCGTAATCTATTTCTAGGATAATTATGGAATTATATTCTTTTTTATATATGGAGGGAGGTGGAGTGGGATGGGATGAATGAGTGAGAAGGTGAATAGGTAGGAACGGCATGAAATATTCAAGCCAGAGTGTCTGCCCCCTAGTCTTTGTGAATTCTTTCTTTTACCTTATGCCAAGGAATGTCTGGCTTTTCAGTGTTATTTTAGTATGTGCTGAGGGTTCACTAGATGGCATTAGCCAATCAAGAGAACTTCAGTTAGAGTTGAAGCTGGTGGCCGTAGCTAGCCCATAAGATGAAATCAGCAATATTAACACATTTGGCCTGATTCCAAATTATACATGCCATTTTGCATTAGTTTTCTATTGCCCTGTAACAGTTACAACAAACTTAGCATCTTAACGAAAAACAATTTATTATCTGCTGGTTTCATATGTCAGAAGTCCAGGCGCAAGTCCAGGGACCTGTGCGGGGTCTTGCGAGGCTAAAATCAAGAGTCTGCCAGGGCTGAGGTCTCATCTGAAGCTCTTCCAAGCTCACTGACTGTTGGTAGAATTCAGTTCCTGGCAGCTGTATTTCATGTCACCATGCAGTGAATGAAAGGGGGTAGGATGATCTCTGACATTAGCAAAGCTAAATTATCTTTAAATTGCTACACTTTGATTGAGGGTTATGTTTTGTTATGCTAAAAGAAAAAAGCCACCTTAGTGCTGCAAAAAATATTTTGTGTTGACTCCTCTTCTATGAGTGATGCAAATCCTTTTTATCTAAATATTCCTGTTTTATTTTACAGTTTTGTAGGAAATACATATAATTACTTGGGGAGATGAGCAATAACTCAATTTTTTATTAAATATTTTAAGTTGAAATATATTTGTCATATAGCTGTAAATTTAAACCATACATGTTAATTTAATACATTTTATATTGTAATATGATTGCCATTAAGAATTCAATAATTTTAAAAAAGAATATATTCAGTATAGAAGTTATAAACTTCCAGTTATAAAATAAGTCCTGGGAATACAATGTACAGCATGGTGACTATACTTAATAATAATATATTGTATATTTAAAAGCTAAGAGAGTAAAAGCTAAAAGTTCTCACAGATACAAAATTATGGGTGATTTTATATACATAGTACATATATGTATATACTGTATATATAAAATCATGTACATCTGAAACTAATGTTATATGTCAATTATATCTCAGCAAAAAAAGTAATATATTCTGTATAACAAAAAGGATCCAAAGGAAATGGATAATATTTTAATAGTGAAAGTCTTTGGAAAGTAGAGTTATAATGTTTTTTATTACTTGTTTACTTTTTAAAAAATATAATAAATTGTTATTAATTCTATTATGGGGACAACCCCTTTATTTAAGATGTTTCTTTATATTACATTATTCTAAATATAGAAATTTAATCCTTCAGGTTTATCTTGAAGTGAAATAAGTATAATTTATCTAAATAGATTCTGAGTATTTCTACAGATGAGTAAAGTAATAGGAACTGGTTCTCACTGGTTCTAGGCCATCAGTATCAATCTTCTTAGTCCTCTTGTACATATTATTGGAACGGATTTTTAAAAGACCCATTTAAGAACAATAGCTTTTAGATCTTTATAAAAATGTTAAAATTATAACTTCCTGCATTTATATATTTTTCATCTTCCAAAATGATACATTTGGCATTTTCTCACTGGGTTTCATAGCTGTTCTGAGATTCACCTTCTCACCTTCAGGAAAATATTACTATAATCCTGTCTCTATCTAAAGTTATTGCCTCCTCTTTCTCTTCCCTATATCGAGCTTCTGGGAATAGTTTATTCTGGAGGTCTCTATTTTCTTTCTTCTTACCCTCTCACTGGTATTGGTGACTTACTGTTAAACCAACTGTACATTTTAATTTTCATCCTCAATAATAATAATAATAATAAATTATTAATAAATTCTTTGCCACATTTAACACTGTTGAAATTTGTCTTTTTAAAATTAACCTCCTTTTATATCTATAAGCATTATATTCTTCAAATTTCTTTCTTTCTCTACATAAGTGTTACTAATTCTGCTTCTGTTTTTTTTGTGGTCTCTGCTTTTCCTGAAATCTTAGAGTTCTCTGAGGTTCTGTTTTAACATTCTGTTTTCATTGGTATGCAGTTTAAACTACTATATTCTACTGATTCCCTAACATTTTTATTTTTTATTTACTTGTTTTTAGGACAACTTGTTTTTATTTTTTGCTAGATTGTTGGCTTTATTTTTTTAAATTGTTTATTCAAGTAATCCTTCCTTAATATAATCTCACTTGGGAACTCTCTATTTTCTCTTCTGTTTCTCTTCTGTTAGGGACACTAATCCAATAGGATCTGGGTCCCTCCCTTATGACCTCATTTAACCTTAATTACTTCCTTGGAATCCCATCTCCAAATACAGCCACACTGGAAATTATGACTTCCAGATACGAAATTTGGGGGTTATACACATACAGTGTATAATTGTTACAGAACACAGACCAGGGGAGTATGCAATTATTGGCCCACCCAGGGAAGACAAAAACTGTTACAGAACAAAGGGGCCAAGGGGGGTTATTATATGCTATTACCAAAAGGACCCCCACTAGGTTTGATTGGCATCTTAGGAAAGCTGTCTCTCAATGTCAGAGATTTGTGAAAAGGAAAGGAAATGTTTATTTAAAGCTATACAGACTTAAAGTAGTGACCTAATGTCTTCATTAAAATATCAAAGTCCATTTTGGACACCCTTAGACGCCCACAGTGCTTCCTTCTCCCCCTGCCCTAATTCGGGGTAACTCTGGAAAAGAAGCACACGTCCCTGTTTCAGGCCGCTGGCACCATCAGCTGTGTCACCATCCAGGCAGGATTTCTAATTAATCCAAAGCCATGTGGCACCTTCTCATGGCCTACTGGCAAGAGCTCTTTCACCCTTCTTCCAGGCAGTGTCTCCTGCTTCCCAGGCCATGCAGCTCCCTCCAAAGGGAGCACCTCAAAGCCGCGTGGTCCTCTTCTACCAAAGCTGCAGGGGTCCCCACTCTGGCCAAAATCACATGGTTCGTCTTGGCAAAGCGGCAGGGGTCCCCACTCTGGCAAAACTATGTGGATTTCTCTCACATGGCTGCGGGGGTCCCCACTCTGCCAGAAGTGTATGGCTCTCTCCTCTACTGCCACAGCCGCTGTACTCTCTGCACTGCCACAGCCACGTGGTCCTCTCCCCTTAATGGCTGCTGCATCTGGGTTTAAATGCCCACGCCAATCTTCATCTGCAGCCCCATTTCTGACTCCTCCCACAATCAGCTACACTTGCCAGCACTCTCATATCCTTCCAGCTTATTGGGCTGCCATAGTGGGTCTCCCATGGCATGGAGCCAGTCATCTCCAAGCTCTCACACAGTCGCTGTAACTCGGGGTACCTGCCCCCCAGTTACATCTTTGGTGGAAGTTTCTTCCATCCCCCTGGCTCAGAGCATGGCCACAGCTATTTAACATATCTATGCAACCAGTTAAAGGTTATAGATATGTTAAATGTCCATGCCAGACATTAGCTGCAAAGCTGTTGCTGTACAAAACAGCCCTGCATGTTCCTGCTCCATGTGTCCCTTCCCCCAACTCACACCTGTGGGGGAACGGGTGAGGACATCCTAATATTTCCTGGACACCTTGATTTCTGGACCCCATTCCAAATCCCTATTTGGGCCCCCCCCTTGGCCGCACCCTGTTACTTAATGACTTGTCAAGCAGAACACAAATGCTTATTTTATTATTATTATGAAGGAAAAATAGTTTTTATATTTGGTCAGTGGTTATTAATTTTTTAAGTGAGTTTATATATTTTAAATGTACCTTTCCGTATAACTTGTTTTATTCTTCTTCTTTTCCCTGACTCCTTATCCCAGTCATTTACTCTTAATGAGTTACCATTTTATTCTATTGTCATTTAGACAGTGTCTCACAGCCTTTTGGAATGTCAACAGGGAATTCTGAGAGGCTGGCAGAAATTATATTGAATTAGAACCACCTAATCAATCATACACTAATATTCCAAATAATCTCACATCCACATCAGCACTTTTTTAAAAAACGAATCTAAGAGTCAAAGAGAAGCCACTGAGATCTACAGTCTTTCAAAGCCTCTACGTATACTTCAGACTTGCTTATTGGGGAGGTCTGGGATATTGCAGAATTAGTCCAACTCTTTCATTGTTGCCTTTAAAAACGTCCAGAATCAGTTTGCCTGTTGTTTTTCCAAACATAAGCACACACAGGCATCAATGTTAATATCATTGATGGAACTCTAAACAAAATACGTCAAACAACGCAAACAACAAAACATTTCCTGTTCTGTAACCTCTTGGTATGTGATGTCAAAATTAGATGGTATTTTGGTGCTAAAGTGTAGGAAGTAAAAAAGACAGGAAATCTCAGGTTGTTATCTTGCTTCACTTCATAAAAGAGACCTCCTGCTATAGCCTTAGGACATGTGGCCAGAAGGCAATGCAGTGGTTGGGAGAGAGAAGAAAAGACAGGGCTATAGAAAATTCCCCTTCACACCTTTCCAGAATCTAAACTCTGAGGAGGTACAGTAATTTGTCACTCACCGAGAGCAAACAAGTCAAGTAAAAAAGATGGTTAATGTAATTATTGCCTGGTTAATAAGCTGCCTGTTCTGTCTTTTGGATAGAAGTATTTGTTTTGGAAGGAATAACTAAAATGTACTGCTTTCTCTCTCTATGGCTAAATCAAAGGTTTTCATCTTGAGGAGACAATGGCAGCGTGCTTGATTTATTCTTCCTTTTTTTCCCCTAGACTGATGCTGTGAAGTTATAATTAAGTCTTGGAGTAAGGAGAGGTCCATTTCACTTCTGTTGAGGCTAAACAGTTCAGTCATTCTTTCCCTAGTCATTCATTGATCTGTCCCAGAGGGGTCAACAGTCACAGGTGGTGGTGGTGGTTGTTTTTTGTATGCTACCAATGGCTTTCCTACTTCCAAACAAATGTCAGCCCTCACTCCTTTGAACCCAAATGTTTTAGAACTCATCTTTATGTTTGCAGCATATAATTCACAGATTATTTCATCTTTTTATTTCGTAGAGTTATATCCTTATCCAGACCTATCTCTTATTATATTTGACTCATTTAAAGCCAGCCTATTTATTGCTTACTCCTCTTGACGGACAGAGGCATAGTTCACCTTTAGAGAAAACTTTTTCTAACGGTCTTCTAACCCTTAACATGATAATATGAGAAGAATCAGTTGTTCAGCAGTATAGTGTTCAACATGAAATGAGATTTAGAGGAGAGCTTTCTCTTAAAAAAGACTTACAAGATTAAGTATATCATACATAAAGATATATGCATTTCTTTCTAAAGGCTAACACAAGCTTTTCTGAAAGTTCATAATAATTATATGGGCTGGTGAATCCCTAAGTAAAGATCTGTCTTTGGATTTTTCTTATTCTATGCAACCTTCACATTATTAAATATCCCTCCTCAATTGAAAATCTTATGTAGTAGAATTCCTTATTAAAAATGAAAGATTTTATAGTTAATTAATATGTGATAATTTAAAGTAAAATTTGTAATATGTGGTCATATGTTTTCCTGTTACTGTTAACTAAAGGTTTTTATATATTAACCTGCAATGCTATTTCAGGCTTTGACTAAGGAAAATATGCCATTTCAACAGTTGAGACACAAGAGGCACAATTGTATCTCAAATTATTATCTAGTTGCTCTATTTTGTACTTGGAAGAGCATTTCCTTGACCCTGTCCACATTGAAACACAAACAAAGATTCGAAGACTCTGCCAACCCAAATGCCAGCCAAAGATTCTCTTCTCAGGCACATTCTCTTAGGAGCAGTTTTTCATTCTTGGGATGCCAGATAATAAGGGTGTGGGAAAAGGAGAGACAGAAAGCAAAACCAAAGAAACAGACCAACTTTTGGAGGGAGGAATGTACAAATAATCTTTGCAAGGTTATACAAGAGAGCAGACTGGCAGATTTTTAGAGCGTGAGCTATCCTAAAGCTTGGACCTCTTCCATTTGCTTCCCCCTGCTCATGTGACTCATCGGTTTTGGGCAACCTGCAGACTGATGGTCTTGACCTGCCTGAACTGAGAGGAGCAAACTGGGACAACCAAGTGGGAAAAGGGCCTGAAGAAAGGACCTCCCCTTGACCAGGGGCCAACTGAATTGAGTAGTGGAGGAGTTTTCCTGTGAGTAGAGACAAAACTAACTTCATTATCCTTATTACAGATGCGTAAGTGAAGTACTACTAATAATAAGCTACTTTTTTGGAGATAAAACAATCAAACTTATGCTGAACAAAACAAAGATTTGCCCCCACAGAAAATATTGAAGGGAACATGTGAAGACTGTTAAGATGGTTTCAAAAGAGAATTCCCGGTAATGTTTGAACAATGGTTGTTATTGATAATAGTTGTTCAATCTGCTATGATCATTATTTTGGAGAAGGGATGACTCAGATAAGTTAAAAAAACAAGCTGATTCAGTCACACTTTTAATCTTGAGAGGCACATAACTAAACATAACTTAAAAGTTATGAGTCTGAATGTAACACTTTGCAAGCAACATGGTTGGGTTATAACAAGGACTTTCTTGAAACTTCTTCATTCAAGGAAGTGAAATGTGATTAGAGACTGTGGTAATGCAAAAAGAGAAAATCAATTCCCTGAGTTTTAGTTAATGTATAAAACAGGAAAAATATTATCTAGTTAGAGCAGGTGTGATTAAGATTAAAGGAGATGATGCAAAACAGCATTTATTTACTTATGTGACCTGGCTGTTACTATCATATATAATGGAAGTTTTAGACATTTCTGCAGGCTAGTAGGGTAGGTTTTTGGACAAACAGACTCTGAGTCAGCTGTTAAAAGCATGTCTAATCACTTAGTTGTCTTATCTTACAGTTCTGTAATTCTTAGTTTGGATCTATGATGCCATGTTTGAAAAACTCTTTTGAGAACACGCTGTTGGATGGTTTTACTGTACAAAGGACAATAATTGTCTCATTTAAGCTATCAAACTTGTCAACTCCACAGCCACATAATTTCTTTTCTTTTTTTAAATGAAGTACATTGTGGACATTCGAGTGACAGAATGACAGCATACACAGAAGAAAGAGCACTGGACTAGGAGGAAGGGGTATATTTAAATTCCTGTCCCACTAGCACCACTTCCTAGTTCTACAACCTTGGTCAGATCATCTAACCTCTTTCTGTCCCAGTTTCTTTAATAGGAATGATAATTCTATCCTGTAGTGTATTTTATTACTTATATAAGGATCAGTAATTAACATACACTTTGAAAATTATTAAATATTATGCCAATTTAAAGCATTACTGGGTTATACTTGGATGAAATAAAACAACATTCAAATTTAGACAAAATTTATTTAGACAAAGCTAGTTTTTTATTGTTAGCTTCATTATCCTTTAGGTCAAATGTGTAATAGTTTTTCTTTTAAATATTCCTTTCATCAGTTGACACAGAGACTTCTGCTTGTCTGAGAAGCAGTGGATGGTAGTGGATGGTCACAGTTCGGAACCCTGGGATGTCTGTGATCTGAGTCGCATGTTTGCTGTTTACCAGCTTTATGATGTGGGGCAAATGTCATATGTCTTGCATGCTCTTTACCTGAGTTGCATCATCTCTGAAATAATGGAGTTTATTATATTTCCTTCTAGTTTTCTAAACTTACATGGGCATTCCTTTAAACCACCACCTTAGTTGTCTCTGGACAGATGAAAACTTCTTTCACAAACGTGAATATAATGTGTTGTTATACCTGGTCTGTGTTGTGTAGTGGAGACCCTTGTAGGGTAGGTAATATTCTTAAATATCAATATTGTGTAAGGAAGAAATGCCAAAGAGTGATGTTTATGGTTTGTTGGTTTGTTTCCTAAGTGTATTTGACCTTGACTTTTTTTTTGTTATTGAATCAGTGTATTCATTTTGAAAGACACTCATGTATTTGCTTCAAAGTTCAGAAGGGACAAGTTTTTGCTATATGTATTATAAAATAGCATACTTTAGCCTACTTTAAATAAATGACTTAACTGTCCATGTCAGACTTTTTCATTTCATAGGGCTGCCATTTGTCAGTCAGTAATACACTTAGCAGGTAGCATACTCACAGAATAGCACTTTTAGACTCATAGGCTTCATTTAATCTTTATCTTAATGAGCAGTAGTAAAGATGGTAAGAGATAGATTTAAAAATATAACCCAAACACCTTACTTATTTAGTTACTTATTACATTTAAACTTCTGTTTTGGCAAGTAAGAGAAAGAAAGTAGGAGTACTTAGTTAACCTTTGAAAGACAGAGTTGTGGTCTGAGAACCGTATCTTTTCAAAGATTGTTTAAGGACAATTAAACAGTCTTTGAAAGATATTTAATTATTTAACCAACACTTATGGTGATTGTTGGTTAATTAGTCTGTTTGCTTTTTTTCTTTCTTTTATTGTCAACTTTGAGTATTTATTTCTTATTAATTACCAGGTAATAAGAGAAATAAGAGAAAAATAAACTATTTATATTACTTTGTTATTTTCCTAGTGAAAGAACCATTTGTGGTTAAAATGAGGATTTAAAAATTTAGTTGTAGGTTATATTTGTGCTGTGAAATTTTTTGTTAAAAACTTTGTTGTGTTCATATACTAAAATAACAAAGTCAAAACTTTATATTGTCTATTCTTTTTTTTTCAAGTATAATTGCAGTAAGTAGTTGAAGTGTGTTTATTCTTTTCTCTCTATTTGTCTACATAGTATTTACATTTCTACAAGTTTGGCTGATATATATATATAGGAGTATACCATAGTTCTGGCAGTCCACAATTTGCATTTTTTAACTTAATATGTCTTGGAGATCTTCATTGCAAAAGTGTCTTTCTTCTTTTTTAATAGCTGCTTGTACAGATGTATTTATTTCAGAGCTTTTCTTTTTTCCTGTTCTCTGATTGATAGTTATTGAGGTTTTTTCTTTTTGGATATTGCAGTGATTTAGCAAAAATTGTATGTATTTCCTTTTCTAGCATAAGTGCATATCTTTAGGACATACCTATAAGCAGAATTGTTGAGTTGAAGAATATATGCACTTTAAATTTTCAGGTACTACCAGTTTACCTTCTAATAATGCTTTCCAGTTTATATTTACCACCAATGTACAAGAATACTTGTTTCCCTTAATCCTCACTAATACGTAATATTATCAGTCTTTTGAATTTTTGCAAATTCAATAGGCAAATATAACTGTTTTCTTAAATTTGTATTGAAGATCTTTTCATATGTTTATTGCCAATATTCTTCTCTGTACTCATGTTTACATGACTTTATTTATATTGTTTTGTTTATGTTTCATGTACACTATTTAAATGGTTTTTTATTTAATCTAGCACATATTCCTGTATTGACTGGCTTATTATTGCTGTTTTTTATTTTTAAAATTATTTTTCTAATATTTTATTTTATTTTTGTTCATACTATTACAGTTGTCGCAGTTTTTTTTCCTTTTGTCCCCCTCCACCCTGCCCACTCCCCACCTCCATAGTCATTCCCCACATCGTTGTCCATGGCCAGGGATCCTTCAAATGTGTACATTGACTAATCCCTTTATTTTCTTTCAAGCAGTCCTCACCTCCCTCCTCCCCTCTCACAGCTCTCAGTCCTTTTCATGATTCTATGCCTCTGTTTCTGTTTTGCTCATTAGATTATTTTGTTGATTAGATTCCTCATATAAGTGAGATGATATGGTATTTGTTTTTCACTGACTGGTTTATTTCACTTAACATAATAGTCTCCAGTTCCTTCCATGCTGTCACAAAATATAGGAATTCCTTTCTTTCTGCTGCTTAATATTCCATTGTGTAAATGTATCACAGATTTTAATCCACTCATCTACTGATGAACACTTAGGCTGTTTCTAGCATTACATAATGTTAGAGAAACATTATGTAATGTAATGTTTCTCTAACATTATGTAATGCTGCTATGAACATAGGGGTGCATAAGTTTTTTGAATTGGCGTTTCAGGCTTCTTAAGGTGTATTCCTAGTGGTGGGATCTCTGGGTCAAAAGGCAGTTCCATTTTTAATTTTATGAGATATCTCCATACAGCTTTCCACAGTGGCCATACCAGTCTGCATTCACATCGATAGTGCACTGGGGTTCCCTTTTCTCCACAACCTCTCCAGCACTTGTTATTTATTGATTTATTAATGATAGCCATCTTGGTAGTGTGAGGTGATATCTCATTGTGGTTTTAATTTGAATCTTTGATAGCTACTGATGTTGAACATCTTTTCATATACCTATAGGCCATCTGTATATCCTCCTTAGAAAAGTGTCCATTCAGGTCCTTTGTCCATTTTTTAATTGGATTGTCTTTCTTTCTGGTGTTGAGTCATATGAGTTCTTCATATATTTTAGAGATTAAACCATTGTCCGACGTATCATTGGCAAATATGTTATCCCATACAGTCGGTTCATTTTGATGATGGTTTCTTTAGCCGTGCAGAAGCTTTTTAATATGATGTAGTCCCATTTGTTTATTTTTCCTTTATTTCCCATGTCCTAGAAGATATATCGGCAAAAATATTACTATATGAGAGATCTGAAATTTTACTGTGTATGTATTTGGCTAGGATTTTTATGATATTATGACTTATATTTAAGTCTTTTATTCATTTTGAGTTTATTCTGGTGTATGGTGTAAATTGGTGGTCTAGTTTCATTTTATTGCATGTATCAGTCCAGTTCTCCCAACAGAATTTCTTTCTCAAATATTACTTGACCATGGAAGCATGGGTTCATTCCTGGGCTCTCTATTTCTGTGCCATTGATTTCTCTCTGTCTGTTCTTATGCAAGTACCAGACTGTTTTGATTACAGTGGTCCTATAGTGTAGTTTGATTTCAGGTATTGTGATCCCTCCAACTTTGTTCTTCTTTCTCAACATTGCTGGGGTTATTTGGAGTCACTTTTGGTTCCATATACATTTTGGAAGTATTTATTCTAGATCTGTGAAATAATGCCATTGGTATGTTAATAAGAATTGCAGTAAATCTCTAGATTGCTTTGGGTAGTATGGATATTTTAATGATGTTAAATCTTCCAATCCATGAACACAGTATATACTTCTATATATTTGTATCTTCCTCAGTTTGTTTCCTTAGAGTTCTGTAGTTTTCTGAGTACAGGTCTTTTACCTCCGTGTTAAATTTATTCCTAGGTACTTTTTTTGTTGTTGTTGCTGTAGTAAGTAAATTTTTCTGATAATTCACTTTTGGTGCACAAAAAATGCCACCAATTTCTGAATATTTACCTTGTACCCACTATTTTGCTGAATTCATTTATTAGGTTGAATAGTGTTTTGGTGGAGTCTGTAGGATTTTGTATGTGCACTATCATGTCATCTGCAAATAGTGCCAGTTTTACTTCCTCCTTTCCAATTTGGATGCCTTTTATTTCTTCTTTTTGTCTGATCACCGTGTCTAGGACTTCTAGTACTATGTTGAATAAGAGAGGTGGAAGCAGAGAGCCTTGTCTTGTTCCTGAGTTTAAGGGAAATGCTTTAAGTTGTTGCAGAGAGTGTGATATTGGCAGTAGGTCTCTCATATATGGCCTTCATTATGTTGAGGTATGTTTCCTCTATTCCCACTTCACTGAGTGTTTTTATCATAAAAGGGTGCTAGATTTTATTAAATGCTTTTTCAGCATTTATTGGTGTGATTTCTTGTCTTTCATTTTGTTTATGTGATGTATCATGTTTATTGATTTGCAAAGATTGTATCATCTTTGCATCCCTGGGATGAACCCCACTTGATCATAGTGTATGATTTTTTAATGTATTGCTGGATCTGGTTTGTTAATATTTTGTTGAGGATTTTAGCAGTATGTTCATCAGAGATATTGGCCTGTTATTTTGTTTCTCTGTCGTGTCTTTACCTAGTTTTGGAATTAGGATAATAGTGGCCTCATAAAAACAGTTTGGAAGTCTTTCCTCTTCTTGAATTTTTGGAATAGTTTTGAGAAGAATAAGTGTTAGCTCTTCTTTGAATGTTTAGTAAAATTCACCTGTGAAGCCACTGCTTCAATTTCCCTGGTTGTTATTAGTCTATTAAGGTTTTTTGCTTCTTTTATGTTTCTAGAAATTAATCCACTTCACTCAGGTTGTCCAATACCTTGGTGTATAGTTGTTCATAGTAATTTTTACAATCCTTGGTATTTCTGTGGTAACAGTGGTTACCTCTCCACTCTCATTTCATTTCTGATTTTATTCATTTGGGTGCCCTCTCTCTTTTTATCTTTTTAAAATATTTTTATTTTTAGACAAAATAGAGGGGAAAGGAGGAAGAGAAACATCAGTGTGTGGTTGCCTCTCATGAACCCCTTACTGGGAACCTGGTTCACAACCCAGACATGCGCCGTGACTGGGAATTGAACCAGTGGCCCTTTGGTTTGCAGGCCAGAGCTCAATCCACTGAGCCACACCAGCCAGGGCTCTCTCTTTTTCTTGATGAGTCTGGTTAAAGGTTTGTCAATTTTGTTCACCTTTTTAAAGAACTAGCTCCTGGATTCGTGATCCTTTGAATTGATTTTTTTTGTCTCTATGTCATTTAATTCTGCTCTGATCTTGGTTATTTCATTCTTTCTATTATGCATTCAGGACCTTGTTGTTGTTCCTTTAGTTTTTCTAGATGTAGGGTTAGGTTGTTTATTTGAGATTTTTCTGTCTTCTATAAGTAGGACTCTAGTGCTATGAGCTTACCTCTCAGGACAACTTTCACTGTACCTGATAGTTTTGGATTGTTGTGTATTCATTTTTATTTTTTTCCAGAAACATTTTGATATCTTCCTTGAAATCTTTGTCAATGTAGTCATTATTTAATAACATTCTATTCAAGTTCCATGTATTTGAATGTTTTTGTGTTTTTTTCTTGAGGTTGGTGTCTAGTTTTAAGTCATTGTGATATGAGAAGATGCCTGATATTATTTCAATTTTCTTGAATTTGTTGAAGGTCATTTTGTGTCCTACCATGTGGTCTGTCTTTGAAAATGATCCATGTGCATTTGTGCATTTTTCTTCATCTTATTGAAGTAGTCCCTTTAGTATCTCTGGCAATTCTGTTTGGTGGAGATGTATTCCTTTAGCCCTTTTTTTGAATCTGGGAAGCTCTTTTTTTTTTGCCTTCCATTTTTAATGAGAGCCTTGCTGAGTAGAGCAGTCTTGGTCGCAGGTCCTTGTTTTTTATTACTTGGAATATTTTATGCCAGTCCCTTCTGGCTTGTAGTGTTTCTGTTGAGAAATTAGCTAACCTTTTTGCAGCTTCCGTGTATGTTACTAGCTGTTTCATCCTTACTCCCTTCAAGATTCTCTCTTTGTTTTTAAGTATTTCCACTTTTAATTGTGATGTGTCTTGGAGTAGGCCTCCTTGGGTTCATCTTCATTGGGAGTCGCTGTGTTTCCCGAAATTGCATAACTTTTTCCTTCACCAGGTTAGGGAAGTTTTCTGTCATTATTTTTTTAAACAAGTTTTCTATCTTTTGCTCTCTTTTTTCTTTTTCTGGTATCCCCATGATGCTAATATTTTTATGTTTCATGTTGTTCCTAAGCTTCCTTAAGCTATCCTCATTATCTTGAAGTTTTTTTTTTGTTTTGTTTTGTTGATCTGAGTGGGTGTTTTTTGTACATTGTTTTCCAACTCGGTTTGATCTTCTGCTTCATCTAACCTACTTTTACTTCCTTCTAGTGTATTCTTCATTTCAGATACTTTATTTTTCATTTCCACCAGGTTCTTCATATTTTCTATGTCCTTTTTTATGCTGATGTAGTCCCCACTAAGTTCCTTATAAAGTTCCTTGTAGTTCTCACTTGGTTCTTTGAGCATCCTTATAACCATTGCTTTGAACCCTCTAATGAATTGCTTGCCTCATTTTCATTTAGCTTTTTTTCTGTGGATTCCTTCTTTCCTTTTGATTGGGGCTGTTTCTCTGTCTCCCCATATTAGCTGACTCTTTGTTTCTATGTATTAAATTGATATCTCCCTATCTTTGTGGGGTGGTCTTATGTGATAGAAGTCCTGTGGGACTCAGTGGTGCAGTCACCTTGATTTCCAGAGCTGGATGCTCTAGGGATGCCCTTTATGTAGTTTCTGTGGGCTCTCCTGTTGTATTTGGGTTTTGATATTTGTTGGTCCATTCATTGGTGGGTTCTCTTCTCTAGGTGGCTGACTGAGAGTCTCAACTCCCACTCTGTTTGTATACTGTTATACAGGTGCTGACAGAACAAAACAAAACAACACAGAACAAAATCCACACAAGCAATATACACCCAACAACAACTGCAATATCAATTACAAGTTAGGAAAAGTTAACAAAGGTGGAAAGAAAATAAGAATATTATAAGAAAAAATATGAGATGCTAAAGAAAAGAAAAATTATTGTGAGAGCATAGAGGGAGGAGAAATAATAAGAGCAAGGAATAAAAACAAAGAATTACAACAAAAGGTCAAAGAAAGTAGAAAGATAAAATTTACAATGAAAATAAAAAAGGAAAGGAAGAAGGCAAAATGGGGTAAGAAAGAGGAGTACTTTACAAGGTTGTCTGCCTGGCTGTTCAATTCACATCCCACAGCCTTTGCAGGAGACACAGTACAGAATGATCTGTTCTGCATAGTCCCTGGATTGCTTGTGAGTTGATCTGGGTGTGGCTCAGACAACCCCCTGTTGCACAGATTTCTGATCTTTCTGCCCAGATTGTTTCAGTGGGATAGGACCCAAAGAACAAGCATGGCTCACACAGCTGAAAAAAGTTCACAATGGCCCTTTTTGGAGTTTCTCTTTCTTCCCCCTGTGCAAATGCACCCAGCAGGGGGATGTTGAACCTGGCAGGACTGTTCTGCAGAATTTCCCCATTGTTTGTCATGTCTACAACTTTGTAAAAGGGGGGTGGGCACACCCTTCCCCTCCCACCCCTCCCAGAGATTTATACTCTGTAGGGGGTCTGCCTGACTATAGATAATTTCAGGTGCTCACTTCTTGCCTAACCCCAGCCCACAGCCTTTGCAGGAGACACAGTACAGAACTCTCTATACAGTCCAGCCCCCAGCTAGCTTGCAAGCTGAGCTGGGCATAGCACAGCAAACTACTTGATGTGCAAATTTCTGATCTCTCTGCCCTGCTAGACTTAGTGGGAGTGGACCTGAAGGTCCAGCATGGCTTGGCACAGCTGAGAAAACTTCAGAACAGGTCAAAAAGCAATTTTCCTGTTCCATAAGGTTCTTCTTCACAGCCACAAAAGCAGCAGAAGTGTTAGCTCATGCTGGGGGGGTCAGGGCACTGTTTACAGACTTGAGACAGTTTTCTTTCTCAGTCCACTCAGCAAGATCTGCCTTCTGACCTCCTCCCTGTGTTGTGCCAATTTCTGATCTCTCTGCCCAGCTGGTCGCAATGGGAAAGAACCCATAGATCCAGTATGGCTTGGTGCAGCAGAGAGAAATTCAGAACAGTCAAAGAGAAGCACTTTCTCCATTCTGCTAGATTTCTCTCTGTAACAGCACTTTCAGACTGGCCTCTGCTGCATGTGGAGTCCTTGCTGAGCCACATTTCAGTTCCTTTTAAAAAGTCTCTATGCAGTACCCGCACCACAGTACTGAGTCACTGTTTGTTTCTCTTGCATACAGCCTCCCCCAAAAGCAAAATATCTCTCAAGGTCACAGCTGGCTGCAGCCTGCAGGTGCCTCTGACAGATCCAGGTGCAGCAACCTGATCATTTTAGGAGATTGTCTCCCTATCTGGAGCTCTCCAGGTTGGCCCTACAGCTATGGATATGCTGGTTGCTATGTGTGTGTGTGTGTGTAGTCTGGGTCTCCCGGACTCCATATATCCCCCCAAGTCTTTCCCAGTTACGGTTGGGGATCCCTGTGTAGGACTAAGACTTCCTGCTCTGAAATGGGAGGGAGCTCCAAAGTGGCTGTTTCTGTCTTGTCTCTCTGCTGCTGCCTTTCACACTGGATATTTACCCTTCAAGTTATAAAATCACCCTAATGGATGGCACAAAGCATCTTCTGTACTCCTTGGCTTCAAAATTTCATATATGCTAAGATCCCGTTGATTGTTCAGGTTAATTGTTGGAAGATAAGCTGAAAATCAGAGTTTGAGGCAAGAGCAAGTAGACTCAGCTTCCACCTACTCAGCCATCATCCCCAAACCTCCTATTGCTTTTCCCCCAAAAAAAGTTGCTCATAACTTGTGGATGTAATTCCTTCTATTCTATATGATACAAATATTTCCTTCCAATCTGTTGCATGATGTTGAATTTTGCTGTGTCATTTTTGTTGTTACCTATTAAAATGTTTTCCTTTGCCTTCTGTTTTTTCTTACATATTCTTTATATGATGCCATTAAATATGTTTTACTTTATTTTTAAGTATATTTTATTGATTATGCTATTACAGTTGTCTCATTTTTTTCTCCCCTTTATCCCTCTCTGCCCTGCATGCCCCTCCCTCCAGCTTCCCCCCACCTTAGTACATGTCCATGGGTTGTACATGTAAGTTCTTTGGCTTCTCCATTTCCCATACTATTCTTAACCTCCCTCTGTCTATTTGGTACCTACAAATTATGCTTCTTATTCCCTGTACCTTTTCCCCCATTCTCTCCCCTCCTACTCTCCTCTGATAACCCTCCATGTGATCTCCATTTCTGTGATTCTGTTCCTATTCTACTTGTTTGCTTAGTTTATTTGTTTTTGTTTTTTAGGTTCCATTGTTGATAGTTGTGAGTTTGTTGTCATTTTGCTCTTCATAGTTTTGATCTTCTTTTTCTTAGACAACTTCCTTTAACATTTCATATAATAAGGGCTTGGTGATAATAAACTCCTTTAACTTGACCTTATCTGGGAAGCACTTTATCTGCCCTTTCATTCCAAATGATAGCTTTGCTGGATAGAGTAATCATGGATGTAGGTCCTTGTCTTTCATGACTTCAAATACTTCTTTCCACCCCTTCTTGCCTGCACGGTGTCTTTTGAGAAGTCAGCTGATAGTCTTATGGGCACTTCTTTGTAGGAACTCTCTCCTTTCCTCTTACTACTTTTAAGATTCTCTCTTCATCTTTAATCTTGGGTAACTTAATGATGATGTGCCTTGGTGTGTTCCTCCTTGGGAACCAACTTCTTTGGGACTCTCTGGGCTTCTTGGACTTCCTGTAAGTATTTCCTTCACCAGGTTGGGGAAGTTTTCCTTCATTATTTGTTCAAATAAGTTTTCAATTTCTTGCTCTGCCTCTTCTCCTTCTGGCACCCTTGTGATTTGGATGTTGGAGTGCTTAAAATTGTCCCAGAGGTTCCTAAGCCTCTCATTTTTTTGAATTCTTATTTCTTCATTCTGTTCCACTTGAATGTTTATTTCTCCCTTTTGTTCCAAATCATTGATTTCAGTCCCAGTTTCCTTCCCTTCACTGTTTGTTCCCTGCATGTGTATTTTTTACTTTTACTTTGTATAGCCCTCAGTTCTTTTATTTTGCAGCCATACTCAATCATCTCTGTGATCATCCTGATTACCTGTGTTTTGAACTCTGCATCTGACAGGTTGACTATCTTCTTGTTGCTTAGTTTTTTTCCTGGAGTTTTGATCTGTTCTTTCATTTGGGGATATTTATTTGTCTTGGCACACCTGTTACATTGTAAAGGGTAGAACCTTAGGTATTTGCTAGGGTGGGGCAATCTACTTAGCAGCCTTGTTGTGTTGTATGTTGGGGAGGTGTCAGAGAGGAAACAATGCCACTTGCTTGGCTTTTGCCCCACTTTCAGTCACTTCCCCTACTATCCACAAGTGAATTGTGCCCTTCTAATGCTGATACTCAGTTCGGTGGGCTTGTGTATATCCACAAGGTACGAACCCTGTGGGCCCCTCCAATGGAGTCTCCTGTGAGACTGGGAATTTCTCTTGCTGCTGCAACTCCTACAGTTTTTTATAGCCAGAGGTTTTGAGGCTTTATTTCCCCGCATTGGAACCCAGGATTGTGTGATCTATCTCACTTCCCAGTTGTTCCTCCCAGTTTATCTGCACATGAATGTGGGACTGCCTGTCCTTCAGCTGCCATCTTGCCATGTGTCACCATCCCAGGTGCCCATCTCTACCCTCCTACCGGTTTGGGTGAATCTTTCTTCTTTAAATCCTTGATTGTCAGACTTCCATACAGTTAGATTTTCTGGCAGTTCTGGTTGTGTTGTTTTTAAATTGGTTGTTATACCTCTTCTTCTTGTGCGAGGAAGTGAAACATATCTACCTATGCCTCCATCTTGGCCAGAAGTTCTAAATATCCCATTAAATATATTTTAAAGTAAAATCATAAAATAAGTATTATAGTACCAAATACATAAGTATTATAGTACCAAAAAAGCAATACATTAGCCATTTTAATTATATTAATTATATTTTTATTTATTTTTAATTTACTTTATTGTTGTCCAATTAGAGTTGTCTGCATTTTCCCCCCTCCACTCCCCCCACCCATTAATCATCTTTTTTAAAAAGGTGGACAAACTCAAACATACATATTGATTTGTCACAATAATAAATAATATTAGTTAATTAGTTAAATTCCCCAAATTATCAATAACTTTGTAAAAACTTATGTTCTTCACATACTCAAGTGCCATATAAGATTGCCTGATTTTTAAAGTTTGACTCATAGTTGGTTAAAGAAAATGTTTTATTAATTTTAACTGTGGAAGTTTTAAAATGAAAACAGTTATATCAATAAAAAGAGTTGAGGTGGTGAGAAGTGGTCATATTTTCTATAAATCTGGAAGAGAAACCCAAGAGGATTTTGTGATGATGTAGAATTGGGATATCGATGGCATTGAGGGGGAAGGAATGAAAGATTATTTCAAGTTTTTTGACCTAAGCTCCTAGAAGTTACTATCAACTGAGAGGTTTCAAGTGGAGCCAGTCAGATAGAGTGTGGAAATTAGAATTTCATTGTTATGATGCCATATTTGAGATTTTTGTTGGTCACCCAGGTGGGGAGGTCCAGTAGGCAACTGGACATACGATCTGAAGTGAGGAGGGAGGCTTGAGCTGCAGATACAGTATATTAGGATATAGCTGTGAAACCCAAAGTAACCAATATTTAGAGGTCAGTAGAAGGAAGAGATGACTAGGGCCTGGGCAATGAGATATAAGAATAATGAAGAATGCCTGATGACCTGTAAGTCTGGTTAAACTATTGTACTTAGGAAGCCATAATCACTGCTGTCAAATATTTCTGGTAGGTCAGGTAAGATGATGACTGATGATTAACCATTAGAATTAAAGCAGCATGGTGGAGTCACAGACAAAAACCTGACTGGTGGGTGTGTGAGAAAGGATGGGAGGAGAAGATATGGGGACTATGTATATAGACAACTGTGTCAAGGAGAGCAAAGAAATGTCGGCATTTCTGATGGGATTGAAATGCCCTTCATTAGAGGATGAAGAAGGTAGTAAAGGGCATGATAGGATCCATTCATGTGGATTTAAGAGCCTTCTGTTTGGACTTGCTTTTATCATGAATTTTTATTTTCCTGTTGGTATGAATAATTAAGTGTGTTAGCCTATCAAGTATATTTTAAATAGCTGATTTAATTATACTCCTGCTTCGGTGATCATGTAAGTTCTCCATTCAAATTAAGAAAATAGCTTTAAAGATGGGATGGCTATGGTTTTTCACAGTCATTTCAGCATGGTGCTATTTCCAATGTAGCTCATAAGGTAAACAGTAAGTATTGTCTGTTATGTATGACCTCTAGCAGGAACTTGAATAATTTGTATGGATTATTAAGAGCACTGTAGCTGTATACCAAACTTGCTCATTGAGTTGTTAATGAAAGTGTTATGTATCTGCATTTTTTCTCAGTTCAACCATACTGATTTTAAATGTCATACAATTTAAAGGAATAAAATGATTTTCTCATTGTTTAATACAATAATATATTTTAGCTGGAGAAATGAAAGATTTATTTATATGAACTTATTGTTTTCCTTCAGTTTTGTCAAAGCAACATGCTTCACAAGTTCTGCTTAGAAAACGCCGTGCAAACTATTGGACTGAAGAAACCTACCAGGGTAATCTTGAAAGAGAGTGCATCGAAGAACTGTGCAATAAAGAAGAAGCCAGGGAGATCTTTGAAAATAACCCTGAAACGGTAAGAACTCATGAAAATTAATGTTAGCTTACCCCAGGCACAGAACAACAGAACATTTCCAGCTTGAGTCGATGTTTCATCGTTTTCCTTTGTAAAGTTAATGATTGGTATGCATCACGTTTCACATGTAACCACTTAAGCATTTCAGAAAGAAGTACCTTCAAAGGAAAGTGGACTAGTTAGGGAGACACTATTGCTAAAAGCCATGTGCTTTGACCAAAATATAATCCAGTTATATCTCATTATCAGCAAATAATATCGACCTCATGGTTTGTATACTTTTATCCAACCAGAATTTGAGAGTATTGGGTGAGGGGGAAGACACCTCAAGTATAACGTGTGTATAATGATGTGATTGCATCATCATTATCCTTCATTAAATGTCTTTATTGCCTTTTTAACCAGCCTTTATCATAAAGCTTGGTACATAATAGGTACTCAATGAATGCTTACTAAAGAATTCATTCAGCACTGTGTTCCCTGAGTATATTGTAATTTATTCCATAAACCCTTGGGAAATTTCCTGAGCCATTTTATGTGTTCAGTCATTCCTGGGGTTAAAATTTACATCTTAGTGTATAAAAGTTTCCAACTTAGTTTAGAATAATCTAATCATAAGCGTCCCTAAATATCATACAGAAATATGACCTTATCTTCAGTCCTCTTATTTCCTAGGGGAGGATATTCTCTGACATCCTGTGGGTGGCAGGAGTATAAATAGTGCCTCTAAGTATTCAAGTTTGATAACCTTTGTGGTTACCTCATATATTTTTTTCTGAGATGAACTATATAACCAAAGGGAAATGAGGAAGATAATGTATATATACAAAGTACTTCCTTTACCTCTGCCATGGCTCTTGGGACCATGAGACTAGTTGAGAGATAATGAGCAAGAACCATCTCTGTAGTTGGAGAACTTGTCCAAGACAGTAGTAACTTGTGTTCTCGTCAATTCTTTTACCTCCACTTACCCTAATAGATACCCAAAGATTCAGTTTTAATATTCTCTGGCATTGAATCAAAATGTTTCTCTCAATTTTGTTGCTTTTCTGGATAAACAATCAGCAAGACAAAAATATTTTATTTTACACAATATACAGAGTATTCTTACTTTGTAAAAAACAGGTACTTGTACACACATGTGTGCACACATTTAGTTTTATTATAGAAGTTTAAATATACCAAAGTGAAAGAACAATATAATAAACCCCACATACGTTTCTCTCACTTCAGCAGTGATCAACAATCTGCCTTGGTTGTTTTGCCTGTTTTCAACTTCACTCACTCTAATTTTGTTGTGTTTTGCCTGGACATTTTAAAACAAGTACACATTGCCTGAGATATCATATTATATCACAAGAAATACTTGAGTCTGCATTTCCAACACTGTAGATATGTTCTTATACTTTAGCATATGAGTAGCAAATGAGGAGTGAGGTCAAAGATGATAATGGAGAGGAGGGAAGATAGTGTAGAAGGGAAACTCAGGAGTGTGCTTCCTCTCCACTCATTCTGACATCAGTCTCATTGACAGAAGAGAAAGCTATGACAGAGAAAGGAAGAAATGGGAGAAATAAAAGAAAAAACATGTTATTGCTCCCCACATCCCTAATACTCTAGTCCACATTCCCAATCTTTACCCTGCTGTTTACCTCCTTATTATCCCTAATCTATTCCTTTCGCCCATCACATAATCTTTTGAATCCATTCATTGCTGCTTATCATCCCGACCTTTGTTCTGTAGAAGGTAACACCAGTGTCTGAAATACTTGGTGGGAGATTCCATCCTTATAAATTAGTAGGTAAGTGTTGTGTAGGTTTATGTTGTGAGAGGAGGAAAGAGTGAGGACTGATGCAGACCCCGGCTCTTGGGATCCACGTCATTATGGATGAAATATGAGACAAATTCACATGGACTACTGAGTCCTGTGAAGGAAAATGGATGTGAAGGAAAAGGGACAACATGGCTTTTCCTCTCAAGGGGGGCAAAAGCCTCAATGAGCTTGCTCCAATGAGCTTTTATTGTCTTACTGGGCACATTACAAGAAGGTCCTCCTTTACTATGCACAGGCTCACTTTAGGTGGTTACCTTTTACAGAAAACAGAGGAGCCAGTGCTGCTAATCACATCACAGAAGAGGGATATTTGCAAATGAAAAGGCAAAAGCAGTTGGACCGGTTACACTCATCCTTGGAAGGTTTAGCATGGATTTTAGGAAGTTACTTTGCAGTAAATGTCCTCAATTCAGGGTGAGGGAGTTTTAGCAAAAAGTAAAACTCATAGAGGCCTAGGTACATTGCAGGCCTGATTCCCCACAGGAGAACCTATCTGTGGGCGTGGGTCCTGTGCGTCCCCGAGTGAGAGCTGGGCCCACGCCACGCAGAGCAGCCTCCCGCAGAAGACTTTGACTCTGTACTGGATGAAATTATGTTTTGTACTTATATTTTGTGTAGAAACACTGGTTTCTCATGAGTTGTTCTTGTGCTAGTAATGTTACACATTAGATACATTATGGCTTAAGAAGGCTTTTGTTTACCATCCTGAGAACTTTACCATTAGAAATAATTTTTAACATTTTTCTCTCTCTGGTAAAGTGCATTCTTATTCCAAAGTACTGATTTACAGACAAACTTTGCGTACACAACCAATTAATACAAAAGGTATTACTTGTACCTATGATGCTAAAAGATAAATGTCCAATGTTATTCAACATTTAATCTGCTGTGTGTAATCAGCATGGCATGAAATGTGTCAAATGGGTATCTAATCATTATGGGAAAAAATACAGGATTTACAAAAGGGGATGTATATGATTACGTTTAATAGCTCCAATAGAACCTGTTTTCAGATTAGAAACTTTTGAAGCATGATTTAATTGATCAATTTGCCTTAAGCCTAAGAATCTTATTAGCTTAAAGTTACTAGTTATCTACTCCTGGTATATTTTACTATAGAAAAAATCTTATAATGTGGAAATGACATTTATATGTAATTTATTTGTATCTTAAGACTTGGGGTGGTGAACACACAGTGCTGTGTACAAATGATGTATTGTGGAATTGTGCATGTGAAAATTCTATCATTGTGTTAACTAGTGTCACTCCAGTAAATTCATTAAAAAGGAAAAAATTGCATCTTTAAAATAAAAACACGTTTTAAAATTGTTTTAACTTTATAGTGAAATTTAGGTTTGCTAAGATAATTTATTCATTTTTCTGTCTTTCTAGGAGTATTTTTATCCAAGATATTTAGGTAAGTTCAAAGGATTTCATTCATATAATTCTAGATATGGAAGGGAACTTAGATATGCTCAAACCCAATCCTCCACCTGTATATTTCATCCAGTACAGTTTAATTAGCCCTGGGAGTAAGATCCCGTTCTCTATGCAGTATTGCTGTCCTTTTATTAAAGTTATGCAGAAAAATTTTTAATGGTTCTTTAATTAACGTGGCATTTTGACTTTTAGTCTTTTCAATTTCCTAATATCCTGTCTTATAGACCCACTGGGCTAATGTTAAGTTATATTTAGGTCATGGGTTATCTTTTAATGAAAGGAAAGGTTTCTGTACTCTAGAGCTTGTGTGATACACACTTACTGAAATTATTAACAACTTCTCTCTTGGCAACATCATTTCATCATTTCTTGCAGTATCCCTTTTGTACACAATTCTGGACTCCTAAGGAGTGGTGAGGTGTCCTTTCCATACCCAAATAGATGAGATGATTTCAACTTAATGTCAATTAAAGATATGAAGATTTTGGTTTGCTTTAAGCAAATATAAAAACATTTTGTATTAATATTACTTGGGATAGTTGTCAGCATTCTCCATAATAAAAGTTGAGTGTAATTTATTCATCTCTTTCTGATGGGATTCTCTGTAGGTCCAGCCCACAAAGGTGTGCTCTCCATCCTCCGTTAGGCTCAGGATATTCCCCATCTGTGCATCTGTCCACCCCACTCTCATCCCAGCCAACTTGAGCTGCAAGGCCTTTAGAAATGAAAAGTTAATCCTCCTTGGAAAAAATTAGAAATGTACCCTGATCTACATTAATTACTATGCAACTTAAAATTTATTAGTATAATTTTGTAAATGACTTTGTACTAAAGTCTTATTTCTCTTGAAATTTGAGGGTTTAATTACAGTTTAGGATGTTACTTCTTGTTTGCTTTTGTTTTGTTTCTGAATACCCATGTAAAGAGTTCAGAGAATGTCTTTAGATTGGGTATATCTCTTCCTTTCCTGCTTTCCTAAGGAAGCTTCCATTGAAACAATGGTATGTACTTCTATCTATCTACCTTTCAGAACAATTAACAAATAAGAGCCTAAGACCACTATGTAGAAGACCCTGTTAGAGCCAAGTGCTCTTTTTCATAGCCCTGAAGTGGTTATCCTTTCATTTTTGAGTGTCCATGATGGTCTGAATCTTGTTTGTGTGGCACTCTTGGGCCCAGGAGACTCAACCATAGCATCGTACATTTCATTTCACCCTCTCATCAACTGTAGGACCTCAGTTCAGTGGGATCTCTCTTTAGAACTCCATGGCATGACCCATTTCTGTTCAATGGGCTGCTAGGTATTTTCCAGTTGCCTTATTATAATTCTTTTTGTAATTTCCAGACCAACATTTCTCCGTCAAGATCTTAAAATTATGATAATTTTTTCTGTGACTTCTTTATTTCCACTTTATTCTTTTCGTCACTTCCCTTTTCTAGCCACTAATAACAGACTTAAACAGTTTAATTCAAACTTGGAAAGGGGACACTATAAAAATTGTGTAGTGATATTATTTTTGTCTCTGGATATGAAGATGCAACAAGAGTTTCTGAAACCTTTATCTGCTACATCTTAAAAGAACAATGGGATATAGATACACATCCATGAAAAACATCTTTTCTTTTGTAAAGTTATACATGACTCACTTTCTCAAGCAAAAACTACAGGTCTATACTGTTAAAGTGGAGAAAAGAGAATAATAAGACTATTTAAGCTTCTCACTTTTAGGTAGAAATTTGAATATTTTATCCTAAGGCAGACAGTATTTGGGTATTAAAAATTACAAGCTTGCATTAAAAAACATAGTATTAATCCCCATTTCTTAGGTCCTTGTATTGAGACTGTTTCTGTAGGTGTCAACACTCTAGAAAATACATATTTTTGATCACAGAGTATATTTGTATAAAGATAAATAATTCTTCAATACAACATCATGTGTTTTGGAGAAGTACCTTAGATAAACTATTTTTTCTTTTTTTTCCCTTTATCCCTTTCATCTTCCCCTTTGCTCATTCAACCTAACTTTTTCTTCTCTTTGCCTGTCTTATTTGGCAGCATAGTAGAAAAGCTAAGTATCAAATAAATAAGTAAATAAGATATAAGTTCTAGTTCATCATAAAAATTTCTACTGTGTCAGGTTATGCAAGTAATTTAACTTTTTATATATTTAAATATATATTTATATTTATAATATATAATATAAATATATAATGTATATTTAATATACATTATATGCATATAGTACATATATGCTGCATTGTATGCATTAATAACATGCATTATTATATAAATATGTAATGTATAATGTGTATTTATAATATATAATATATGTTATATTTATATTTAATATATATTTAAATATATGCTATATTTTTTAACTCCAGAGCTATTGGAAATACCAAATAAGTACTTTGGAGAAATACTTTTTATTGGATCAAACTTTCTTTAAATGTAACATTATTTAACCAGTCCATGTATGAAACAAAAAATTATTTTTATTATGGTTTATTTTTACTCAAATTTTATATTTAAGACCTTACTTACACATAGGCATATGTGATGAATTCCACTGTTGAAAACAGAAAAGAAATGCTCTTCGTTTACCTTTTCTGTCATTTGATGTATAGATTCTGTGGGCTAGATTTTCCTACTTGATAGAAACTTGTATAATTCTGTCCCTGGTAAACCTAACAGTAATTTTACTGATTACCTCAGCCTATGCATGGAGCACCTTACAGTGAGGTAAGAACAACCAAGAGATTTCACCACTAATAATGCATACTTTTTGGACAGTGCTTAGATTTAGAGTTTCAGTGATTCAGAAAGACTTCAGTCTACCCACATTTTCCATTACTGCACTGAAAACAGATTTTAGACAGAGTTTAAACTCTGTGTTTTTAACTCATGTTCTTTTCCTTAGAAAATAGAATAAATAACTCGGCCATCTATATTGACCTTTAAAATATCACCTGATAGAGTGCAGGATTCTATTAATGCGAGAGGAACTTCCTGGGAAGAATGCCAATTAGGAGCCTAAATATAGACATTAGAAATAATTTTTAATTTCTTGTTCTTGCAAAGTTGGTGAATTAGCCCACAGTGCTGACTTCTCTTAAAATCATCTCAAGAGAAACAATAGCATTCTAGCCACTAATAACAAAATAAAATAAAAAATACAACAAGAAATATGAGAAACCCATAGGTAGACTAAAACTGGTTTGTTCTAGTATGTGCATGTGGGAATTGGGTGCTCAGTGCTGAGGCACCATTCAGAGAATAGATAGGAATTTTAAAAAATGATTTAAACATTCCGCCAAAGTAAAAAAAAACATTTAAAAGTAAACCCTGAGTAACAAGAAATAAGGAAATAACAAAAATAGGGATAGAAATAAGTTAAATGGAAAACGAAAGAGAGATTAACAAAGCAAAATCTCATTTTTTGAAAAGTGTAATAAGTTAGACTGACCTCTGGCAAGAACAATCAGGGAAAAAGAAGAAAAGGAAAGAAGGAATGTCAGAACAAAGTATAGGATAAAAATGGGAAATACTGTAAACACCCAATATAGATGAGATTTGTGATCATAAAATAAAGATCATCATATGGATAAAATAAAATATATCATAAAATATTACAAACAGCTATAAAACTATATTTAGAAACTGGATAAAATGGGTACATTCCTAGAAAAATATAAAACATCTTTAATTTTACAGGAAGAAATGGAGAACTTGGTTCTTTCTATACATGAGTACTAAATAAGCTAAAATCCCAAAGCCCTCTCTTCTGTAAGCCCCCAAATTCAGACCCAGATATTATTTAGGTGAGTTCTTCCACATGTAAAGAAATTATTAAGTTTCTCTTATAAAATTGTCCTGGAAAATAGGAAAAAGGTCTATGCTGTATGCTTATTTGAAAAGACTGGTATAATTTTGATTCTCCAACCAGATAAGGATAACACAAAAAGTACAAATACAATTTTTTTCCATTTATAATTTAATTCTAAATAAAATGATGTCCAATCTAATGTAAAGTATATTAAAAATAATACATCATGGTAAAGTAGGTTTTATTTCAGAAATTCAAGGATGGTTTAACATCAGAAAATCCATTAATATAATTCACCACATAAATAATTTATTACTACCTCAGTTCACACAGAAAAAGCAGTTGATAAAGTTCAACATTTAATTATGATAAAAAAAACTTTTAGCAAACTATGATTATAGAAGAACTTTCTGAATTTAGTAAAGGTTATATAGAGTAACCATATAATTTATCTTCCAGATTTTTATATTTTGTCCAGGACTAATTCTTTGCCAGATAAATGTCAAGTAAAAAATAAATAGGACTCCCCTGGGTAAATTGGCATGTGTGGTCATGCTAATGATACACTCATAACCTGGAAGGAAGGAAGGAAGGAAGGAAGGAAGGAAGGAAGGAAGGAAGGAAGGAAGGAAGGAAAGATGAAAAGGAGGGAGAAGGAGAAACAATGGAGGGAGAAAGGAAAGGGAGGGGAGGAAGTAAAAAGAACAAAACCTACAGTAAACATTATACTTCATGGATAAACTTTAAATGCGGTCTCTTTCTGATTGAGAGCAAGAACAGAATCACTTTAGGTTTACAGATAATTCAGTAAGGAGAGAAAAATAAGAATTGTGTAGATCATGAGGCAAACTATATGTCTATCATTACATATTTGTACTTGATACGATGATATACCAGAAAAAAACAGTATCCATAGAGAATTAGAACACATAAGAGATATTAGATAGTTCTAATTCTACCCCATAAAAATTCAGTAGTTCTTTACACAGTAGTTCACTAGAAAATAAAAAGTTGATACCATTCATAACAGCAGCAAATTCCAAAGAATATCTAGACGTATCTTAAGTATATATAAAACCTCTGTAGGGAAAGCTTTAAAAGTCAAAGTAAAGATATAGAAGATGAACTGAAATTATAGAAAGATATTTAATGCTTCTGAATTGAGTGATGCTATAAAGAGATCAAGTAACTCACATATTTGGAGCAATCATTTTTAAAATTCCAGCTGGATTTTTTAAAGGAATTTTATATTTAAATGAGGGAATAAAAGTCTATACATGCCTAAATTAATCTTAAAATTGCAAAGGAGGAAACACCTCATCAAATATAAATAATACAAAGCTGTAGAAAGAAAACTACTTGCTACTGTCAGAGGAACATGTACAATAATGAATGTAACAGAGTTCAGAGACAGACACCTCTCTGTTTGGCAACCTAATATTTCATAAAAATCATATCACATATCACTTTGAATTTTTTAGAAGATCATGTTGGGAAGACTGGCTAACTATAATCAGAAAAATAAATCTGTGTTCCTATCACCAAATGTAAAGATGGATGGTAGATGAAATAAAGACACAAATGTTAAAGTAAAACTATGAAATTAAACAAAAACTGTGTGAGAATATTTTCACAATCAATGGCATGGATCAAAAAACTTCAAATGCAAAAACCATAATGCCAAAATTTGATTACAACAAAATTAAGAACTCTTAAAAAACAGATATAAAAATAAGGTTAAGAGACAGATAAGAGGCCCTGGCTGGTGTGGCTTCGTTGTACCCTACCCCAACTGAGCTCAGATGGATCATTGTCCCCTACATCAAAAGGTTGGGGGTGCAATTCCAATCAGATCATATCCATAGGATGTGGGTTCAATTCTTTAAGGAGCACATATGGGAGGCAACCAATTGATGTTTCTATCTGACACTGATGTTTTTCTCTGTCCTCCCTTCTTCTCTCTCAAAAAACAGTAAAAATATTTTTAAGAAGGAGACAGATGAGAGAATGAGCTGATATTTATAAACATTTTTAAAATTCTGCAAACCCACATAGATAATAAATAAGTGCCAGTAGAAAAGTAGTTACAAAAGAATAAAATATTCAGAGGAGGAAACCCAAAATATTTTAAAATGACATGAAGTTATGCTCCATCTCACTGGAAATCAGAAAAACAATGAGATGTCACTTTATTACCTATTCTGCAACAATTAGAAAGCCAAGATATGGAAATTCTTTTTATTTTATCTTTACCTGAGGACATGCTGACTTATCTTAGAGAGAGGGAGAGACATCGATGTGAGAGAGAAACATTGACTGGTTGCCTCTCATAGGCAAGTGAGAAACATTGATTAGTTGCCTCTTGTACTCAGTCCAACTGGGAACTGAACCTTCAACCTAACTATGTGCTCTGACTGGGAATTAAACCCATGACCTTCTGGTTTATGAGACAATGCTCCAACTAACTGAGCCATACTGGCTAGGGCAGGATATAGAAATTCATATGCACTGCTTGAGAGAATGCACCTAGCCACTAAGTTTATGCCTATTGAATGATGCTACAATTCCAGAAACTCCTCAGAACCTATTCCAAAGAAATTGTTTATGAATGTAATAATGAGACATGCATGAAGATATTCATTGCAGTGCTACTTTTATAGAGGTGTGAAATTGAAAGCAATCTGAGCATTGCAGGTAGTGAGGATTTTTTAAATGGTGATTGCATGCCATGAGTAATGTTTAACAGTTAGAAACAATAAATTATATGTTGTAGCATGAATAGGTCATAAAAATACAATGCTAAATAAGGAATGTCAGAGAACATGATTTATAATATACAGCCATTTACAGAAATGAAAATTCACAGACACAAAATTATAAATACATGTTTTATAAGAACACATAGAAATAAAAATACACATTAACTCATTAGAATAGTTGCATAAGAGGTAAATGGGAATGGAAATGGAAATAAAAAGACATATTTTTTAAAAGCAGCAAGCAACAGGCTTTATAGAGACAAATAATAGTAATGTATCATCAAGAGAGGAGTATGAATAACTCAGTCTTCCACTTCTGAAATTAAAATAAACAAACATTTCAACTTTCATGTGATGGCACCTTCTGTCATTGAAAAAGAAAGGGCTGCAAGATGGAGGCATAGGTAAGCAAGGCTCATGTCCTGTCACAACTACATGAAAATTACAGCTAAAATATAGAACAATCATCACCCACAACTGGCAGAAATCGAGTTGAATGGAAATATGACAACTGTGGAATTTAAGAAACCACATCCATCCAGCTTGGTAGGAGGGGCAGATCATGGAATGGGATAGTATCACATCCCTGTGTGGTGGATAAAAATTTGGGAGGGATATTTTGGGAGTGAGGACTCTCAGACCCTCCAGCCCAGGGTTCTGGTACAAGGAAGAGAAGTCTCCATAACTTCTGGCTGCTAAAATCCATGGGGATTGAGTCAGTGGAATAAACTCCTGGAGTCCCACAAGTTCCCCTAAAAGAACCCACATGTGAACTTACACAGACACACTCCCTCTGAGCTCGAGCACTGCCAGGGTAGAAGCTTGAAAGGCACCAGTGACAAAGGGAGGGACTGAAGTGTCTGGCATCAAGGCAGGAGCTGGGGGACAGCTTTCTCCCAGACTGAAAGGCAGATAGAGGCCATTGTCAGTTTTCTGAGCCCTCTCTGCATGGAGCCACACAGTCTGTAGATGGGTGCCATATTGGAGACTCCATCAACCTGGCTAACACTGCCCAACCCTGGAGATCCCTTGAGACTCTGTCCCACCCAACTTACAGGGCCATCCAAACTGTTAACTGTGACTTTTCCATATGAATGGCTGGAAAAGTCACAGTTAACAGTTGACTCATGTTTCACAACTTCCTAAATAATATAAAACTGGCAACAGCTAAGTGGCCCCAGGCCAAGCACTAATAGCAGCCAGCTTAGATTCATAACTTGGCTTCTGCTGGGAATCTCCAAGCCCATCACAAGTAGCAGCCATCTCAGATTGCTTTATAGCTCATGCAGGTTGGTCACAGGCAGAACACAGGTGGGGGATGACCTTGGCCTGTCCCACCCAGGAAACCCTAGAGCCTGCACACCCAGTGGACAGCTACAGACCATGTGGGAGCACCCTGCCTCTGAATAGCTGATCCTCCATGGAGGGTAGAGTTTTGTGGTCAGTGGTCACAGCCAGTCCTTGCAGCTGACTGGCCTGGGTAAATCCTTCCATTGACCTGCCAACAGCAATCAAGCCTCAACTACAAAAGGAGGGTGTACTCAGCCTACATGAAGGGTGTACCTTGAGTACCCAGCTTGAGTGATAGGGGAGGTTGTGCTGCTGGATCCTGCAGGACACCTGGTACATTAGGCCATGCTACCAAGAGAGAGGGTCATAGCAGCTCTACCTAATATATAGAAACAAACTCAGGAAGGCTGCCAAAATGAAGAGACAAAGAAACATATCTCAAGTGAGAGAACAGATCAAAACTCCAGAAAAAAGTACTAAACAAAATGGACATAAGCAATCTATCAGATGCAGAGTTCAAAACACTAGTTATAAGGTTGTTCAAGGAACTTAGTTAGGACCTCAACAGCATAAAAAATATCCAGTCATAAACCAAGGACACACTAATTGAAATAAAGAATGATGTACAGGGAAACAACGGTAGAATAGAAGCCAAGACTCAAATCAATGATTTGGAACATAAGGAAGAAAAAAACAATCAGAACCACACAAGAAAAAAAAAATCAAAAAAAGTGAGAGTAGTGTAAGCAGTGTGTGGAAAAACTTCAAGAATTCCCACATTTGCATCATAGGTGTGCCAGAAGGAGAAGAGACAGCAAGAAATTTGAACTCTTTGAAAAAGTAATGAAAGAAAACTTCCCCAATTTGGTGAAGGAAATAGACACATAAGTCCAGGAAGCACAGAGAGTCCCACACAATATGAATGCAAAGAAGTCCACTTCAAGACACATCATGATTAGAATGACAAAGTTTAAAGATAATGGGAGAATCTTAAAGGCAGCAAGAGAAAGGCAGTTAGTTACCTACAGGGGAGTTCCCATAAGACTGTCAGCTGATTTCTCAAAAGAAACTTTACAGGCTAGAAGGGATTGGCAGGAAACATTCAAAGTCATGAAAAGCAGGGACCTACAGCCAAGATTGCTTTACCCAGCAAACTATCATTTAGGATCAAAGGGCAGATAAAGAGCTTCCCAGACAAAAAACTAAAGTTCATCATCACCAAACCATTATTATATGAAATGTTAAAAGGACTTATTGAAGAAAAAGAAGATCAAGACTATGAACAAAAAAATGGCAATAAATACACATCTGTCAACAATTGAATCTAAAAAACAAAGTAAGCAAACAAGAACAGCAGAGACAAATCATAAATATGAAGAGCACTTTGATGGTTGCCAGATGGGGGGGGTGTGGGGGAATGGGTGAAGAGGTGAGAGGATTCAGAAGTACAAATTGGTATCTACAGAATAGCCATGAGTTTGTAAAATACAGTATAGGAAGTGAGTAGCCAAAGAATTTGCATGCCTGACCCACGGACATGAACAATGGTCTGGGCTCAGTGCATAGTTCACCTAGTATAATGTTCTCCAGGTCCATCCATACTGTCACAAAGGGTAAAATTTTCTCATTTATTACAGCCAAGGAGTATTCTATTGCGTAAATGTCCCATAGTTGTTTTATTCCCTCATGTACTGATGGCCACTTGGGCTGCTTCCATATCTTGGTGATTGTAAATAATGCTGCAGTGAACATAGGGGTGCTTATGTTCTTTGAATTAGTGTTTTGGACTTCTTTGGATTTATTTATTTATTTGCTGGGTCAAAAGGCAGTTCCATTTTTAATTTTTTGAGGTATCTCCACACTGCTTTCCACAGTGGCTGCACCAGTCTGCATTCCCACCAACAGTACAAAAGGGTTCCCCTTTCTCCACATCCTTGCCAGCACTTGTTTGCTGATTTATTGATGATAGCCATTCTGACATGTGTGAGATGATATCTTTTTGTAGTTTTAATTTGAGTTTCTCTGATAATTAGTGACATTGAGTATCTTTTCATATGTCTGTTGGCCATCTGTATGTCCTTTTGGAGAAGTGTCTATTCAGGTCCTTTGCCCATTGTTTAATTGGGTTGTTCATTTTTTTCCTAATTACTTTAAAGACTGTAAGTATTTTTTCTCCATTATCTCAATTGTTATTTCTGCCAGATTGCCATATCTAATTTCATAGGGTTGGAGTGAGGAATAAACTGAATACAGTAAACCTGCTTTGCTTTGTAATATAGAGACATTATGCAAACATTATGCTAGTCTTGATGCAACATTGGAAGAATTGGAAGTTGTGTACAGCAACCAGAATCACTATTTCTTTTGATTTAATTACAGACATTTTTTATATCAGATTCTGGTCTACAGATTTGAGGATAAATGTAGGTCTCTGCTACAGAATTAAGAACATAGATTTGTGACAATAAATTTCTTTGCCAATTCAAGATCTTTTTCGCTTCTGGCTTTAAGGTTCTTCTCCAAAGAGAAGCTTCCATACACCTATTTTTCATAATTCTATATTTTTGCAATCTTGCTTTTGAATGCTGAATCCTCTAAATCCACAGAATCATAATTTCTGCCATGATTTCAGATCAAGTAAGCATGTCTCCTCTTACAAAATTACATTTGTTTGTATTTACAGATTGTCTTGGCTCTTTCCGAGCTGGATTGTTCACTGCTGCACGTCAGTCAAGTAATGCTTACACTGACCTAAGGAGCTGTGTCAATGGTAACTGTCACTGCAATCAATTTAAAAACAAAACAAACAAAAAACTGCATATAAAGCACACCCATGAAAATATAATGTTTAAAATTAACAAATGAACCTTTGAAGGTTATGCCCAAAAAGGAGTTATTCTCAAAATGCATTTAAAAAATGTTTTTCTTATATAAATGCTGCTGTTTTAGGCATAATGATTTCCACCTAATGTTTAAATTGAATAGTGTGCCTTGTTTACTAAGCTTTAGATCATTGACATCAGAATTTTATTCCCAACAGCTGTTTTTGGCTGTTGTTGCACAATCATGTAGTATGACCAAATGTTATAGTTGAATAACAGATCAAAATGGAGCCATGTTTATTCTTCTGACTTTTGGTATCAAGAACATAAATGTAGAAAATGTTATGATACCAAATAGGTCTTCTCCCTCTGAAGTTCACATAGGGTCTAGTACATTATCTGTCTCTGCTTTACCAATTTCCCAACTGAGATTCAGAGAGAAAAATGTGAAATTGCAAGATGTAAATTGGGATGTTCCCAGTGCATTAGATGTTCTCTAATTTGAAGTTAGTTTTACTTACATAAGTAAAACTGTTTGAACACACATATTTAATCCACACTTAATCTTTTTCCAATTTACCAAAGGGCAGGGAAATAATTTGATAACAATTCCCTGATTAGCTTTTCTGTCATTTTAACTAATACCTAATTTATTACTACTTTTCAAAAAACTGTGAACTTATAAGAACATTTTTTTAAAAATTTGGTAATTAAGTTTTAGCTAGGTTAAAATTTTTTTTTCTTTGCAAGTAACAAATTTTTTTTTTAGCTCACTTAAGCAGAGGGGTCTGTATTGGCAGAATGGAAGGAACGCCCAGAACTGACTAGGAGGGCTTGAGAAGCAGGTGCAGAAATGTGCAGGAACCAAGGGACCATTGCAGTATCTGGTGAGGAGAGAGAAACCACAAATGAGTAAAGAAACAAATGGGCATATCACTTAAGATAGTGATAAAGTCCCCTAACATTTTATGATGATTATGTCCCACCCCTAAGAATCACAGTACTCTGTTACCTGTTGCTTAATGTCCAAAAACCATTGTTTCATGTATTTTGACCAGAGTTCTATGTAGTTAAGGCAGGGGTATAAATCTGGCCCCTGTTACTCCATTTTAGCCTATGTTGGAGGTCTACATTTTTTTTCCTATTGATATTGAGAGTACTTTTGTTCTGCATATCTCATGGAATTGGTTTGAGGGTCAGATAAGGTAATATATATGAAAAAATATCTAAATTACAGTTCTAAAATACTGTACATATTTACAAATATAAAAGTAGTTTCCTTAAAATAATAAAGATTTGTCTCTTGGATTCACTACTCTATGAAGAAGTATTATATGAAGGAAGGAGTTACAATTTTTTGGTTTATTATAGATTTTATACTCAAGATTTCTATTAAAGAGCGTATAATTTTATCTCACCATGGCATATGGTAAAAATTAAATAGATGTCTATTTCCTTTAGCCATTCCAGACCAGTGTGAGCCTCTGCCATGCAATGAAGATGGATATGTGAACTGCAAAGATGGCAAAGCTGCATTCACTTGCATGTGTAAATCGGGTTGGCAAGGACAGAAGTGTGAATTTGGTATGTGTAATAATAAGCCCATCTGGCTTATCTGGACTGACCTCCTGAAAAGTTTTCTGAAGGCTTTATCACTTTAAAAATAATTTATTTTCCCCTTTTCAGATATAAATGAATGCAGAAATCCCTTAAATACAAATGGAGGTTGTAGTCAGATTTGTAATAATACACCTGGAAGTTACCACTGTTCCTGTAAAACTGGTTTTGTTCTACTTTCAAATAAAAAGGACTGCAAAGGTAAGAGCAAGAGGGTAGAATAAGAAGGTATTTACCATGTGAGAGTAAAATTCAGTTAAAGAAATTTCCACAGGAAATTCTTATAAAACTTTCTGGTTATAATAAATACACATTATTATCCACTGAAGCCTTGTGAAGTTATGGGACTGCCTTTTAGTTTATTATTATAGGGAATTTTATCATTTATATTTTATTGCTTTCTTATTGTAGTTTGTTATGTATAGAGTATTATTTTCTTGTTATGTGTATATGTGTGTACACACATGTGATTACGTTTTAATAAAGAATTTCATTATATGGTGATAAAGTGAAGTTTCAGTTAAAGTCCTTGCATATTACAGTGTTTGAAAAATGGTTGTTTATATTTTCTTTTTCAGATATGATATTATTATTTCCTTTATATTCTATATAAGGTAAATTTATTCCAATAAGATTCCAATAAGATAAACAACTATACAAAGAAATTCAGCACAATCCTTAGTAACTTCCTTTATTGATTTTATATTCCTTGTCAATACCTTTCTAATTTCTATTTATTTATTTATTTATTTTTTTAGAGAAGGGAAGGGAGGGAGAAGGAGAGAGAGAGACATCAATGTGTGGTTGCCTCTCATGTGGTCCCCACTGGGGACCAGGCCTGCAACCCAGGCATGTGCCCTGACTGGGAATCAAACCTGCGATGCTTTGGTTCACAGCCCGTGCTCAATCCACTGAGCTATGCCAGCCAGGGCCCTAATTTCTAATATAAAGCCTTCCTCTTGCACCTCATTTCTGATTGTGGTTTTGGAAGAATGAAGAACTGATTTTCTTCCTTTTTATACATATAAGAGGATATTATTGTTCATAAGTCTTAATTTTTTTAATTTCATACTTAAATAATTCCTGTCAATTTAGCTTTTTAACAGTCATTTTACTAGGTTATTTCTTTTTTTCTTTGTGCTTTTCTTTTCCCCAATTTTTGACCTTTTTCTTCCTGCATAATGTCTTTTCCGTTAGGCTGCTCTAACTTCCATAACTAAATGTTCAGGTGTAAGTGCTAGGTGTGTGGATGACTAAAAATGAAATTTTCCCGCCTGAATTTAAATTTTGCCTTTAGAAACTGGAAGTGAGTTTTCTTTCTTCTCTTTCCTTCCTTCCTCTTTTCTTCCCTCCTTCCCTCCCTCCCTCCTCTTTCTTTTCTTCCTTCCCTCCTTCCATTTTCCTCCCTCCAACCCTCTCTTTTTCTTCTCCTTCTCCCCCATTTGCTCCTTCTCTTCCTCCTTCTCCTCCTCCTTGTCCTGTTCTTGCTACAAGGTTAAAAAAATAGTAAATTAAAATGTAAAATTTTCTTGTTCAACTCCATTCCTATCTACTTTGGTAACTCCACCAAATTAAATAGTCAAGGAATGGTCTGTCCCTCACTACACTGTAGTGTTCAGTATAGTGTAATTTAGTATAATATTATTTAAAGCACATTTAAATGACTAAAGTGAACTGTATTAACTAACAATTTCTTCTAAGCACATACCTAATTTGTGACCATATATCTTTCTTGGTTGCCTTTTAGAAAGTCTGTTTCAGGTTAGAAATTTAGAACACCAATGTCATTAGAACACCTGTTATAGAAAACCATCAGAATGCAGGATACCATATGTATGCCATAAACAAATAATACCCACTCATACGTCTATACTTAAATACTGATTTAGTCTGACCTGAAAAGCTCATGATTTATATTTTTTAATTAAAAGGCACTTAATCCTTATATACTGAATTTATACGTGTGTATGTAAATTATTTCAAAAAGTACTCACAAATAAGAATGTCCCCAATGACTAGAACCTGTGGTCTTCATTTGCATAGCTTTTTATCCATGATAGCTAAGGAATACAGTATGGAACTATTAGAAGAATATGTATATAGCTGTTATAGTAAGGCCTTTGTCAACATGTGAATATGCTTGGATCAGGTTGCTAGCAACTGTCTAAAAATTCAAGAGTAAAACTTCTCATCAGTCATTCGATGTCAGTGTAGAGTCGTAAAATCAATGTGCTATAACCTCAACTCATATAACTTAAATAAGTCCTTGCAATATTTCTCAGACCAAATAATTTAGGCATATGTTTTTATTTTCTTTTAAAAATACTAAATATTTTATTTTGAAGTAACTGTAGATTCACATGCTGTTGTAAAAAATAATAAAAAGAGATCCTGTATACCCTTTACACAGTTTTTCCCAATGGTAACCTTTTGCAAAACTATACTACATGATCACATCCGGGATACTGACACTAATACAGTCAAAATACAGACAAATTCCCTTACCACAAGGGATTCTATTATTTTTGTGCATGTCACTCTAAATAGGGTAATATCTGAAATTTTGACTATTATTCTGTTGAAAAATTGAACTCTCAACTTTTTAGAGTAGAAAGAACATTTTTCAATCTAACTTGACCTTCTTCAGAGAATACAAATCAAGAAAGTTCACTTATAATTAGATCTCCATTGAACTGTTTCTGTCATTTGTTTTTATTTTTTCACAGGTGTTTAGTAACTAATTGCAATCAATATTTTGTCTCCTTCTCTACTATATAATATAGTAAATGCATCTGAAATTTTAGGAATATTAATTTAGCACTAAAATTTGTATTGGATTAACTGCAGATTTGTAAATACTTTAAAACCTTATTCAGTCTTATTTTATTTTGTTTAATTTTTAAGTTTTGTTCTATTACAGTTTTCCCAATTTTTCCCCCTTTGCTCTCCTCTGCCCAGTCCAACACCCCAACCCCTACCCACTAGTCATCAATCTCATTTTAAGTTTGAATCATTCTTGAATATTTTAGGCAACAATAATGGTATGCAGATTTAGCCATTGTCCATTTTCAAGGGAAAAAACATAAGAATGATAAGCTGGCTCACTTTTATTTTTATATTTGTGATAATACAAAGAATATACTTTTAAGACCATAATTCAGTAATGTATATTTAGGAATACATATTAAGAATATGGTGAATCCCTTACCCTATTTATTTTCATACTGTAACCTGGTAGATAAGACAATAACTAAAGTCCTGTTTTTCTTTTACATAGCTACACAGGAACATTACAAACATCAGTCAGATTGTTTGCATTTGCATAAAGACATTTAGTGAACTAAAATATGGTGATAGATTTAATATTTTGTTATTCCCAGGCCACTCTGTTGCCTTATTTCATATATTAAACCAGGTCCAGGAAATATAGATCAAGGGTTCTTTGCTAGTATGTTCTGATATGAGAAAAATGTTCTTTAACATATTGGTTTCATTTATAGATGTGGATGAATGCTCTGTGAAGCCTGGCATTTGTGGCTCAGCTGTGTGCAAGAACTTCCCAGGAGACTTTGAATGTGAATGTGCTGAAGGTTACAGATACGATCCCACGACAAAGTCTTGTGAAGGTAGAGTGGTGGTGGTGTCATTGTTGATGGTGCAGAGAGTGGGTTTGAGTCCTGATTTGATGTTAGAAGTGTTGGTTCTGTTTGACATCAACAATCAGATTTTCTAAGATGGTAAAATCCATCTTATAATTTGGTCAGTTGAGTAATCATTGGCTTCCTTCCAGAGTAAAAGTATACGTAAGACACATGATCATTAGGTTTAGTGTTATGTGTTCTGATTGGTTGTCTAAGCTAAATATGGTTTGGAGACCTCACGCGTATGAGAAAAGCAAAATACATACATTTTTATATCATTTGCATAATATTCAAAGATAAAACAATTTGAAGTTGGAAGGAATAACACACATACAAAAAGACAAGTTTAAAAATGGAGACAACTATACTTGAACAACAATAAAAAAATGTGGGAAAAAAAAGAAAAAGAATCACGTGGGCATTACCTACAAGGGTGGCTAGAAACCCTTAATTTTATACCAACTATGATTTTCTGTGTGTGAAATAGGAAATTACAAAGCTCTATTATAATTAAATACATATAAAAGACAAATAAAATCATAACCAAATGATAACAGCTCTAGAAATGAGAGAAGCACTGATTAGTACTGCAGCGCCTGTGGATGAGGGCAGAAGCCCTTGGACTTGGTAGCACTTCATTTGGCTGCCATGGTGCTGCGTGTGTGCCTCAGGCAGCTTGGATGTACGTGTTAGGGCATTATTATTTTTTTCATCATGAATATACAAATTACCTCATACCATCTTTTAAATTTTTTAAAATTTCAAAATGAATTTAATACTATGACTAAAAGTAATAAAATAAATAGTAATTTTTCTATTGTGGCAAACTATATATGAGGTATAATGTGGCTATTTAACCATTTTTACATGTACGGTTCATTGGCATTAATTATATTTTACATAGTCATGTAACCATTACCATTATCTGTTCTAAAACTTCGCCGTCCCAAACAGAACTCTAACCATTAGCAGTAATTGCTCTTTCTCCCTCTTCCAAACCCTGTTCATCTCTAATCTACTTTCTGTCTCCATGAATTTGCCTAACTTAATAATTTTAGAATACAGTCTTTCAATTATATATACTCCTCTTGAGATTTGCAGGCCTTACCCCTTCATGCACTCACCAGAAACACCACCGCTGCCTTCACAGGCACACCATTTCCACTCTCCCACTACTCCAGATAGAAATTACTGTGGTAAACCCTAGGCATTTGTAGATTGAACATTAGCCAACTTTATCATCAATATTGTAGTTCTAGCCCTGGCTGGTGTAGCTTAGTGGATTAAGCGCGGGCCTGTGGACCAAGAGATCACGGTTCGATTCCCAGTCAGGGCACATGCCTGGGTTGCAGGCCAGTTCCCAGCAGGGAATGCACAGGAAGCAACCATACATTGATATTTCTCTCCCTCTCTCCTTCCCTTCCCCTCTGAAGATAAATAAATAAAATCTTTAAAA
>CM052539.1:123290772-123309371 GCA_028533065.1 Trachops cirrhosus
AGCCCTGGCTGGTGTAGCTTAGTGGATTAAGCGCGGGCCTGTGGACCAAGAGATCACGGTTCGATTCCCAGTCAGGGCACATGCCTGGGTTGCAGGCCAGTTCCCAGCAGGGAATGCACAGGAAGCAACCATACATTGATATTTCTCTCCCTCTCTCCTTCCCTTCCCCTCTGAAGATAAATAAATAAAATCTTTAAAAAAAATATTGTAGTTCTATTTAGTGAATAACAGATTTAAAAAATGATTTATATAGTATAATATTTTATTACTTTAATTATATAACATTCAATTTTAATGGTATTGAGGGTTCACTAATTTTGAGGTTCTATTTTAAAGCATTTTTGTTATATAGCACTTATGAATTTGGGACTTTTCAAAGATCTCATTGGGTGCATTCATCAAAAAAGGTTAGTAGCTCTGAAGTGGACTTTAGCTGAGGCTTATTATTACAAATTTTCAAGAATGATTTTTAAAACATGGAGTGGGAACAGCAACCACATAGATTTCATGATATGGGAGATAATATAGCACAAGGAGGTTTTTGTTTTTGCTATTTTATTAAAGATCAGAAAAAAGGTATATCCTTAAATTTATTGCCACCATTAATCATTGCATTATGAACAGTCAAATGGTTTTGATATTGTCATTTAATCTTCAATTACATTGACTTTCAGTTAAAAGGAATCTTTTCTTCTCTATCTTCCTTTTCTCCTTCCCCCTCCTCCCCTCTCTCCCTTCCCTTTCTTTTTTTTGAAGAAAAGAATTGGGAGGTTGTCTCAATGGAATGATATAATCAGAAATGACAACTAACTTGAGGTTCAGTTCTTTTTCTTTCAAATTCACAGTGAGAAAATTAGTAAACTTGTTATATTTTTGTTAATTGTTAATGGAATTTTTACACTGAATTTGTGGTTTTGGGTTTGTAAATACATAGGAATTACACTTGTGACTCATTTAAATTTTCGTGCCAAGTGTTTAAATGTAATTTGATATAGAGATCTCTTTCACTAAGGATCTATTGTCATTGATATCTCAAACTAAAATCAGAATACTCCTTCTACTAGATTGAGCGTTTAGGAGATACTCAGACTTACATTCTCTTTTACTCCAGATGTGGATGAATGCTCTGACAACGTGTGTGCTCAGCTTTGTGTCAATTACCCTGGAGGTTATTCTTGTTACTGTGATGGGAAGAAAGGGTTCAAACTTGCCCAAGATCAGAGGAATTGTGAGGTAACATTTTGCAATGCTAAACATCCCACCTCTTTTCTAAAAGAAGAGTCCAGGCACTTTTCAGGAAAATATAGATGTTCTACAATTACTACTATAGTTCCATTTACACTGAGAGTCACAACATATTTACTAATTGTGGTCATGGAAAGTCATAAACAATTGGGAATCATTATTACCTGAGTAAGAAGAAAAGCTGCAGGGTTACAGTTCGGAGAGGCTCCTCTGTATGAAATGTACATTTACACAATACAGAATATATGTGCTGATTTCAGAAACTTAAGGAAAGCTGAGGTTTATACTTCTGTTTGTGAGAAAACAAATCTTGCATTGACACGTTAGTGAAAACATTTCCCAGTGTCTACTTTTCTTTATTCACCATTCTGACAAGTTTGATCACACCTTAGGCATGTTAGTACCTGCAAGAGTGCTCATAAAGTCTCGGATAGAAACAACTCTCTCAGACTAGAACATTGAGTGGGGTTTGAGTACGTTGAAATTCTTAGAGGCTGATTTTGCTCATTTGTATTTATTACACTTGCTTTTAGTTACTCAGATTTAACACATAATTGACCCAGAAATTAAATGTTGGGGGTAGGTTCTAGTTTTCCCTTTATTCAAATAAATAGATCAACCCCTGAAGCTGTTTTTTTCTGAATGAGGATCATGTGTTTGTGATTCTTAGTGTAGTTCTTGTATGTCTTTTCGTTTTACAAGTGAAGGTGAAATTTTATATGATTATGAGGCAAACAGTAAAAAGACAAAATCCTTAATAACAGTTTAATCGTGTGTATACACATGCCTCTTTACAATCAAGACAAAGCTGTGTTATGTCCCCCAGAATGTGACATTCAGTTTTTTCTACCTACTTGGTAGAGGGTGGTGAGGTGAGATAGTTGGCCTATGTACTAACTTTGGAAGTACTTACTTGAAATGTCATGCTGTGTGAACATCTATTTCATAATGTACTGTTATAATTTGAGTATTTATTGTAGTTACCCATCACCATCTACCTCTGAATAGGTTTATTAAAGTTGTAAGAGGAGATGGAATGGTATTTTTGGACCTAGATTTAACATAGTGCTGTGTATATAATTCCTTCCAAAATAGCCATATATATGCCTAAGAATTTATCTCTGAAAGACTTTTCATTTTAATGTTTATTTTTATTTTTCAGAAGAAAGTACTGGATTTCAGATTTAATGACTCTAAATTACTTTTTGGTATCTTCCTTGGAGGCTACAATGATAACTTATTTGTATTTATTCCATCTAAGTTTTTCAGTATTCCCATTCCTGTCTGGATAGCACAATTTTTGCTCAGAAACATTGTGCTTACTAATGAATGAGTGAACAAATGAGGTACCATTTATTGGTACATTAATTTTCTCACCTATTTATGACTCCAAATAAAAATAATTTTCAGAAATAATTCGTGGAAGGTCTGATACCTGTATCAGTGAAATAAGGTGTTGTTACATATTGTTACTAGAGGGAAAAGTCTGTGTTTTGGATTGTGATTTACAATGGAAATATTAAAGACAAAAATATGAAGCTGCACACATTCAACAAGATTTTAAAACACACATATGCTTGGAGATTATACTGATGGACTCTACAAGAAAGTAAAAGATAGTGCTTTATTATTACCAAGGTATTTTAAAGTTATTTTAGTGTATCATAGAGGACACATTTGACAAGAACTCTAGCAACCAAAGAAACAATGTGTCATCTGACAAAAACATCAAGCAGTAAATTATGCATTTTGTTTGTGTGTTTTCTTTTCTTTCCTCCAGGCTGTTCCAGTATGCCTTCCCTTGGACCTTGACAAAAATTATGAACTACTTTACTTGGCAGAGCAGTTTGCAGGGGTTGTTTTATATCTAAAATTTCGCTTACCGGATGTCATCAGGTGAGGTACCAATGTCAGTGACAATTTCTAGAGGTAAGCAGGTCAGGATAGAAAAAGGAATTGACTGAAAAAGTTTGAAATGTATGAAGTTGCATTATAAATCAGAAATTTAGGTATATGATCAATGAGATGATATGGAAAACCATAAAGTTAATTCATTCCTTCATATGTGTAATTTTCATGCCAGAACCAATTTGGGTCATTCTAGGCGGGCTTTCCCCAGTGACCATATTTCCCTTATTCCCTCATCCTTCCGATTTTAGTGACTACACATTTACTAAGAAGCTGGGAAAGTAGATTTAGTGTATGTGTTAAACTTTTATTGTTTTTTATATGTTTTAAAAACTAAGTAATGAGAAAAGACTCAAAAGTATTGCTTTTAAATATGATTATGTTCATACTTATTAAGGAAAATTCATAAGATTGCTTAAGTACAATTAAAGAAATGAATCACATGGTTTTAATAGACATTCTGAGTACTTTATCTTCTATTCCTGTAGTTAGGGTGATGTTAGGGAAGAAGTAGTTGCTTATGTTTTATATTTATGATAATTAAATTCTACTTTAATTATCAAATTTTCTCAGAGTCATACACTATCTGAAAAAAGAAATTGGAGTTGGAATAATGTAAAGGAAACATGTTTGAGTGTGGTTATAGAGTCCAAATTTTAAAATACTTTAATTAAATAAGCAGCCATATTTAGAATTTAATTCATTATGTGCATGAGCAATTTTTCATTAAATGTGAATTCAAAGAAATCAGCATTAAGAATCATTGAAATTTATTCTAAGATTCACCGATGTAATTGTGCTTCTTCAACACTTTATTTTCTGCTACAACCTGGTTTTCCCCTTTAACAGCTCAGAATAGATAATATCATATAGCAATAGATTGGAGATAACTATTCTGTGTCAAGTGAATAATGAAAATGAGAGAGGAAAAAATAACTATTGAATACTTTCAGGCATGTTCAGCAGTATTCATTTCTCAGAGACAGTTCACAATAGCTTAGAGTCTAACATTGGATCAAATTGGCCAAATAATTATTTTTCCCAGTTTGATTTATTTACTTAGTTAATTACTTAGTTTAAGCTTTTCATTGAGGTATAATATATACAGAAATGTACATGTCTTAAATGTACAGCTTGATGAATTTTTATGAACTGCCAGTTGTGTAACCAACAAAAAGAACAGCTAATGCTTTTTTGATTTTTTTTCTATTTTTGCAAATCCCTTCAGCTGTTTTCCATGATCAAATACTCTACCCAAAAGTTAACAGATTCACTCTTTGTTTTACTCTATGGTACTTATGAAAAAATAATGAATTGTTCCCCAGTCTAATGAATCAGTATGTTGATGTACTTCAGAAAGAAAATATGCAGAACACGACTCTGTATTACTGGTTCAGCATGATTTTACAAAGAGACAGAAATTATCTCCATAATAGAATTATTAAGGAAGATTCTGAGCATACATAGATTTAGGTTTTGGCAAGATAACACATGCTTCACATCAGCAAAATATGATGATTATGAAAAAGAAGTACTTTTTCTACGAAAAATTACTTTTCCTATAAAATAATCTGAATTCAGTATATTTCTACTGCATTGTTATCCATTTAACACACTTTACTTCACATTTACCTCTTTAGAATATTTCCGTGAAATTCTAAGATTAAAAAGATTATCCTATCACCTTTGTTACATTTGAGGTAGATCGGTGCTGCATTGCCAAGGTACCTCTGTTATTACTGTTACACTTAGGGATAAGGTGTGGGGTTCCTTGTCGTATTTAGCAAAAGTCCTAACTTTGTAACTTAAGTTATCTTTGTGTTAATCAAACTCAGATGACTAATAGTTATACTTTTGTATTCCTTGTCTTTTTTCGATCATTTTGATTTGCTGCTCCCTTTGATAATTTATTTCTGATTCTCATTAAAATGTCCAATGGTCACTGAATCAATACATGTTATTTTAAAATATAGCATCCTTTAGATTTTTTTCCGTTGTAATAGCTACATCTGTGTCCAGAGTCTTAATAGCAACAGGCATTGCCAGAACTCTGATAGCCCGAAACACATGGTGACACTATTTCTATTTTTTAAGATAAAATTGGTATATAACAACATTATGGGGGGGGACAAAAACCTGAAATTTATTTATAAAAAGTTGTGTATTTATTCTTACATGTTAAACTTCAGTCACCTTCAAAGTACTCTCCATTTGATGCAATATACCTATGAAGACAGTTTTTCCGCTGCTCAAAAGTTTTGAACTTGTCAATTTTGATGCCTTTTAGTGCTTCTGCCTCTTCCACATCAGCAAACGTTTCCCTTTAAGGACTTTTCTCATGTGGGGAAATAAGAAAAAGTCTCTCAGAGAGATTCTTCGAATAGGGGTGGAGGACACAGGGATCATGCCATTTCAGTCAAAAACTGCTGAACACTCAGCGCAGTGTGGGAAGGTGCACTCCTAAATCACCCATCATGAAATACACCAAGTGTTGAGTCTTCAAAAAAAATTCACTGAGGCCGAACGCAGTTTCTCACAATGCCATCTGGTACACTGATAACAGATGGGTTTCTAGAACACTGACCTAGTAGGGGAAGCCTATACTACAAGGGGCTCGCCCTCTAGAAGATAATTCCATTTTGGGGGTGTCTTTCCCTCATATATGTTTCAGGTGTACATTATAATTTGATATATGTTTATGCTACTGAGTGATCACCCCAGAAGTCTAGTTACTGTGCTTCACCATACAATTGACCCCTTTCACTGTTCTCACCTACCCCTCAAACTTCCTTCCCCTCTGGTACTACCAACCTATTCTCTGTATCTATGAATTTGTTTTGTTTTCATGTGTTTTGTTTGTTTTAAATTCATGCAGTATTAGTCCTTCTCTATCTGATTTATTTCACTCTATTCTTTCAATCTTAAATGGCAAGATTTCATTCCTTTTATGACTGAGTAGTAGTCCTGTGTATGTACGTGTGTGTGCATGCATGTGTGTGTATATACCACATCTTCTTTGTCCATTCATCTGTCACACACTTACAATGTTTCTTATATTTTGGCTATTGTAAATAACGCCACATGGAACATAGAGGTGCATTTATCTTTTCAAATTAATGTTTTGTATTCTTTGAATAAATACCCAGCAGTGGAATTCTGGATTATATGGTAGTTCTATTCTTAATTTTTTGAGGAATCTCCATACTGTTTTCCACAGTGGTCTACCAATTTACTTTACTATCAACAGTGTATGAGGATTCCCTTTTCTCCACATCTTATCCAACATTTGTTCTTTCCTGTCTTTTTGATAATATGTATTCTAACAAGTCTGAGGTTATATCTCATTATAGATTCAATTTGCATTATTCTAATTATTAGTGAAGTTGAACATCTTTTCAACAGATAGCCTGTTGGCTATCTGTATGCCTTCTTTGGAAAAATGCTTATTCAGATTTTCTGCTCATTTTTAAACTATTGCTGTTGAGTTTTGTGAGTTCTTTCTATATTTTAGATATTAATTCTTTGTTGGATGTATAGTTTGCAAATATCTTCTCCATTTGATAGGTTACCTTTTCATTTTGATGATTGCTTCCTTTGCTCTGTAGAAGCTTTTTAGTTTGATGTAGTTCCATTTTTTATTTGTGTTTTTGTTTTTCTTTCCTTTAGAGTAAGATCCACGAAAACATTGCAAAGATACATATCAAGGAGCTTATATCCTGTTTTCAATGTATTTATGGTTTCAGGTCTAATAGTCACATCTTTAATCCACCTTGAGTTAATTTTTGTATATGATGTGAGTTAGTGGTCTAGTTTCATTCTTTTATAAGGGGCTGTCCAGTTTTCCCAACACCATTTATTGAAGAGACTGTTCTTTCTACATTGTATGTTCGTGACTCATTTACCATGAATTGATTGCCCATATATGTGTGGGTTTATTTCTGGGCTGTCAGTTCTGTTCCATTGATGTATCAGTTTTTTTTTTTGTCATTTTGATACCATTCTGATTACTATAGCTTTGCAGTGCAGTTTGAAATCAGGAAGTGTGATACCTTCGGCATTAGCTATTTGGGATCTTGTATGGTTCCCTACAAATTTTAGCATTATTTATTCTAGTTCCACAAAAATGCCATTGGAATTTTTTAATGGGGTTGAAGTTTGGGGGGGACAGATCATGGGGACCAGGGATTGGTTCCCCCTGCCCAGCTGGTGCTGGGGGGTGCCCAGGCCTGGGGTCTAAGGCCTGGACAGTGCCCTGCAAAAGGGGATGAATGGGGAGAGAGACTCTGCGAGATAGGAAGAGGGAGGGCTATGGACTGGGAGGGCATAAGGGGTGTGAAGGGGGACAGATGGAGATGGAGAGGAGTGTCGTCTGCCGGATGGGAGATGGATGAGAGAGTTCCACGGGGAGGGAGCAGAGGGAGCCATGGAGAGAGAGAGGGCAAGCTAAGGACAGAAAACAAACAAGGGAGAGGAAGAAGGAGAGAGGAGAAATGTGAAGAACCAGAGACAGAAAAAGAGAGAAAGAACACACATGGGGCTGAGAAGGTTAGGGAGACACTGAGAGACAAAGGTGGGTGGAGAAAGAGGAAAGAATACAGAAAACCATACCCAGTGAGACTGGAGAAGCAACCAGGAGAAAGGAAGGAAGGAGAGAAGAACAAGTCACAGAGGTGGAGGCGGTGCCCAGCCTGGGGCTTGCAGGGAGGGGCCTGCGACATACTAGTGGCAATGACGGCAGGTGGCTAGAGGGTGGGGCCATTGGAATTTTGATAGGACGTGCACTGAATCTGTAGATGCTTTGGGTAGTATGAATATTTTAACAATATAAGTTCTAACAATTCATCAGCACAAAATGTTTTCCCATTTATTTGTATCTTCTTCAGTTTCTGTTGTTTTTATCAGTGTCTTATAGTTTTCAGTGCATAGGTGTTTCACCTCCTTGGATAAATTAATTACTTGGTATTATTCTTTTTGATTCATTGTAAATGGGATTGATTTCTTAATTTCTCTCTCTGATAGTTTGTTATTAGCGGATAGAAACACAACAGATTTCTGTACATTGATTTTGTATTCTGCAACTGTGTTGAATTCATTTATTATAACAGTTTTTTGGTGGAGTCTAAAGGGTTTTCTACATCTGTTATGTCTTCTGCAAATCATGGTTCTTCTTCCTTTCTGGTCTGGATGCCTTTTATTTCTTTCTCTAGCCTAATTTCTATGGCTAGGACTTCGAACAGTTTGTTGAATAAAAGTGGCAAGAGAAAGCCACTTTTCTTGTCTTGTCCTGCTCCTTGTCTTGTTCCTGCTCTTAGAGGAAAAGCTTTCACTTTTTTCTCCGAATATGTTGTTAGCTGTTGGTCTGTCATATGGCCTTTATTATGTTGAGGTACTTTCTCTCTATACCCACTTTATTGAGAGTTTTTATCGTAAATGGATGTTGAATTTTAGCAAATATTTTTTCTGCATGTATTGGGATGATGTATGATTTTTATTCTTCATTTTGTTAATATGGTATATCACATTGATTGATTTGTAGATATTGGATCATCCTTGCATCCCTGGAATAAATCCCACTTGATTATGGTATATAATCCTTTTAATGTATTGTTGAATTTGGTTTGCTAGTATTAGACTGTATCTTTTAAGCTCTACTTCCATGTATTCTAGTATGAATGATTTATGCACTTAGAGTTTTGAAGACCTTTTTGAAATCAAGCTAACAGATACATTTTTGGACTTTACCTTTTTAACCACACATGAGGGCTTAACTCTGTTTGCAGTCATCCAGATGCTGTTTTATGTATCTCTGTGAGTGATTTCTTCCTGACATATGTGAAATCATAGGGAAAATATGCTTTTTGATGGATAAACCAATAATGAAATTGTAATATCTTTTACTAATCACAGATACAGCAAAAAAAAACTTAACCAAATTATATAGTGTATAAAAGATTCTAGGAGAGATACAATATGCCTAAAATTGGTACATGCACATTAATTAGAACATTTGAAAGAGTGCTTCCAAAACAAATGCCAAAAAATGTTGAGAAATTACCAAAGTATCTGTTCACTGGGATAAAAGACTCCAAGAATAAGCAAAAAAGTGTAATAACTTAATTTTAACACACATGGAACCAGAGATAATACAGCAACAGTCTAATTCTGCCCTTGTCTTTTATTAATCGCAGGGACAGAAATAGTTGACTCTTTCAACATACTGCTTTTTTGCCAGTACAAGAAAAAGGAATAATACATTGAGCCTTCCATATTCAAATATTAAGACTCTCTCTTTGTCCATTGTTTAGATTTTCAGCCACATTTGATTTCCGGACATATGATTCAGAAGGTGTTATACTTTATGCAGAATCTATTGACCACTCAGCTTGGTTCCTGATTGCAGTGCGTGATGGAAAGCTTGAAATTCAGTTTAAGAATGAGTATATAACCCAGATCACAACTGGAGGCCAAGTTATTAATAATGGTGTGTGGAATATGGTACGTTGTGCAGATTTTATAAAGAATCTTTCCACTTTGACATAGTTTGTATAAATCATTAATAACTTAATTTTTATAGTGATACTGAATCTAGATGGGGTTTGGTTTAATCTGATGTTATATGAAATATATTCTGTGCACTACAAATCCATGAAATGGCCTGAAGAATGATAACCTCACTTAATGTATTCAGGTTTACTCCTGACTGAAGTTGTTTTCAGTTATTTGCTTGACCTAGTCTATCTTTAACTTCTTACCCTTTTTTTAATCACCACTTGAGGACATTTTTCATTGTCCCTAGAGAAAGAGGAAGGGAAAGGAGAAGCAAGAAATAGAAACATTGAGGCGAAAGAGAAGCATTGATTGGTTGCTTCTCTTGTACATACCAGGACTGGGGATCTTAGGCTCTGGGACCAAGTATCCAACACACAACCCAGACATGTGCCCTGACTGGGAATTGAACTCATGACCTTTCAGCTATTGGTGGATGCTCCAACCAACACAGCCACACTGGCCAGGGCTAACTTCTTACCCTTTTTAGTGTCTATCACTGGGTGAACAGGGGTGTCTCTCCTGTAGGTCATGGATTATTAGCTGGCATAATAGTTTATGCAACGACAACACTGAGCAAGGACAGCTATACTAGATAGCCACCAATTTTTTTTCAATGAAAGAGAATTACACATAGAAACAAAATCGAAGTTAATTCAGTTTTAAATATTAGCATATAGGTAATCAATCTGTGTGGTTTACATTTCCCAGTAGCAATTAGAGTGCCTAGAAACTAGCATTTTAGATAATCCCTAAGAATAGGCCTTTGTTTTAATGATCAATAGCATCATTTTAATAAACTGGATTAAAATGGAGATTTTCTTGGATAAGGGATTGCCTAATGTCCCAAAATAATGTATGTAAAATCACTAAGATCACTTTTTCAGCAAAAGAGAGCATTTCCCCCCCAGTGAGTTTATACAAATAGAAAAAAGTTGATTGAAGTAGAATTTTTATTAAATGCCTAATTAGGTTTTATTATGTATCATGAAGAAGGCAAATATTTAGCTGTGAGATTAACATCATGACTTCCAGATCATGTTCATTAAAGAATTGTCCATGAATCATACTGTTAAAGGCAGGATATAGGGTGGGATGAAAGGCAGCAATTCAGTTCCATACATTTTAGTCTCCAGTGTTTATGATCCGTGTTTGAAAGAAACTATTTATTGTATAGCCACATTTCAACTAAAACATTTTAGTTAAGGTCTGACCGGTGTGACTCAGTTGGTTGGAGCATCATCATGTAACTGAAAAGCTGGGAGTTTGAGTCCTGGTCAGGGGACTTGCCTAAATTGCAGGTTCAATCCCTGATTCCCGGTCCGGTGTGTATGATCCCCTGTCCAGGAGCTTGCGGGAGGCAACCGATTGACATTTCTCTCTCTCTAAAACCAATGAAAAAAAAATGTCCTTGGGTGAGCATTAAAAAAATTAGTTAAAATCTCCCTTTTTAAACTGAATTCATTTTATATAAAAGTAATATTTAGGAAAAATAAACAAGTCACAGAAAAATGTTAATCTGGTAATAAATATGGTGCTGGTGGTTTTTCTTAAATTCTTAATTCAATATTTTAAGAATTTATGAATTCCTCCCTATATAAGTAGGATTTCTTTTCCTACTTCATGTCTTTTGTTATAAAAAATTACCACATGATATTTTATCAGCTTGTAACTTTGAAGGTTTATTAGTAAATAGAGTGCTCAAATTTATGCAGCATAGAAGTTACTTGAAATAAATATTTTAAGTAGTATTTATTTTCTTTTTTCAAAAATATATTTTATTGATTATGCTATTGCAGTTGTCCCAGTTTTTCCCTCTTTGTCCCACACCACCAAGTACCCCCATTCCCTCCAGCAATCCTCCCTCCTTAGTTTGAGTCCACGGGTCATGCATATTAAGTTCTTTGGCTTCTCCATTTCCTATACTGTTCTTAACATCTCACTATTTTATACCTACCAATTTGTACTTCTTAATCCCTGCACCTTTTCCCCCTTTCTCCCCCTTCACCCTCCTAACTGGTAATCCTCCAAATGTTCTCCGTATCTATAGTTCTATCCTGTTCTGCTTGTTTGCTTAGTTTGTTTTTTAGATTCAGTTGTTGATAGTTATGAATTTGTTGCCATTTTAATGTTCATAGGTTTGATCCTCTTTTTCTTATATAGTTCCCTTTAACATTTCATATAATGACGGCTTGGTGATAATGAAATCCTTTAGCTTTGCCTTGTCTGGGAAGCACTTTATCTGACCTTCCATTCTAAATGATAGCTTTGCTGGAGAGAGTAATCTTGGTTGTAGGTCCTTGCTTTTCATCACTTGGAATACTTCATGCCAGTCCCTCTAGCCTTCAAAGTTTCTTTTAAAGATGGCTAACAGTCTTATGGGAACCTCTTTGTATGTGATTATCTGCTTTGCTCTGGCTGCCTTTAAGATTCTTTTTATCTTTAACATTTGGCATTTTAATTATGATATATCTTGGGATGGCCCTCTTTGGTCGAACTTGTTTGGGATTCTCTGTGCTTCCTGGACTTGTATGTGTATTTCCTTCACCAAATTAGGGAAGTTTTCTTTTCATTATTTTTTCAAGTAAGTTTTCAATTTCTTGCTCTTCCTCTTCTTCTGGCACCCCTATGATTGAAATATTGGTAAGTTAGAGATGTCTGAGAGGCTTCTTATTCTATCCTTATTTTTTTTGAATTCTCTTTTCTTCTTGCTGTTCTGATTAAATGCTTTCTTTCTTACTTATGTTCCAAATTGTTGATTTGACTCTCAGCTTCATCTCCTCCACTGATGGTTCCCTGTAGATTTTTCTTTATTTCACTTAAGGCAACCTTCATTTCTGCCTGGGCCTTTTTATGCTTTTGCAATACCCAGTATGTTCTTTGAGCATCCTGATAACCAGTGTTTTGAACTCTGCATCTGATAGGTTGCTTTTATCCATTTTGTTTAGTTCTCTTTCTGGAGTTTTGTTCTGTTCTTTCATGTGGGTCATATTTATTTGTCTCCTTAATTTGAGAACCTCCCTGTGTTTGTTTCTGTGTATTAGGTAGAGCTGCTTGATTCCCTGTCTTAGTAGTATGGCCTGTAGTAGACAAAGCACTTGTAAATTGTGTGCGGTGGAGGCTTAGGTAGCCACCCAGGTCGGGCAACTCATTTCACTGCTTTGCAGCTCTGTGTGGAGTAGGGCCCAAGGAGGGGAAAGTGCCACTGCCTGGCCTCTTGAGATTTGCTGGGGAGGAAGTTGTCTCTCAGCACTTGCCCTGTTGCCAGTCACTTCACTTTCTCCCCATATGCCACTTGTGCCCTTCCAGCTGTTGCCCTGGTGCTAAATCCTAGAGGGAATGGCTCTGCATAAGTCATGAGTCCTTTGGGGACCCTTTAAGAGGAGTCTCCTAAGAATCCTGCAGTTTCTTCCACTGCCCCAACCTCGACTGGTTTTTACAGCCAGAAGGTATGGGGAGTTATCTTTCTGGTGCTGGAACCCTGAGTTCGGTGGTCTTGGGTGGGGCTGAGATCCCTTGCTCCCAAGGTATCCCTCCCAATTTTTATCCACTACACATGAATGTGGGACTGCCCATTCTGCCACCTCTTCAGCCACTCAAGTCTCTTGGTCTCTCTGCTCATCTCCACCTCTCCACACTTCTTTGCATCTCCGCCCCTCCTACCCGTCTGGATGAATGTTGCTTCTTTAAATCCTTGGTTGTCGGACTCCCATACAGCTCAATTTTCTGATGAACCTGGGTGTTAATTTGTGTTGTAGTCTAGTTGTAATTTGTGCTCTAATTGTGCAAGGAGGTGAAGTGCTTACCTATGCCTCCATCTTGACCGGAAGTCTAAGTAGCATTTTAATCAGCAAAGTTGTTAAGTTAATCGCTCTATCAGGTGGACTATTTACTATATAGCAATTGTTTTACTAATTTTAAATAATTTTTACTTAAAATTTTTAAATAAAATACTTTAAAAATAAGAAATTAAAATTAAAATATATAACTTTTGATTGTTTAATGCAGATAAATTTAATAGAATGTGTAATTATTAAGTAGTTAGCATGGCTATAATCCATAGAAATATTGATTCTTTATAAGTGATTATTATATCTCCTATTTAGGTTTAATCCTCATATTGGTGGGAAATATATAATTTCTATCATAATTTCATTCATTCCGCAAAATGATTATTGAGCACTTTATGTGCCATTCCTTCTTCTAGGTGATGAGGATACAATAGTAAATAAAACAAAGTCACTGCTCTTACAGAGCTTGCATTCTGTTAATGAAATAAAAATCTGAAATACATGGACAAATAGATATGTCAGATAGTAATGAATGCTATGAGGGAAAAGAAAAGGCCAGGCAATAGAGAGTGATGATGATGAGTGTGCATATGGAATCAGGAAAGCCCTCTGATGAGATTACATCAGACCAGAGACTTGAGGGCAAAGTTGTGAGAAATGTATGGGGGAAGATGATTCTATGCCACATGAACAGCAAGAGGAAGTGTTTGTTGCGTTTGAGGAACAACACAAAGGTCAGTGCAGATGCAGTGGAGGGAGACAGGAAGAGAGTAGTAGAAAATGAGGTCAGAAATATAATCTGGAATAACGTGGTATAGAGCCTTGGGGAACATAATGAGGACTTAGATTTTAATGCTAACTGGAAAGATTTTGGATGATTTGAGATATGATATAATCTAATTTGCATTTTAAAAGATAATTCTGATCAGGACCTCATGGCTTTGTGGAAAGTAGATAGTAGAGTGTAAGTGTAGAACAGGACATGGGATGAGGAGACCATTGCAATAATCCAGTAGAATGAAGATGGCAACGTTTGTTGCAGTGTTGGAGGTGTGTAGTGATAAGTGATCAGATTCTGGATATATTTTTAAGGTCAAGCCTTCAAGATAGACATAAACTTTTGAATATTCAGCACAAAGAGAAGTGTAAAGGCCATGAAATGGATATGTCAACTTGCTGTTCTAAACTCTCTCATTCAGTGCCCAAATATTTATAATGTTCCTTTATTGTCGTATAATGAAATGTGTTAATAATGTAAGTTACCTTCACATATCCCTAATACAAAACCAATAGAATACTTTAATTATTACATAAATGAAGCAAAGCACTTTGTAAGAAAATAATGTATACTTCAATATATAAATATTCAAGGACAAGTACAATACTTGTCAAGTCTTGCTCCTGTAAATAGAATAACATGAAAGCTACAAATGCAGACTTATGCTGGTTGTTGTACTGGCAACTAAAATACCATAAGGACATAAATGGGGTTGTCATCAGTAATAGTAATTTTTCAAAAGGGTGGAAACCTCTTGGTGAAGATCCAAACAAAACAAAATCAATCCATTCTTGGTTTACAAGACTGTTACATTCTTGAAAAATTCAGTAAATGCTAAAATAGTACAGTGAATATTTTGTGTTTATATATACACAAACTCAGATAATTATAAGCATGAATATCCAGTAGGGATATTCAGAAGATTTGCAGGATATTGGATATTTTATTTTATTCTTTTAAATTTATTTTTAGAGAGGGGGAGGGAGAAGGAGAGAGAGAGAAACATCAATGTGTGGTTGCCTCTCATGTGGTCCCCACTGGGGACCTGGCCCGCAACCCAGGCATGTGCCCTGACTGGGAATCAAACCTGCGATGCTTTGGTTCACAGCCCACGCTCAATCCACTGAGCTACGCCAGCCAGGGCTGGATATTTTATTTTTTATTTTGCATGACTTCCCTTCATATTACAGTGTCAGCACACCTCCTACTCATTGTGACAACTAAGAGTAACCCCACCCTAAATTTTCCAAGAGCCCTAGGCTGGGGCAATAGAGTGCCCATTTAGAAATATTTGCATGGCTTAAGGGAAAAGGTCTGGAGGTGGAGCTCTGGGGTTTTTATAGATGTTGAGAAGAGGAGGACGTAGCAAGGAGAACAAAAAGGAATGGTAAGTAGGTAGGAGAACCAAGCCAGTCTTTGGTCCTAGTGGCTATTAGGGATGTCTTTCAAGGATGGAATAGTCATTAGGGCTACATTAAGAACAGAGCCTGCATCATCTAAATCTGTAAATGTCACCAAATTTATTTTACTTTAGAAAATAGTTGTTCTCTTCTTGCAGTGGTGCTTCAACATGCCTATTGTTTGGCTTCCACTAAGTGAATAACAAGTGAAGAATTCACACGTTGAGCTCTACAGTTTTACATGAGGTTGCAGCAATGGTTCTTTGAATTGCCTTTATAGGAGGATTTTTTATTGTTGTTTACTATCATGACCAATATTTATTTTGAGACACAGACTACTTTCAAAATTTGAAAAAAAAGTTTAATTTCATGTGTTGTGCTTTCTAATAACCTCAATTACTTTTGAACTTCAAAATAAAATATAATTTGTGTGTAATGACCAGAGTGCTGAATGTACTAATTTCTTTTAATTTACATGAAAAAATAATTTACATTATTGATTCTGTATAGTATACTCTCAGACAATTACCAAGTAAGAGCACTTAAAAGTTTTTTAAGGGTTTGTAGGGTGACTAACTTTTTAAAAAGCTATTTTATGGTATACTGGCTTGAAGGACATATAATAGGATGTTTAAATTTAATAGAATAATATCGATTTTTTAAACTTTAAAATATAGTCATTTAATTTTCAATCAAGTACTATTCCTCTAAAACACATTTTTATTGCTTTTATAATCATTGGACATTTCAAATGGATTGGAACAAATTAATAATTACATTAAAATGATTACTTTGGAAAATTATTTACTGGAACAATAACAGAGTTTTTCAAACTTAGTATTTAAAATGACATGCAGCGATGTTTAATTGTTTGATAATCTCTGTCTTTGTAATTTTAGGTCTCTGTGGAAGAATTAGAAAAGAGTATTAGTGTGAAAATAGCTAAAGAAGCCACAATGAATATAAATATACCAAAAAGCCTTTTTGAGTCTACGAATGGATCTGTAGAAACCAAAGTATACTTTGCAGGATTGCCTCGGAAAGTGGAGGATACACTCATTAAACCGGTAATGATCCATGCTGATATCATTCATCATGGATGGAGTCCTTTCACCTGTAATAGGTGTAAAAGTATTACGAAAGTCAAACGAAGTTATTTTATTGAACATACCAACTATGACAACATGAATTGAACATGGAAAAATAACATTAGTGGCCCTTGAAATTATTTAAGGAAATAAAAAAATGAGTGTAGTATTAGCCCATTTAACCCTCCAGTATTACCTGTGGAGAAGTAAAAAAATTAAATTCTTAAACTCAATCCACTGCTGACATCATAATAGTCCATGCTTAGCCATTAACCATATAAATACATGTATTTGAATCCAAAAATACATTATTTTGTAAAGTCAATCAAAGAGCTTTCTTGGGTCTATTTTAGGACTTAAATTTGGGAGATAAGAATGGCACATAATGTGGAACTTTTTTATTTTTAATAAATCTTTACTGGGAGTATAACTGTAGCCTATCATAAATTGAAGTTAGATATAGTAGATGATTTTCTGAATATGATATTTGCCTAACTGTAGAATAGCTTTCAGGAAGAAGACTAATCACTGCCCTTGAAGAGTTTTAAATATTTCATCTGCCAATTGCACCTGCTGATATAACTTAAATATCTACTATTTTATACCCATCTTTCACTTATGGCAATTCACAGTTACCTTAGCTCAAATGAGTTCTGTGATATGATATAGAACCTGAATTAGTGAATGCATATCAGAGTGAATATACCTGTCCTTTGAAATTGAAAAATCAAGCCATTTTAACAGTAAAATAAATTATTCAAAAAGAATCAACTATTTATGAAATGACTACTACTTGTCTTCATTCTGATGGGATGCCACGAGGAGACTGAAGGGTGGAAACACTTTAGTTCCCAAAGATGACTTGAGTCTGGTGGCAAGACAAGCCTGTGTGGGTAATGCAATTAAAGAAAAACAAAAAGCAGCAGAGAGCCCCGGGCCACAGCTAGAAGCATATCTAGAACCTGATAGCAGAAGAATTACCCCTGAATGATGTATAAGAAGCAGGTAGGGCTTGAGGTTTTAAAAGTTATTAAGACCTTAGTGGAGGCCTGTGATGGCATAAACTACTTTTACTGGGAAAGACTGTCCATCTGAAGGGCATTTTGAAAATAAAATTTTAGACAAAATTCAAAACATTTAAAATATTTAAAAATGCCATCAAGAAAAGGTTTTCCCTCTAAACAAAAATCTGTATCTATAATCAGTTAAACAATTATCAGTCTGACTTAGAAGTTAAAAATGCACTCCTTGTTGTATATTTTGTTTTGTTAGATTAATCCTCGTCTAGATGGATGTATACGAGGCTGGAATTTGATGAATCAAGGAACTTCAAGAGTAGAGAAAGTTATTCAAGAAAAACAAAATAAACATTGTTTCATCACTGTGGAAAAGGGCTCCTACTACCCTGGTTCTGGAGTTGCTCAATTTGACATAGATTACTGTGAGTGATTTCCATTTTGTCTTTCTGTTCTCATTAATGACTAAGTTTATTCACTGACAAACAGCATCAATTCCTTCAGTAAATACTATGAGTACCTACTTTGTGCCAGGCACAGTGTTTGGCCTATTCATATTGTTATATACGTTTCATAAAATTTTCCCAGCATATTGGGGGGAGGATAGTTGAATATGCACGTGTTTTTATTTAAAGATTATTGGCACATAGCCTGATTAATTTGGGGTAAATTCAGTGGAAGGTTCAGCAGTTTCTCAGTTGTATTGATTCTACTGATTAATGCATCGAAAGGATCCATCTTCATTTCTAGCATTTCCATGTGATCTTTTCTTAAAATTTCCACCTCTTTCATGAAATTTCTTTTTTTTTATTTTTATTTTTTTTTTT
>CM052539.1:123309871-123338795 GCA_028533065.1 Trachops cirrhosus
CGATCTCCTATTTTCATTTATGGCGTGATAATGTTGGCTCTTTGCTCTGTACCTACGTAAAATGACTCAGATTTTTTTTCCCTGGTTGTGGGAGAGTAGAATCTGCTGCATCCTACCACGCCGCCATCTTCTCTCTTCTCGAAATTTCTTAACTGTTCATACATGTTGCCCAGCTTTTCCACCTGAACCTTCAACATAGTGATGAAAATTTTAAAAAGTTCCCTGTCTGATAGTTCCAACAGCAGTGTCACATCTAAGCCTGATCAGGCTGGTTGCTTTGTCTCTTGACTATATGTTGTTTTTTTCCTTTCCTCCTTCTGTATCACATAATTTCTGTTCTAAAGGTGGGCATCTTCTATAGAAGTGTAGACACTGAGGAACTAATATTTAGATCTGGAAATGAGCACACCTTTGCTTGTGCTACGTGTGTTGAATCAATGTAGTCAAGAGTTGAATGGCTTAGGCCTTGTTGTTTCTGCCACTAGTCTTCACATTCTTTTACTATTACCTTGTGCTAAGGGTAGTAGATGGTTTGCCAGAGGATTTTTCTTAATAGCTGATCCATACTAAGGTTTAGGTATTCTCTTTATGATATGTGTCAAGAAAGTGTCTCTCCATGGGCTTGCTCACCCAGCAAAATGTCCTTCCTTTTTCTTTGACATTTGTTAGCATATTAGAGGGGTTTGGGAGTTGAGGCCTGGTGGGGAGAGCATACGCTATTGCTCTAGTACAGATTTAGTCTTCAGTGACTGTTGTGTTCCTGGGTCTCCGGGTGTGGACTCTTCATTGTCTGTCTCTCCCTCACACCAGTCAGGGAGAAGTCTGCTGGTTAGGATTCAAGGTGTTCTTCTCTTCCTTTTTCTTGGTAGATTATTTTGTTGTTGTTGTTTTTTCTTGTTTCCTTTTCTTAATCTGTAGGTACTGTGGGTCTTCCCATGTGTCCCAATATGGCAGGTTTGCTACCCTTCCCCCATGCTTTAAGGCCTTTGTTTTGAAGAAGTGACTGGGAAGGATGTGGGTGGGACTTTGTGCCCTTCCTGCATGTTGCTGCTTCTCTTTGTCTGCCTCCAGTTCTTCTCTGGAGCACCCGGGAAGGTCCATGTAGAAAGGCTGGGAATGGGTATGCATTTCTCGTGTGTCTGCAGTTCTCAGAGCTTCTATGTCATACCAGCTCCCACTAGGACTTTAGCAAGTTACTAAAATTTTACCCAAATTCTTCCTACCAAATCGTATAGTATGTAGTGTCTGCTATGGGTAAGTACTCTCATCCTGTCCCTCCTTGGAAGCACCTTTCTTTAGTTAGTTACTCTGCAATCCTAGCTCTTCGATAGTCTGAGAAAAGTTGTGATTATGCAGATAATTGGGCTCTTGATATTGTAAGGGTGGGAGTAGTGCTCTTCCCAGTTTTCTACAGACTAAGTGACTTACCAGCAGGATTCAGGTTTTTTACCTTTTCAAACAACACTTCCCTGAACATCCTTGGACATACATCCTTGTACCCCTGTTAATTAATCCTGTAGGAGAGATTCTCAGATCTACGTCTCTCAGAGCTTATGCAAATGTACAATTCTTACAGTTTGATCAGACTCTCTTCCAAAGATGTTTTATCAATTTATACTTCTACCAACAGAATAAATAGGCTTATGCTTGAGATTTCTTTTCAACTGGAGATTTGAAAAGTTAAGTATTATAGGTAGTTTTAAATAGTGTTATCCCAGTTTCTACTGAGGTTGAATATCTCTTCATATGGTATATATTAATTATTTTATTGAAATCTTTGTCTTTTTCTGTTTTAGGAGTTTATTATTTGAGCTACTAAGAGTTTGTTTTGTAAACCTACTCTGATATCTCTGCTGTAAGAAAAAATTATATATTAACTGTGTTTGCAGCCTAAAAAAGGCCTACTACAGATTTAAAGAAGAGCTTTATACCAGTACTTTCTGTTTTTCTAACACAAATTAATACAATGCCTTTACTTTTACTTCATTCTGTAAATGAAGGATTTTTTAAAAATGTTCAAATTAGGTTAATGACTGAATATAGGAAAATAATTGACCCACAACAGTTTGTTGAAAGGAGAATAACTCTCAGGAAAAATGAAAATAAGAGGTATATTGTATTTGGAAAATACTGTAATAAGTAATTAGTTTTTATAAATAACTTGAAAGAGACCTACTTATAAATTACTATCTAATATTACATTATAATTTCTGTGCATTTGCACATTCATTTCAGTTTGACTTTGTTACTATCTTATACTTAATTTACTTCAGAATGATTATACATAATATATATACTTTCTTGTGGGTGGGAATTAGACGATTATAATGAAAAAAAAAGTAACAGCATTAGATGGGGCTAAAAGGAAGAACATCTTGTCAAAGGAAAATTATTTCTCACATTCACCCTCTCAAAGCCCCTAAGTTACTGTCATGTATTACTTTATATTAAAGTAATGAGGATTATATTAATGAGGAAGGCTTCATTTAGATTGTGAATTAACATTTTTAGGAATCTATTTTGGGAACATTAATTCAACAAATATTTGTTGAGTGACTTCTGTGAAAACTAAGTGATGGTAGAGACATGCAGAGAGCTTGCATTCTAGTGTAGTAGACAATTAAGCTAGTCATTAAGAAAAAGGGTATTAGGTATTATGGCAAGAGAATCACAGAGAAGAGTTTCTATTCCAATGTCAAAGTTAGCCGTTGACTTAAGTATTTCTTAAAGAGTGTTTTTCTATCAAACTACTGGACTCCTCTATGCATATAAATCATATCTTTCCTTTCTATAGCTCTACCCTGACCCCCTTATGGATGAGAAGTGGCAGGGTCATGATGGCAGCCATAACAAAATTTTCCCTCAGAAACGTTGTAATAAATTTGTTGAACTTCCTTCTAAACATGTACTTTAAAATATAACCACTCTGAGATTTGAGCATTGGTGAATATGCAAAGCAGAAAGAAGAGCAGTTAAAGAGGAAAGAGGGAAAAGTCATAACAATCTTAAATACCATAGTCCAGTGTTCTATTCCAGGAAGAACAGAAAGATGGGGCTACATGTATGTGTTTCTTGCCTGCATTAATTTTTTTCTTTTGTTTTGTTTTGCCTAGGTTATATAGATCATGGAGAAGGGAGAACTAAAATCTCTAGTATTACACAAAAATGGCTTTGAGTACTAATAAGATTGTAATAATTCCTTCTGGTGTACTTTGATTCTAATTTTGTTTTATTGTCCACACAGATAATGTATTGAATCCTGAGGCTTGGCAAATAAATGTGACTTTGAATATTCGCCCATCTACGGGTACTGGTGTTATGTTTGCCTTGGTTTCTGGTGACACAGTGCCCTTTGCCGTGTCCTTGGTGGACTCCTCCTCTGAAAAGCTTCAGGTAACTTTATTCTAAACCTTCACGATCCTTGTTTTCTTTTTTTAATATGTCAAAACGGATATTATAGCAGTAGCTGTCTCTAAGTGCTATTATGAAGGTTAAACGAGATAACTGATGTAAATTATTTGATACATTCTCTACCACATCATTAAGGGCTCACTATGTCTGTTACTGTTACTTTTTTACTGGCGTATTCCCAGGTCTGAACCAAGAAGTGAGGGTGAGAAGTTGAAAAGCTTCTTGCATCTGTCATTAAGATTAGGCTGACTCAAACGCACGCCACTTGGTACCTTCTCAGAGTGCATAGGGATCCACCCTTATTCAGAAATATCATGAATCCTTGAAGTATCATGGGAATTAGTTTGTAATAACGCAATAGGAGTGAGTCTGACTACAGTCTGCTCTCAGATATTCAGTGCAGAATTATAATATTTTGTGCTTTCTGGCACACTTAATCTTTTCTCCCATGAGTCAATTGGAAAAGACTAGAGAAAACTAAAACCAGTCCACTTGGCTTCTTGCTGGCAACTCTGATTTGAAATTAGGAGGAAGAACAGGAAGAATTCTTGCTTCAAAGGAAACATGAGAGTTACCAGATCTGTATTATTCATCTTTCTGTTAGAAAGATGAATCCAATAGCTGTGTCCATGTGTCATTGACGGTGGATTCCAGCAGGTTACATCAGGAAGTTTGCATTTGTGCCAAGGTGGGCTTGAATGCTTTTGGTAGCTTTTAGAAAGAGACAGATATTGAATAATGCCTGCAGTAATAAAAAGGGTACTGTCTGTAACTTAAAAGATGATTTGGAGGAGTTTGTGGTTGTTAACCGTAAGCAACCTAAAAATATCCTGCTGAGTTACTACCTCCAATCTACCACCATAGGAGCTTACTACATCAGGATTTAAGCTTTTTATTTGCGTGTTTGTTTTGTTTATAAAAACAAATGGAATTTCCATCTTTAACACTACAGTCATTCAGTGAAGGTTCTTAACTCCTGCTAGCCATGTCTCTGATATTTGTCTTTTTGTGTTTGTGTACACGGTCCCCTGCTTTTGCAACTCCGATTTCTTTCTCAAGGTCTGTGTACATTATTTCATAACATTACTCCACACACTACTGATCATTTAGGAACATTTTCTCATCCAACCATCTTCAAGTCTTAATGAATTCATAGATACAAAGTGTATAACACAGCAACAGATTTTCTGGAATAACCAGCATTTGTGATGTATAGACTTTACTTAATGTGGGTACCTTGGATTCCTAAGTAAACACTTCAGACTGCCTTTCTACCATCTGGGAAGCATGACAGCACTGCATCTCCCTGGTTTTGGTTTTATTTTCTCTCATGTACATTTCCTCTCTGTATTATGTAAGCTATATACATAGATCACTCTCAACAAGTTAAGTAATTTTGTGTATCAGTAGTTTGAAAAGTTCAGCAAAATGAATACATTTTGTCTTTTGAGAGTCTTCTGATAAATCATCTGTAACTTCCTGCTGGTGATCCCTGGTTTTTCTGTCTCTGAATTTCTTCATATGTTTTGTCCCAAGTCTATAGTATTGCGTGGGTGGCATGAAAATCCTCTCAGTCTTACTGGCATATGCTTACTGAAGCACTCTAAATTTTTCAAGTCTTTTCTTCCCAACCAATTGTAATTCATCTCTTTCTTTTTCATATGTAAGTTTTGAAGTTAGGGAGACTCACAGACAGGAAATTATTGCTTAAGACCCTACTTGAGGGTCCTGTTGTTGGTGTCACAACTGTTGGTGTTGTTTATTGAATTTTCAGAAGCCACCATACATTTACATCTTAGCTAAACCTTAAGTTTATAACACTAATGTATATCTAAAATTATGGTTTTTATAATAATTAGTAATTTTTTCCATTTAAACTTGGAGGCTTTGTCATACATTTTTTTCTCATTGAAATTCAGTTTTTGAATTTCAAAAACACTAAGTCACTCTTAAGTGGCATTACAATCAGTACTTGGTTATACTGAGTCTGCCTGTTCCTCAGGATATCCTGGTATCTGTTGGAAACATGGTAGTAGCTCGGATAGAGGCCGTAAGTCTTTGTTCCAGTCAACAATCCCATCTGGAATTCAGAATCAACAGAAAAAATCTGGAGCTGTCAACCCCACTTCAAGATGGTATCATCTCCTCTGAAGATCTTCAAAGACAACTTGACACCTTGGACAAAGCCATGAAAGGAACAGTAGCCACTTACCTGGGTGGCCTTCCAGGTATCTGCTTACGTTTCCATCAGTTTTACAAAGTGTACTTTTAATCAAATTGAAAGTATTTTAAATATGTAACTTTAGTCAAAGGACATCAGAAGGAAAAACAAAATTCCAGTATCTATTATCCTTTTCCTGAGTGTTTGTGTTGGCATTTTATTGGTACTTTTTAATATTTTACCAATTAACTGAAACTAACCAGATTTTGCTGCGTTTGACTATGCTCACCAGAAAGAATTTATTATTCCTTTTCATCCTTACAATAGTCTTGTGAATTCAATGTTTATTCTTCAGTTCATCCACCACCCATCCAATATTCCTTAGGAACTTATGCCCCAGGAACTAGGAATGCAGTCATAAACAAATAGATGTGGTCCCCTGGCTTTCATAATCTAGTGGCAGAGGCAGACATTAAACACATAATTAGGACATTTTTAAAAAAATTAAAATTGCCATAGCTTCTCTGAAGGGAAAATATGGGTTACTTCTAGAGCCTGAAATGGGGCAGTGTTCTGGTTGTGAGAGCCAGAAGTAAACTCCCTGAAGAAAAGATTAAGATATTTGAAGGATTAATTGAATTTAACCAGGTGGTAGGGGTGGGGATTGGCATTAATACACAAGTAAAAAGGTCTGTGTGGGGAAAATGGGGAGGGGTTGACACACTTGAGGAATATATAGATCAGAATGGTGAAAGCATGTTGGTGAAAGCAGGGGTGGAGGGGGAGGAATGGCAGTGCAGGGTGAGGCTCTGAACTGGGTGGGGGTTGGGGTGGTTTAGGACATGTTTAGGCTTGGTTCAGGGTCCCAAGTCTTATTTTAACAGCTATGGAAATAACTAAAAAGCTTTAGACAAGGAAGTTGTATATCATCAATATAGGAGTTAAAAAAAATCATGCTGTGTAATGGATGGAGATGGACAGCTGGGAGGCAGAAGTGACAAGATGACTTGGGGGCCTTTGAAGTAGTCCAGATGAAGAAGCAGTATTAATAACAGCAGCAACAACTATACTACCATCCACTGGTGCATAATAAATAATCTGGGAAGCAGGGTACATACATTTGAAGCCAAATGTATCCACTCACTGAATTTTCAAATAGTCCTGTGAGGTGGGTACTGTTATTATCTCCAGATGAAGAAGGTGCTGAACTAGGGTTATGATAGTTGAGATGGTATATGGTGAGTTGATTGCAGATGTATGTGAAAAACAAAATTAATGGGATTGAGTGATTGAAAGGCAGGTGTGGGATCTCCTAGGTATCTGGCATGAGCAGTAGCATGGGTGGAGATTTCAAACCAGGATGGAGAGAACTAGAGGAAAAGCAGGTTCACTTTAACATAATATTGGAAATTGGCATAAATATTTTACTTTAAATGCAAAAAAATTGAGGCAGAAAGTTTGTTGGAAGAATTTGCAAAAACCTTTGCAGGTTATTCTTATGGGGAGAATTCTGAGTTTGATGTCTGGATGTGTAGTAACCATTATATTACTGGAACTGAGCAGGGTCTTCATTTCCCATAAAAGGAATTTTTATCTGGGTTTTGTAAGAATAGGAGTAAAGAGACTCTAACAGTAGAGAGAGAGAGAATTAGGCAGGTTGGTTGATTATTAGGAAGTTAGTTAAGTTAACATGGTTAAGTATTAGGAATTATAATTATAGTTCAAATAAATAAATTCTACACTGAAATCCACCTATTATCTTATTCACAAATATTTGAATGCAATTTTAGGAAATCAAACAAACAACCAAAGTGTTCAAAAGAAGTAAAAATATGAAAATTACAGTGGTTCCAGGACTTTGACAACAGCACTGAAGACTACAGGCAAGATGGGCTTAGGCAAAGAGTGAGGAAAGATGAAGGGGAATTGAAAATTGAGATATTAAGAGTATAAACTGTGGGATGGGTAAATTATAATTGATATGCAAAATAGGCATGTTAAATTGCATGTTATAAATTAAAAATCAAATAATGACCTAATCTATAGTGCTCAGCCAGACTTGAAAGGGTTTCTTAATAAATGGTATAAGCCCACAGAAATGTATAGACTTTATTCACTGTATTGTCAATTTAGAGGTGGAAAATTTAAAGTATATACTATATATTTTTGCATAAAGTACTGAAGAAGAAGAAAGACTGAGAATATTCACTGGGAATTAAGATTCATGATGAGATGCCAAACACGCACACACACTCACACAGATGGATGGATGTTTTTAAGATGAACCATAGTTCTTAGGAATCCGAGGGTGTTACCTAAGTGTATTAAATTTGATGAAAGTGTAGAAAGGCCCGAAGGCCTAAACTATTCACGGAAGCATCATGAAAACTGTTATTTTTTAGAACCAAATATTACATAAAAGTGAATTCCCTGTATGCTCAGCAAGAACTATTTCTTTGGAAAATATAGAAATTTGCTTTTATTCCAGTAATAATAACAGATATATTTATCTTGGCATTTAAAAAAGATTTCAAAGTAGCTGTAATTTAGAGTTGAAAAGTGATTTAACAATGCTTAAACTATTGCTCAAATTTAAAGAGACAATAATGAAGTAGAATATCATAAGTAAGAATATGCTCATTTCTCCCTTTTTAAGGTGTGTTTATCGTAGGTTTGGGTGGAACTGACTGTGTTTATGAAATCAGAGCAACTCGTGCATTGAGTTCAGTGCCACATACAGTACCTTATACATGTAGGAGCGTTTTAATATAAATTTACTAAAGCAAATTACATTATTAACTTTTGGTTAGAAACCAGAAGTCTGAATAATTCCTGTAACTAAGCAAATAAGATGCTAAAAGTCTTGGGTTAATATTTTGATATTCTTTTTCCCAGTTGTTCCACTCAACGTGACACCAGTGGATGCCTTTTATAACGGCTGTATGGAAGTGAACATTAACGGCGTGCAGCTGGATCTGGACGAAGCCACTTTTAAACACAATGATATCAGAGCCCACTCATGTCCATCAGCTTTGGAAAACAAAAAGAGTTCTTAAGTCATCTTTTCTCTACTGATAGCATTTTCTTCCTAGGTATAATTATACTTATGTTTCAATAACAGTTAAAGGGTTTTACTTATGGATGGGCAGACCTTGATTATTTTATAGTACTTTGACCTTCTTGGAATTTTAAAAAGGTTCTTTTTCAAGAAAACAAGATTCTCTTGTGATGTAAATCACACTTAAAAAATTCTTATCTCTGTTGCTGTGTAGAAATTAAATAATGTAAAACAAAAAATTTTAATTTGAGTTTTTTACTACAAATGACATTTCTTCATTTTTATGTTTATAAAAGTAAATTTTAATTGTACCATCAGGAACCAGTGTTTAAATATCTATTTTTCTTGGAAGACAAGAAAATAAACCTAAACAAATGTTCATGTGACTAAGTACTGTTGATCATAGTAGATACTATTTTAATTGTTTTTGTTTTTTCCTAGTGAAGGCAGAAGAAGAAAGAGTAGCCTATTAATTTTAATTGAGTGGAAGGTCTTAAAGTTTTACTCCAGAACGGTTCCTCAGGGATACCAGCTTTGGCTTCATCTCTCTTTCACTGGCTTCACTTTTGAACCCAGTAGTTTTACTGCATCAGAAAACAAGCAGGACAAAATTTCAAGACATCACACATGAATCCTGCTGGTTGCTAATTAGATTATCTGAGGATGAGATACTAGCTTGTGTTGGGATGGGTGTGAAAACTGAGATGGGTACATTCCTTAAATGTGGCCATGTTTGGTCATACAAGCTGTAGATTAGAAAAAGCAGAACCTAATGATGCCGAGAATGAATGAGAAACTGAATAATGCAGAAGCTCCTAGTTTTCCAACTAGGAAGCTCCTTGATTCCAACTTGAATCACCAGAGTAAGTTGCCAGAAGGTTACTGATTATTGAAGGACAAGAGGAACTGAAAACTAAAATAGATTTTAATGAAAGAATAACAACAGAGGGACAGAGTTAATATTGTGTTTTTGAAATAAGTAGTTTTATCACTTCTAACCTACCATTCACATTAGGAATGTATCTGGTATTTCATTGACAGTGTAAAAAATAAATTTTTCCCACTATAGATACTTTATATCACATAAAACATAAAAACTTGGTGTTGTTTTAAAAGTTTATATGAGTAATACCAATACTTTATCAACTCTTTTAACAGAACATAAAATTACTGTCCTGGCCAGGTGTCACTATCCGTTAGTGCATCATCCCCACACACCAAGGTTGCAGGTTTCATCCCCAGTCAGGGCACATAAAAGAGTCAACCAATGAATGCATAAATAAAGAACAACAAATCAATGTCTCTCTCTCTCTCTCTAAAACATTAATTATGAAATTGCTAAAAAAAGAACAAAATTATACAACATATATGCAACTTTTCATGTAGCACAATAGTTCTGTAGTTCAAAGACAATAAAGCTCAAATATTTAATGAGTAGTTATAGCTGCATTGTAGACTGGACCTGAGAAAGGAAGAAAAGCAAAAGTCACATGTATTGAGTGTTTGCCAGAAATTGTGCTAGACCATCTTATTGGGTGTAACTTCTCTTCCAATTATCACCATACACTGTGGGTGATGAATTTCAGCTAAGAATTGATGGAATCAATTTTCATACTTCAAGATGAAGTATGAAAACCATGTGATCATATTAATAGATGCCAAGAAATATTTGATAAAATTTAGCACCCATTTATGATAAAAGCTCTAGCAAAGAGGGGATAGAGAGAACATACTTAAACATAGTAAAAGTCATATAGGACAAACCCACTGCTAGCATCGTACATAACAGGCAAAAAACTACAAGAATTCCCCTTAAGATCGGAAACAAGACAGGATGCCCACCTTCACCTCTCTTATTGAATATAGTACTAGAAGTCCTATCCATTGCAATCAAACAAGAAATAAAAGGCATCCAAATTGGAAACGAAGAAGTGAAAAGGGTCATTATTTGCAGATGACATGATACTGTACATAGAGAACCCTAAATATTTCACCAAGAAAGTACTAGACTTATAAATAAATTCAGTAAAGTAGCAGGATGAAAAATAATATGCAGAATGCAGTTGCATTTTTATATGCTAATAATGAACCATCAGAAAATGAAATTAAGAAAACAATCCTGTTTACAATTGTTTCAAAAAGAATAGAATACCTATGAATAAATCTAATCAAGGATGTGAAAGACCTGTATTCGCAAAATTATGAAACACTGTAAAAAAGAAATTAAAGATGATACAAATAAGTGGAAGCACATACTGTGTTCATGGATAGGAAGGATCAACCTCATTAAAATGTCCTTGCTACCCAAAGCAATATAGTGTCAATGTAATTCCTATCAAGATTCCAATGATATATTTCAGAGACCTGGAACAAATATTTCAAAATTTATATGGAACCACAAAATGCCCTGAATAGCAACAGTGATCTTGAGACAGAAGAACAAAGTTGGAGGAATCATGCTGCCTAATATCAAAGTATACTATAAGGCCATAGTAATCAAAATGCATGGTACTGGTATAAAAACAGACACATAGATCAGTGGATCAGAATAAAAAGCACTGAAATAAATGCACAACTCTGTAGTCAATTAATATTTGACAGAGGAAGCAAACACATACAATGGGCTAACAATAGTTTATTCAATAAATGGTGTTGGGAAAATTGGACAGATACATGCACAAAAATGAAACTAGACCACCTTCTTATGGCACAAATGAGAGTAAGTTCAAAATGGATTAAAGACTTATATGTTAGACCTGAAACCATAAACATCATAGAAGAATACATAGGCAGTAAAATCTTGGACATTTTTCATAGCAATATATTATGTGATATATCTCCTCTGTAAGGGAAACAAAAGAATAAATAAATGGGACTACACCAAACTAAAAGTTTTTGCATGGCAAAGGAAGCCATCAATAAAATGAAAAAAACACTGAATGGGAGAACATATTTAACCATACATCTGATAAGGGGTTAATACCCACCATTTATAAAGAACTTATAAAATTCAACACCAAAAAAAAACAATTCAATTAAAAAATGGGTAAAGGATCTGAATAGGCACTTCTCCCAAGACTACATACAGATGGTCAATACACATATGAAAAGATGCTCAATGTCACTAATCGTCATAGAAATTCAAATTAAAACCACAATGTGATATCACCTCACCCCAGAATGGCTATCATCAATAAATCAAAATCAACAAGTGCTGAGGAGGAAAGGGGAACTCTTGCACTGTTGGTGGGGATGCAGTAACTGTGGAGAAAGCACTATGGAGTCACCTCAAAAATTATAAATGGAACTGCCTTATAGCCCAGAAATTATACTCCTGGGAATTTATCTGAAAAACTGAAACACTAATTTGAAAGAATATAAGCAGCCCTATATTCACTGCAGCATTATTTACAATAGCCAGGATTTGGAAGCAGCCCATCCAGTAGATGGGTGGATGAAACAACTGTGGGGCATTTACATAATGGAATACCATTTGGCCACAAAAAAGAAAATTTTACGTTTCTCGACAGCATAGATAGACCTGGAGAATATTATGCTAAGTAAGTGAAATAAGCCAATCAGAGTGAAATTCAATTACTATATAATTTCACTCAGCTGCAGAATCTAATGAACAAACTGAACTAACAAGCAAAATAGAGACAGACTCATAGAGAATGGACTGACAGCTCTGGGAGGGGGTGTGGCTATAGGGTGGAAAGATCAAGCAAAAAAAAAGGACTCATGGACATGGACGACAGTGTGATGATTGTAGGGGGTGGATGAGGGTATAGAAGAATAACTGATAATGGAAAAAATACAATAAAAATTTTAAAAAAGAAATAGTGGAGAAAGTGCCCTAACACATTTGTTAGGGCACCAACATATTTGCAGTCCAGGAAAAAGCAGACAAATGTACAAGTGATTAAAATATGAGCTTGACTTTGATAAGAGGTGCAGCAGAGAAATAAACATTTGCAGGAGGTTATGGGAAGAATAAGTGGATTTCAAATGGAAGCTTAGCAAAGTGCTGTTTGAATTAGGCTCAATAAGATAGATATATAAATTTACATTAGTTTCTCTGCTTATAAGTCCTGTTGCTCTCAGTGTTTTCAGATGATCTCTCACATAAAGATCTTATTACACTATGATCTTCAAAACCTCCTTTGTTTTTGTATTGATTACTGCATGAAGTACATATGATTAATCCTGGCTTTCAAGGGCTTTCATCATTAAACTAGTGGATCTCAACCCATGATGCTTATTAGATTCACTGGTCCCATCCCAGACAACTAAATCAGTAGATTCCCATGGGTATCCAAAGTTAAAAAAGCCACATATCCAGCATGTGGGTAACTAGCCATGCAATTTTCAATGAGTGCAAGAATTTTTAGAACATACATACATTCAGGGGCACTGACCTCTTTCCCCTTGGTTGTCAAATGACAACAGTCAACGCAACAATAGCTAACTGGTGTGAATGCCCTGTCTTGAGTCATAATATGTAGGCCATAAAATAGACATGCATTTTATTGGTCATGTCTCAAAATAAGATTGCATCTGATTGGTTAATTTTTGGTAATAGAAATCCTTTTATACAAGTCACGGCACCTGAAGTTTGAAAAAGTCACTGTAGAGCAAAAACGTTGGTAACAACTATTATATTTTCTGTAAGTCAATCAAAATTATACCTGTTTTTTGTCAGATAGGCAAAAAAGTTGTTTTTTGGTGTACACAGAATTTTAATAATTAGTTTATGGGTGATATAAGATGGAAAAAGTGGAAAATTGCTGCTCTAGCTTCATGCCTGCCTCCCCCACCCCTTTTGACTCCTGTGTGTATGTGTAGACAACAAAAGGACAGACAAAGCAAGAAAGTGAGTGAAACATAGAGGTAAAAAAAAGGATAGAGAGGAACAAGGATGTGTGTGTACAAACCAGAGGAGAGAAAAAGACAATGAAGGAAAGAAAGGCTATGAAAACAAAGATTTAGTAAGGGGTTTGGTAAGATGCAAAATGATAATGAAGGAGAAGAAGAGAAGAAGCAAAAAATATAAGAAGATACTGGGTGAAAATGATAGGGTAGAAATAAAAAATACAAAGGGAAACAAATAGTGTCTACTCCTGTAGACACTTAGAGAGGAGTAGGTAGTGACAAACTGAGATCCCCGCAGAAAAGAGATATTAAAAAGAGAGATAATGAAGTAGAGATAGATATTTAAAAGAAAAGCCAAAAAGTGAAAGAAGAAAAAGAAAAGAATAAAGGGAAAAAGAAAGAGAAATAGAAGGAAGAAGACCAAAGGAGCATGGAAATAGAGAAAAATATTGCGTAGAGGAAGGTGAGCTAAGCATAGAGAGGGCAAGAGAGACAGGAAGAAACAACAAATATAAAAGAAAGAGGGAAAGAGCTCTGGCAGAAAAACAAGGAGAGGCAGACAAAGAATTAAATTAAAAAAGAAGTATGTCTGGAAAGAGAAAGCAGGAAAAACCAAAAAAAATTAAAATTAAAAGGGACAAAAGAAAACAAAAAGATGTATAATTAGAGACATAGAAACTGAGAAAAAAGAAAAAGAAATGCAATGTATGCAAATGTAGGTTTACAGTTTGTATGGAAAATAATATAATAATTAATAAATAACAATACAAGAATAAACTCTGTTGGGTGTACTCACAACTGTAAACCTACTTTTGCCCCACTCTGTATAGAGAGAGGCAGAAAGAAGAGGTTGCTCAGCTAGTTCAACCAAGGTAAGGATGGCAACCACAGGACTTAATAAGATGATGATCCATGCCCTGGGGCTGGAACCCTTGACCAAGTAGCTGCTGGAGAATGTACAGCTGGTGTCCCTGGAATCAGTCTTCGGGGTTTTAATTTCTTCTAAGGGCTGTGAGAGGAGGATCTGTTTCAGGAAAAAGGTAAAATTTAAAAACCTAGAAGGGATAATTTAAAGATGTGTGTATGCTATATGATCTCACCATTGCAAATTTCACCATCACTAGAACATATGCTCTGATTTATTATGATGCAAGAATAGACATGCTATCCAACTAAGCACTCATGTTAATTTTCATTTAACAAAAGACATAGTTCTGACTCTCATAAATTATATAGGGGTGAAGGTAAGGAATCTAGAAAATAATTAACTAGCATAATTAATTTAGGTGCATTTCCTCTGAAAGTATTAAAATATCTTTGTTGCTTCCTGTAGAAATTACTTGAAAGCATTAATACACCGTGGTTCTTCTTTATATTTCAGAGAGTTGATTGTGGAGTTTAGAAACTAAAAAAAATGCCTCTTGAATTTTACATTCAACTTTGCCCCTATTTGTAAACCATAAATTCATTCAAATAAAAATTATTTTCTGTGATCTAGTCAATTATGTGGGCAGTGATTATTTAATGCTGTGTTCTGTTTTTTAACTTTGAAAATTCTTTTTATTATATACAAATATAAGACCTCTTTGGGTGAGCAGAATAGGAGATACTACAATATTTGAGGAAATAAATATTAAATAAGAAAGAAGATAAGTTTAAATTAACAAAATTGTGTTTCTAAAGGTAGTTTCTATCTACTTTATTATTATTATTTACATTTGGTGTGCCTAAGTAGAAACTGGAAAATGTCAGGCTATTAGACTTAGAAAAGTGGTTGGATGACCACGTTGAGGTAAAGTCAGGAAGATAACATATACTTAAAATTTTTCCTCAGGATTCTCTATTACTTTGCATTCATGGGACTACTCAGTGATACTTCAAACATGAGAAATATTTAGCTCTATTAATTGCATAATAAAGTATACCATGATGAAGTGCATCAAGTGCACAAAATAGGAGGAGGTTAAGAACAGTATAGGAAGTGGAGAAGTCAAAGAACATATGTGTGACCCATGGACATGAACTAAGGGGGAAGGATGCAGGGGGGGAGAGCAGAGGGGAATAAAGTTGGGGAATGGGACAACTGTAATAGCATAATCAATAAAATATATTTAAAAATATTTAGTATGAGTTATTCCAAATTCAATAATATGATTAGATGCCATTTGATTTTGTTCTTAACTTAGATTTAAAAGTAGTACTTTGAATCCACTTCCTCTCCATTTAGAGGTCTGTCTGGAAAAAATACAGCCATTGTTAATATAATGATAATGGTTTACATGACATCAACGTAACCTGGCAGCCAATGATAGTGGACTGGGATGCGCATCTGTGAACACTTGACGACTTCCCTGTACTAGTCAGTGGGGGCAGTAGATGCCATTGAGTGAGCATGTGTACAGTGTGGCCATCACATTCAACATCACTGAGTGAGTAGAGCAATGAATCTGCATCAAATTTTGCTTTAAGGTTGAATATTCCTCTGCAGAAACGATTCAGATGATTCAGAAGGCCGCAGCTAGGGGCAACTGGTGATTAGCAGCTTCATCACAATAATGCACCCGCTCATGCATCACATCTCATGCAGAGATTTTTTTTGGTGAAATAACAAATGCCCCAAGTGACTCAGCCCCACTACAGCCCAGATTTGGTGCCTTGTGACTTCTGGCTTTTCCCAAAACTAAAATCACCTTTAAAAGAGAAGAGATTTTAGACTGCTGATGAGATTCAGGAAAATATAACAAAGCAGCTGATGATGATTTGAACTGTGTGAGGTCCCAAGTTGCCTACTTTAAAGGGGAATGAAGCATCACTGTCCAATGTACAATGTTTTTTGTGTCTTCTTAAATAACTGTCTGTAGTTTTCATATTACATGGCTGGATACCTTCTGGACAGACCTCATATGCTTTCAGTTTAGTACATAAGTAAAACCCGTGGCAACTAGGGACACATGTGGCAAGTTGTTAAAAGTCCTCAGTTCCTTTCCCTGACTTCTTTTTCTCACCCACAAAATTCTCCAGTCATAGGACAAAGAGTCAATCTTCACTATAGATAAAAGAGGCAGGTCTGTTGTTAAACCCATTTTAATGACTACTTCCTTGGCCATTAATTGCTTTGTTTTATTCTTAAATTCTCTAGAAGGTTTCCAAGGTCCTTCATAATCTTTTCTCTTCCTCCTGTCCCCAGACATTATCTCTCCTTCATTAGATCAGTTACTTAATGGACCTTTATAGGTACCATTTAATCCACTTGTCTTCATTCTGCTTTGGCCTATGTTTTTCATTTGACTAATCAAGTGCCCCCCCACCTTTATCACCTTGAAACACATGTATGTAGTTTCATGTATATGTTTATTTGCAATGTGTCTTTCCATAGACTGTAATTTTTATGAAAGGAGGGACATTATCCGTACCCCTGGCATTTAATAAGCTATACATATTTGTTGAGTAAATAAATAAATTCTATTGTTTATATGCACTTGCTTTACTTCTTCTTCAACTAGGTTGCAAATATTTATGTATAGGGCAAATACCTATTATTCTTTTTATCCATAGCTGCTTCTGGACAACCTCATTTCTTCCTAAAATACCAATGACTTCATGGCTACCTGAAAAAAATCTAGGCTCGTTAAAATCAAGAGGCACTAGTGCAAATCAAAGAAAGCTCAAGGAATAAGGTTAAAAGGAGTGAGGTGTCAGAGTTTCAGTGAGCCCTTTTTCGTATGCTGAGATGAGCTGTATTATACTTCATCATCATTTCATTTAGAATAGAGAATAATTCGACAATGAAGATTTTAGCACTAGTATTTAGAGCAGAACATTTGCAGGACAGAAAGGGAAACACTGAAGGTGTTTGTGTTTGTGTTCTGTCTATAAAGAAGCAAGAAAGGCTGTCCCTACTCAAGTCCACCACAGGATGATTTGGGGTAAAAGGCCTTGGCACTATGAAGAGATATTAACATGTAAGGAACATATCGACATGCAAAAATTCATTCTGTTTTCCTCCTCATCCTTGGAATTTCATGTCCCAGGCAGAACAGATGACTCATATTACCGTAGAACAGCCCACATCCACATATCTTGACAGAACTGTCTCAAAGGAAATCCTCAATTTTATATCAACCTGGACATGTCATTTTTTTAATGCTCTTACAAAGGAGTGTTTCATCATTACTTTGACATCCTTGGGAATAACTCAAATTCTACTCAGTCACAAAGAAAAAAAAACCCATCCACTTATTTACATTAAACAGACCCATTTCCCCCCTTCTGGCATAAAGACCCACTATCCAACTACATTGTTTCCTTTTGTACATTTTATATTTTTGCCTGCAATTCTGCCTTTTCTCTCTGTCTGCCTTTGAAGACAAACCCATATTCAGCTGCAATTTGTTTCATGTCAGTAAAGTAAAAACAGAATGTAGTACACACGGCGGGACTTGTTTTGGTGTTTGAGAATCCTCCTCTCTCCCTTCCTGTTGCCTCATACTCACTGTGATGGCACGCTGTCCAGGCTCTCACGTTAGCTCCCCACTTTTATTTTTAAGTCAAAGTAAAAAATGGGGACAATTGTAACTCAACAACAATAAAAAATTGAAGTAAAATATAATTAAATAACATGCAATTAGCCATTGTTTAAAGCCATCCAGTGGCATTTAGTGAATTCACAATGCACTCTCTAATTCATTTACTTCTCTCTTATTTGACTACTTTTCCATAAATTTAGCAAACTTTTATTGTATCATCATACCTGAGCTCTACCTTGTGCGTTAGCCCTCACTAGATAACTTAACGTCTAAATTCTCTTGGAAGACAGGGACCCCACAGCCTACCTTGATTTCTACCCCTCTTCAGCCCTTCTTCCTTAGTGCAGAGGGAAAGCAGTGTTTCTGCTGTTCAGGGTCGCTCCTGTCTAAGGTGCTCTTTTCTCGTTCCCTCCACCAAGTCAGTGACCTGTGCCACCACATATTTTTGGGACATATTGACCTTTTCTGGGTTACTACTGCAGTGCTCCTGCCCTTGGTTCACATTCTCTCTCACCAGATTTATTGCATTTGCCTCTTAAATGTCTTTCTGCCTCAACTTTCTAATCTCCTTATATTCATTCCTTTTTGTTACTAGTTATATTTTGAAAAGAAAGATCATGAAGTTATGTTTGTGCCTTAAAACTGTCTGACTGTCCATTGCTGAGAAGAGGAAATTCAAACTCATCTTCTACTTGCTTGGGTTTCCATTGTTACTCCTTATACTGGATTTCTTGTATGCACTGCACAGTTCAGCTACTGTGGATGCACTCACTTTCTGAACATTCATTTTCTGAACAGCTACATTACGACAGGCATTGTGATAAGTGCTGAGGGCAGAACAAAATGCACCAGGAAGAGTTTCTGCTTTAAAGAACCTTCATTTTAAGCTTCTACTGGTTTGGTCATGCTGTTTTCTCTGCATAAAATACCATTCCCTCACTTGCTGTCTGACAAACTTTCATTCGTTGTTCAAGTCCACATTTAATACTATTTCTGTCAAAGCTTCCTTTTTTACTCCTCGAAAGAATGACTTATTCTGGCCAAACATTTTTATGCTCTTGTATATTTTTGTTGATATTTCTCAAATGTGTCTCTTTCTGTCCATCTTTAACACCACTACTCCTGGCCACAGTCACCTCCCACTGGAACTTCTACAGTCATTTTCCATCCGGTTGATCTTTCTCAGTGTTTGCTCATTCCCACCCATTCGCCTTCCTACACCCAGAGTTACCTGGTCAAAACTTTCTTGTTGAAATCTCTTCCATGGCTTCCATGGTTCTTAGAGGAAGATCAAGGTTATGAATTTAGTATTCTACTCTCTACATGGTCTGGCCCACATTACCAGTCTAATTCCATAATTTCCACTGCTTCTTTGTTTGCTTTCAAGTCACTTTAGTTGGACATTACTCAGCTTAAATGACAGGACTTTAGCCCCAGTTATTCCTACATTCTAGAAATCCACCAGCCCCACTTAACTCACCCCAACTCTGACATCAACTATCAACCTCATCTTTTCTTCAGGAAAACCTTTCCTGCCCTCCATGACAGATCAATTTCCCCTATTATATACTTCATTGCACCCTGCTTCTTTCATTCATTGCTTTACTTATTTGTAGTGATTATTAATCACTATTTATTGATATCCATTTATTAATACCCATCCTCCCTACTAAGTAATGTACACTATTAAAGCAGCAATGGTATTTTTTCTCAACTTGGATCCCCAGGTCTTAGAAGAATGTACTCAATATATAATATATATATGTAGTAGACCATTCTGCATGGCATGGGCACAGCTCCCACTCCGAGATGCATAGGACCCACGCCCACAGATAGATTTTCCCGTGGGGAATGAGGCCTGCAATGTACCTAGGCCGCTATGAGTCTTGCTTTTTGCTAAAACTTCCTCACCCTGAATTGAGGACATTTACTGCAAAGCAACTTCCTATGCTAAAAAACTATGCTAAACCTTCCAAGGATGAGTGTGTAACCAGTTCAACTACTTTTGCCTTTTCATTTGCAAATATCCCTCTTCTGTGATGTGATTAGCAGCATTGGCTCCTTTGTTTTCTGTAAAAGGTAACTACCTAAAGCAAACCTGTGAATTGTTAATGAGGACCTTCTTGTAAGGTGCCCAGTAAGACAATAAAAGCTCATTGGAGCAAGGGCTGTGGCTTTTGCTCCCCTTGAGAGAAAAGCCATACTGTCCCTTTTCCTCCACCAGACTTGGTAGTCTGTGTGAATGTCTCATTTCATCCATAATGACGCGGACTTCACGAGTTGGGGTCCGCATCATATATATGTATATATATTATACGTAAATTTATGTGCTTGAATCAATAAGTACTTAATTATGTGATAACAAGATTATAAGTTCCCTACTTGTGATCAAGACCTATAGACACTCATAGTGGTAACCTCAGAATCAGACAGTGCCTGAGTCATAAGAAAACATTTAGTTCAGGCATATTGTACTGAATTAAGTTTAAATTATTTAATGCAATAGTGAATGTGTAGCCATTGACAGATGTGTGGTGTTTAATGATCTGCAAGTGTATTCAAAGTAACCATTTAAAGTGTACACTGTTATTTTTCTGACTTTCTATAAGGTGGTAGTTTTTCTATTGTATGATCTATCCTTAAGCAGTAATCTTTGATATAAAGCTTCAGTGAGGTGAAGTCACATTTAATTTCCCATCTTCACCAAGGACAATCAAGAAGTATTCTCCATCTTTAACATTATTCAATGGCTTAGGTTTTACCCACTTAATTTTCTTAAAAATATAACCATAGTAGAGTAAGAGATTATTTGGCATATTCTGCTGCCTGTTATCTAATTGCACTTAATTCACTCCAGAGGCAGGAACATTTAAGCTTGTTTGGAAGTTCTCACATGGAACCAAATGAGGGTTCATTATCCCCCATTAAGGAAGTATGTGCATGTTCTGTGAAACTGGACAAGACATGAAATGGAGTATATGTACATGTGATATGCTCTTCACTCTTCATGAGTGTTCTTTCATTAACACTGTAACACCTTAGGGAGAACTTCCGAAAAAGAAAGAAGTGAAGCTGGGACGGCTGAGGTAGCAAAACTAGCACTGATTTAGAAACAGGATTGTTGGTTGACACTGGAAAAAAGATGTTATGCAGGTTTAATGGTGTGGTAGGGTAGAAATGATTTGGACTTTGCTAACAAAAACCTAAGTTTCCCTTCGAGGTTAGCTGTGTGACTGTGAATAAATTATTACTTCCTGAGTTTTAGTTTGGGGATCTTTAAAATGGGAATAAAATACATTTCAAAGTATTACTGTGACAGGTAAATGAACTTTTACATATAGAGATTTAAATACAATGCCTGGTATATGATAGGTATTTATTAAGTGATAGCTAGCTTTTAAATATTAATGATAATATTGTACTTAATTACAGTAGAAAAGTTACATTAGTCTAATCAATAAAGCTCCCAATGACTGAATCATTATTTTACTCTTCAGTAAATGGCTTAATTATTAACATTTTTACTTTATGTTACATTCACTTTAAGAATTTTCTGTACTTAAACACAAATACATTTTTGGCCCAGGATATACCTCTGTGTCGATCAGGGTTTCCCTCAGTTAAGGCTCCAGAAATAAGGCTCCACATGTCTTCCTCCAGATATTTTCTGTAGCTTCCACCTGGGTGGTATCTGCCTATACCATGCACCTCTTCTTCTCAAAGAGGACATTTTTTAAAAGTGTGGCAGTCATTTGTATATTTTATAATTCTACTGATTCTGTTGTAGGTAGAAATTAGCCTCTTTCACTGGATTGTGAGGAAAGCATTCCAAGGACCCACACACAGGAGACTATGCTGTGGCAAGATGATTTATTTGGGTAGAAATCTGGCCTGGGTTTCCAGTTCCATCTCCCTCTGTCCCACCGTGGAAAAAGTCCAACCATGTCTTCCGCAAGGCCAAAACAAAACCAGTATCCAGAGTTTCTGTTTCATATTAAAGCTTAAACTTTTGGATCCCACACAGTATTCTCAGGCCCCAGTAGTTGCTAGACCCACGTGGTTACGTGCTGGTGGGGGGCGGTGAGAGAGAGTGCAGGAATGCAGGGGGTGAGTGTGTTACTGGGTGAGCATGAGAGAGTGTTTCTTTGTTCCCCTGGGACAGTATTAGCTTGGGTTTGGGACAGACCAGGTGCTTTTTCAAAAAAAAACCAATAAACTTCCCAAGCTTTTGCAGGCTTTTTGATGGATCTGTCACACCCCTCCGCCGCCCTCCCCACCCCCCCGCCCCGCTCCCCAGCCCTTTGACAGGCCTCTTTGGTCAAGCATCTTCCCCTGCAACCTCCAACAATCTGGTACCACATGGTGAAGAAGGAGAAGTGTTAATTCCTCTGGTAGGAGCAATGCTATGATCCCTAGGGGCATGAGGTTATAGCTTCCTGGTGAAGCAAACAGGCTCATGCTCCCCAGTTTATTAAGGTCAATGTCTAATTTCCTTTGCTTCCCTTTCTTTTTAATAATTAGCTAAATAATTATGGTAACAATCTTACCCAGTGTCATTATTATGCCCCCCAAAAGTCTGGGTCAATCAGATCCACTTTTATTCCACACTTAAATGGGACCAAGAAGTAATTAATCTGGCTTATCACTATAGTTTTGTGATTTTTTTAGAACTATGAAGTCATCCTTCTTTTCTATTAAAGTTCATTAAATAAACTCCTTTTAAGTTCATTACCTGATTGTGGGAAGTTCCTATGTTAAATGAAAGGAAATGATAAATTGAGACCCAAAAGTTATGTTGATGGTTATAGCCATTTCAGCAAAACAGGGACAGATGTGTGCAAAGACAAAAATAAAATAGATGTACAGAAAAAAACAGAGGGGAGAGTTCATGAGGCTCTGGAAGCCCAGAGAGAAAGAGAGATGGATGATGTGGTTTTTGTTCTTCAGTGAGATTTGGATACTCTTATTGCCTTTTGTTTGTATAAAATAGGTTTTGTCTTAGGTTGGGTTCCCCAGCCTAAGGGGACATTAAGTAAGGCATCTGTGAAATACCCTTTGTGTTAGGTCAGTTTCTTCAAAATAAAGAGACCTTAGGCAAGGGATTCATATACGAATAATTTATTAAGAAAATGCTCTCAAGTAAACTAGTAAGGGAGCAAGAGATGCATAAAAGGGAAGGTAATAAGCAAGGGTGCTATTACAAGCAAGGTTGGCAACAGCCTGGTTCAGCAGGGTAACCCTGGAATGTAAGTTACAATGCACTGTTTGTCCTGACTCAAGGCAAAGTTGCTGGGCTTTCGCACTAGCTCACCAACCAGTCACTGGCTGGTGGCCATCCTTGGAGGCAGTGGTGGTAAACTCGTAAGCACTTCCTGCTTGCTGCTTATGTTGGCAAAGATGCTTCGCCAGCTCAAGGCCCCCTTTTAAAAAGAAGGCAGGAGTGGCTTCCAGAATTGTGAGGGAAAAAGTTTCTGTTGTTAGCCACAAAGTTTGTGGTAATTTGTTACAATGACCATAAGAAACTAATATAGAGCCTAAACTCTTTCTTTAATTAAAGAAATAGCAAACAAAAGTACACTTTCAAATGTTACACAACTTTCTAAATACTTAATTTCAATTCTATAACTAATCCCATCATAGTCTTTGGATTGTGCTTTGAGTAGAACTATACACTAATAATGACTGCCCCTTCTTTGCTTAAACAATCTCAAATGAGTTTATATGATTTGCAGTTAAAAAAAAAACAGTTGACTAAGATTGCCTCCAATCATCTTTCTTCTTAATGCAACTAATATGTAGCTGTGAAGTTGACCAGTGCTCTTTCCTTGGTGTTAACACATGCCAGATCTTCTGGACGCCCTTCCTCTCCTTCATGAGAATTGAAGTTTCAGGAGATTTTTGGTTTGTAGCCCTACCAGCGGCAGCTGCCTCTGACGATCCTGTTGAACCAAACACATGGTGGCTAAATTAAGTTTTTCTGGGATTAGCAGACAATTAAATAACATGTTAACTGGTCTTAATTGTGGTCTCATCCCCCTTAATTAGTATTCCCTTTAACTGTGTCAAGATTTCAGTAGGCTTTCTACTTTTTTATTATGTCTATTTACTGGGTTTATTTTCCATAATAGATGCTCATAACCAAAATAATTGTTTCATCTAATTTTTGGGCTATATAAACACCATCTTTACTCAATACATTTCTTTGCTTTCTTCATTAGGATGCATAGTCACTAGGTCATTTTCAAATTTTTTCTTTATATATCCTTCTTTTCTACTGAAAGTGATCAGAACAAGCTCATTTTACACAAAACTATCATAAACTCATGAACATATTATAGAAAGTCACTATATGAGATTGAGTAATAAAATCAGTGACAGTTTAAAACCCTAAATTTAGATTTATAGTTATGGTATTTCTGATTTTGTAGCTTGGGATAACTTTATGTATTTTAGATATAATAAGCAATTTATAGTTAGTGTTGAATAGAGAAGGGAAAAGAGAAAAAAGTAAGTTAGAAATTTGTTTCACAAAGTTGACTGGTATATTTAAATTTTATAGTCTAAGATATGTTTGAAAGTGCTTGGCATTTCTTAAAACAATAAGAAAATACAGTTTAAATGACCACATTTCTCTTTCTTTATACTCTCAATTAAAGGAGGAAATTTCATCAGCTCATTTTGTCCTTTATAAAGTAAGAGAAATCATTAACCAAATTGCACTTCTCCATAGCTTTTTAGAAAGTATATTTTATTGATTGTTATTTCCATAATTTTAAGTTGTCCCATTTTTTTCTCCCCTTTATTCCCCTCTGCCCTGCACTCCACTCCCACCAGCACTCCTCTCCCTAGTTCATGTCCCTGGGTCATACACATAAGTTCTTTGGCTTCTCACTTTCCTATACTATACTTAACCTCCACCTGTCTATTTTGTACCTACTATTTATGCTTCTTATTCCCCGTACCTTTTCCCCCATTCTCTCTGCTCCCTCTCTCCAGTGATAACCTTCCATGTGATCTCCATTTCTGTAATTCTGTTCCTGTTCTAGTTGTTTGCTTAGTTTGGTTTTGTTTTTATTCAGTTGTTGATAGTTGTGAGTTTGTTGTCATTCTATGGTTCATATCTTGATCTTCTTTTTCTTAGATAAGTCCCTTTAACATTTGATATAATAAAGGCTTGGTGATGATGAATTCTTTTAACTTGACCTTATCTGGGAAGTATTTTATCTGCCCTTCCATTCTAAGTGAAAGCTTTGCTGGATAGAGTAATCTTGGATGTAGTTCCTTGCCTTTCATGACTTCGAATACTTCTTTCCTGCCCCTTCTTCCTATAAGGTTTCTTCTGAGAAATCAGCTAAAAGTCTTATGGGAACTCCATTCTGGGTAACTGTCTCCTTTTCTCTTGATGCTTTTAAGGTTTTCTTCTTATTTTTAATCTTGGGTAATATAATTATGATTACCCAATCTTGGGTAATGTAATTATGATGCCTTGGTGTGTTTTTCCTTGGGTCCAACTTCTTTGGGACTCTATGAGCTTTCTGGACTTCCTGGAAGTCTATTTCCTTTGCCAGATTGAGGAAGTTCTCCTTCTTTATGTTTTCAAATAAGTTTTCATATTCTTGCTCTTCTTCTCCTCTTTCTGGCAGCCCTATGATTCAGATGTTTGAGTGCTTAAAGTTGTCCCAGAGTTTCCTAAGCTTCTCCTCATTTTTTTGAATTCTTGTTTCCTCGTTCTGTTCTGGCTGAACATTTATTTCCTCCTTCTGCTCAAAATCGTTGATTTGAGTCTTAGTTTCCTTCCCTTCATTGTTGGTTCCCTGTATATTTTTCTTTATTTCACTTTGCATAGCTCTCACTTTTTCCTCTATTTTACAACCATACTCAACCATTTCTGTGAGCATCCTGATTACCAGTGTTTTGAACTCTGCATCTGATGGGTTGGCTATCTCTTCCTCGCTTACTTCTATTTTGGGAGTTTTTATCTGTTCTTTCATTTGGGCTATATTTATTTGCCTTCGTGCAGCTGTTACATTGTAAGAGATTGAGCCTTAGGTATTCAACATGGTGGGGCAACCCACTTCACTGCCTTGTGGCATGGTAAATGGAGGAGGGGTCCAAGAGGGCACAGTGCCATTTGCTCAGCTTTTGGCTGGCTTTCAGTCACTTCCCCTGCTACCCACAAGCAAATTGGGCTCTTCTGGTGCTGATTCCCAAGTGGGTGGTCTTGTGTATATTCTAGGACCCTGTGGGTCTCTCCAGTGAACTCTCCTGGGAGGCTGGGAGTTTTTCCCACTGCTTCAATCCCTACACATTTTTACAGCCAGAGGTTTTGAGGCTTTCTTTTCCTGCACTGGGACCCTGGGTTGTGTGGCTTGTCTTGTTCCCTATTTGTTCTTCCTGGTTCATCTGCACCCAAGTGTGGGACTGCTAGATGCCACCTCACCTGCCCTGGACTTTAGCCACTGCTTTGCCAGTGTCCTTTCCTTCCCAGCTGCCCATCTCTGCCCCTCCTCCCAGTCTGAATGAATGTTTCTGCAACTCTTTGGTTGTTGGGCTTCCATATAGTTCAATTTTCTGGCACTTCTGGTTGTTTTTTGTTTTTAAATTTGTTCTTGTCCTTCTTTTGGTTGTGCGAGGAAGCAAAATGTTTTTATTTATGACTCCACCTAGGCAAAAAGTCCATAGTTTTTATTATATTTAAATTTTAGCAATGTTTTACATCTGAAAAAAATTAAAGGATTTATAAGAACTTTTGTATTTAAATTCTGAATCACTCATTTATCAACTTGTGTTTTAATTTCTAAGTTCAGACCTTGAGAAAAAAACTTAACTTACAGAATATAAATCTGTTCAAATAATCTCACTATCATCATGACTTGAATGATTATACCCATCCCTCGGTATTAGAAATGATATTGAGAAATAAGTAAAAGAGCATTGGAACAAAAGTTGGTTTTCTCCTTTTGAAAATAGATGCATATGATCCAAATGAGAAAAGGACAATGTCATGCTGTGGGTTTAATATTTCCCATTTGAACTGCTCTGATTTGCCCCATATGTGTACTTAAACTTGTCTATTCATATACCCAGATTTTTTTAGTTAGATAAAAAAGGCACTATGATTATAAAATATTGACTGTAACTTGCGATTTTGGAAATGATTATATAAATAACACAACTTTGAATAGTTGACAGGTCTTTTGTATAAGATACTCAGAATATTAAACAGTTCAGAAATGGGAAATTTTATTTGCTGACTGAGGTCTTCTCAGCTATGCTGACTTGGTTTTGACTTCAAACAAACACTATCTGAGCCTGCTTGTAAATATGTGCCTAGGCTTAGAGCTGTACTATGAGGCTACACAGCTAACTCTGTGTAGGCACTTTTTGGTAAGATGATTCTCAGCTTGAACTCAATCCATCAAATAGCACATTCTTTCTCTTTGGCACTTTTAACACTATTTGAAATAAACTGGTATGTGTTTGGCTTACCACACGATGGCGCTGCATGAAAGCCTTACAATGACAGCAACCTAAAAAAGCTTGTTTTCAGCCTGTAAAATGTTAACAACCCAAATTACTGGCTTAAAACATGAATGTGATCTAATTCAGTCCACCTATTCCACAGAACATTTTCATATTATTATTTTCTGATTTAATTTTCATTGTATTTTTCCCATTACCATTTGGTCCCCTTATACCCCCTCATCCCTTCATATTTAAAATATTGTCAATTTTTACTGTTTATATTGAGGTTCCCTGCTGCCCCACCATAGGTTGATGGGATAATTAGTAATTAGTGATAGCAGACAGATGTTAAAGGCATTGCTATTTTGATATTATTTTTATTGAAAAGAATGATCAACCATTAATACTGGGTAGAAAAAAATTAACCTTAATTCTTTATCAACCTATAACTCTTGCAAACCTCATTATTTTATTTCTATACAGTGTTTTTTTTCTTTTAGTATTATTAATTCTTAGGACATCCATCAGAAATGAGTAATAAACTGAATTATCAGTTTAAAAATGAGCAATATGTTACCTGGCTATTAAAATTTCAGGGACCCAGTGACAGACAAATACCATGTGATCTCACCCTTAACTGGACCATAATCAAAAAATGAAAAAAACAAACAAAATATAACCAGAGACATTGAAATTAAGAACAATCTAATAATAGCCAGAGGGGAGGAAGGAAGGGACAGTGAGGGGAAGGGTTTACAGGAACAGCTATAAATGACACATGGACAAAACCAACCGGTAGAGTGGAAGCAGGGGAGGGAGGTGGGATTGTCTGGGGAGCGGGGGAGTGGTAGGGGGAAAGTGCAGACACTATAAATGAATAACAATAAATTAATTTAAAAAAGAAACTAAAAGACTCAGAAAAAAACAGATGTATTAAGAATATAGAATACTTAAAGTATGATTTAGTGAAAAAAAATAAAATTTCAGGGTCAGTGAGAAATAATGAAACTTACCTTTTTAGAAGAGGACAATTTAAGACCAATGATAGTACTCTTTTATTTTTCTGTTTATTTTTTATTGATTATGCTATTACAGTTGCCACATTTTCCCCCCTTCATCCCTCTCCATCCTGCACACCCTCTCCCACCCACATACCCCACTTTAGTTCATGTCCATGTGTCATAAGTTCTTTAGCTTCTACATTTCCCATACTATTCTTGCCCTCCCCCTGTCTATTTTCTACCTACCATCCATGCTACTTATTCTTCATACCTTTCCACCCTCTCTCCTCCTCCCACTCCCCTGTTGCTAACCCTCCATGTGATCTCCATTTCTGTGGTTCTGTTCCTGTTCTAGTTGTTTGCTTAGCTTCTTCTTGTTTTTGTTTCAGGTGTGGTTGCTAATGATTGTGAGTTTGCTGTCATTTTACTA
>CM052539.1:123339295-123406975 GCA_028533065.1 Trachops cirrhosus
ATGAACTCCTATAACTTGACCTTATCTGGGAAGCACTTTATCTGCCCTTCCATTCTAAATGAAAGCTTTGTTGGATAGAGCAATCTGGGATGTAGGTCCTTGTCTTTCATGACTTGGAATACTTCTTTCTAGCCCCTTCTTGCCTGTAAGGTCTCTTTTGAGAAATCAGCTGACAGTCTGATGGGAACTCCTTTGTAGGTTACTGTCTCCTTATCTCTTGCTGCTTCTAGGATTCTCTCCATTTTAATCTTGTGTAATGTAATTCTGATGTGCCTTGATGTGTTCCTCCTTGGGTCCAACTTCTTTGGGACTGTCTGAGCTTCCTGGACTTCCTGGAAGTCTATTTCCTTTGCCAGATTGGGGAAGTTCTCCTTTATTATTTGTTCAAATAAGTTTTCCACTTGTTGCTCTTCCTCATCTCCTTCTGGTACCCCTATAATTCAGATATTGGAATGTTTAAGGTTGTCCTGGAGGTTCCTAAGCCTCTCCTAATTTTTTTTTGAATTCTTAGTTCTTCATTCTTTTCTGTTTGGTTGTTTCTTTCTTCCTTCTGGTCCACTCCATTGATTTGAGTCCCGGTTTTCTTCCCATCACTATTGGTTCCCTGTGCATTTCATTTCACTTATTGTAGCCTTCATTTGTTTATCTAATTTGTGACCAAATTCAACCGATTCTGTGAGCATCCTGATCACCAGTGCTTTGAACTGTGCATCAGATAGGTTGGCTATTTCTTTGTCGCTTTGTCATTTATTTATTTTTGTCTTGTCGCACCTGTTACGTATGAGAGGTGGAGCCTTAGGTGTTCACCAGGGTGGGGCAACTCAGTTGCTGGGTTGTGATGCTGTGTGGGGGGGTGGGGTCTGAGAGGGGATAATGGCTCTTGCTCCACTCTCTGCTGGCTTTTAGTCACTTCCCCCGCTTCCCCCAAGCAAACTGGGCCCTTCTCATGTTGATTTTCATGTGGGTGGGCTTGTGTATGTTCTAGGACCCTGTGGGTCTCTCCTTTGAACTCTCCTGTGGGGCCAGGACTCTCCGGGCACCTCAACCCCCACAGGTGTTTTCAATTGGTGTTTTGAGGCTTATTTCCCAGCGCTGGGACCCTAGGTTGCAAGGTCTGTCTCACTCCCCAGTTTCTCCTGGTTTATCTGCATGGGAATGTGGGACTGCCCTGTTAGCCAGCTGCCTTGCATGCTGTGCCTCGCTTCACAATTGCCACCTCACTGGGTTTTCCGGTTGCCACCCCGCGCCTGGGGTCTGCCAGCCACTGCCTGTGTGCCCAGGGTCCGCCCGCTATGGACTTGCGATCCTGGGGTTTGTCAGCTGCTGCCTTGCGCGCCCGGTGCCATTGCTTTTTTTGCTGGGACCCCTCTCTGCCAGGTCACGCAACTCTGTCCCTCCCACTGGTCTGAATGAACGTGTCTATTTTAACTCCTTGGTGGTTGGACTTCCATACAGTTCAACCTTCTGTCAGTTCTGGTTGTTATTTTGTTTCTAAATAGTTGTTGTCCTTATTTTGGTTGTGTGAGGAGGCCCAGTGTGTCTACTTATGCCTCCATCTTGGCTGGAGGTCTCCCAATGATAGTATTCTTATACAGCAAACTGAAATAAAGCCATTGCTAGGAGTATAGATATTTCATTTATTTATTTTTACATCATTTTTTCATTATAATTTACATACATTATTATATTAGTTTCAGGTGTACATCCCAGTGATTAGACATTACATAACTTACTAAGTGATCACCCTGATAAATCTCGCATCCATCTGACATCATACAGAGTTATTAGAATATTATTGACTCTATTCCCTGTGCCGTACTTTATATCCCCATGACTGTTATGTAACAACCAATTGTGTTTCCCAACCCCTTCACCCTTCACCTATCACCCAACCCCCCTCCCACCTGGCAACTGTCACAATATTTTCCATATCTATGAGTTTGTTTCTGTTCTGCTTATTTTTGTTCTGTTCATTTACTTTCTTTAGATCCAATTGTGGTAAATATGTATTTATTTCCATTTTATTGTTCATATTTTTATCCTTTTTTCTTCTTCTTAAAGAAGACCTTTTAACATTTCGTATATACTAGTTTGATGGTGATGAACTCTTTTAGATTTTTTTCTTGTCTGGGAAGCTCTTTATTTGTCCTTTGATTCTAAATAAGCTTTGCTGGGTAGAGCAGTCTTGGTTGTGGATCCTTACTTTCCATCACTTTGAGTATTTCTTGTCAAGGTCTTCTGACCTGAAATGTTTCTGTTGAGAAATCAGCTGACAGTTTTTATGGGAGCTCCTTTGTAGGCAACTAATTGATTTTCTCTTGCTGCTTTTAAGATTCTACCTTTGGCATTTTAACTATGATGAGTCTTGGTATGAGCACCTTTCAGTTCATGTTGTTTGGAACTCTCTGTGTTTCCTGGACCTGTATGCCTATTTTCTTTGTCAAGTTAGGGAAATTTTCTGTCATTATTTTTTCAAATAGCTTTTCTTTTTATTTTTTCCAGTAGTATATTTTTTAATTTCTTTTTTAAATTGTATTTTTTATTACCATTTATCCCTCTCATACCCTCTCTCATCTCCCCCCACAATCATTTCTTGCTCTCTCTCTTCTCCTGCTGGCCATGCCCATGGTGTGCATATTGGTATGCCCAAAGTTGTCCCAGAGGCTCCTCCCACTTCCCTCATTTTGGGGGGATTCTTTTTTCTTTTTGCTATCCTGATTGGGTCTTTTTGCTTCTTTACATTATAAGCACTGATTTGATTGTCAGATTCACCTACTCTACTGTTGATTCCCTGTAAGTTATTCTTCATTTTAATTAGTGTATCCATCCGTCCTGACTGGTTTTTATGCTGTTGAAGTTCTCACTAAGTTCTTTGAGCATCCTTTTAATTAGTGTTTTGAACTCTGCATCTAGTAGATTGCTTGTTTCCATTTTGTTTGGTTCTTTTTCTATAGTTTTGTTGTATTCTTTCATTTGGAACATGATTCTTTTCTTCCTTGTTTTGGCAGTCTTCCTGTGACCTAATGTAGGTGTTCTGTAGGGTCCAGTGGCATATCCTCTTTGTTCACCCAAGCTGTGCACTCAAGGTGCTCCACTCGTGTGGGCTGTGTACACCCTCCTCTTGTAGTTGAGCTTTGATTTCTATTGGCACAGAAAGGGGAAGGATTTACCCCCAGGCGAATCAACTGTAAGGACTGTCATGACCAGTGACCATTGTGGAGGATCAGCTTTTTAGGTGCTCACCCCACAGAAGGGACTGAATTCGGTGGGGATATGGTGTTGGTTGAGTCCACACCTTGAGTGTGTCACTTGTGGGAGTGGTTGGTGGTGCTTTGATGTAGTCTAAAGTTATCCACTAGCTGTGCTGGCTGTAGGACCTGGGAGGGGCAGGCCAAGGTCAGCTATCATCTCTGTCCTACCTAGGCCACCCTGCATGTGCTACAAAGCAATCTGCAGATGGCTGCTGCTTGTTCTGGGCTTGGAGGTACCCAGACAAGGTCAAGTTGTTAATCATAGGCAGCTGCTGCTAGAGCCAGGTGGGGGCCACTTAATGAGAGGTAGAGGGTGCTTTGAGGGAGGAGGCTACTTGTTTGAGAGTTTAGAAAAATCTGAAGCATGAGCCAAGATATGTATGGAAAAGCTACTGAAAATAGCTTGGGAGGGCTGGTATGTTGGGTGGGGTGAGGTCTCAATGAATCACCAGGGTGGGGCCAACAGTGTTAGGCTGATGAAAACTCAGATATGATGCTTGCCTGCCAGCACTACTGGGGGAGGGCTCATCAAAGGAACAATGGCCTCTGCCAGCACTTTTGCCTGGGAGAAAGCTCTTGCCTTGATGTCAGACAATTCAGTTCATCCCCATGTGTTTCTGTTGATTTCCAAGCTGCTGCCCCAGTGCTGGAGCTCACAGTCTGAGTAGGTCTGTGTGTGGGCCTTTAAGAGGAACTGCCTGGGACTCCAGAAGCCTCTGTCTTTTTCAGCCTCAATCCCTGCTGGTTTTTATAGTCAGAATTTATGGGGATTTCTCTTGCTGGCACTGGAACCCTAGGCTGGGTGTCCTGGTGTGGGGCTGGGACCCCTCACTCCTCAGAAGTGACCTCTGAACTGGAGATATCCCTTTAATTTTCATCTGTCACATGTGGGTGTGGGACCAGTCTGTTCCACGTCTCAGCCCCTCCTACCAGTCTTGATGTGGTTTCTTCTTTAATTCTCTAGCTGTAGGACTTTCATTCAGCCAAATTTGAGGTGGTTCTATATGATGGTTGCTCTGTAGTTTAGTTGTAATTTTGATGTGGTTGTGGGAGGAGATGAGTAATGTTCATTTATGTATGCTGCTATTATTTTAAAGATTTTATTTATTTATTTTAGAGGGAGGGAAAGGGAGGGAGAAAGAGAGGGAGAAAAACATCAATGTGTGGTTGCCTCTCATGTGCCTCCCCCACCACTGGGGACCCAGCTCACAATCCAAGCATGTGCCCTGACTGGGCATCAAACATGCAACCCTCTGGTTTGCAGCCCATGCTCAATCCACTGAGCTACGCAGGCAGGGCTATGCTGCCATTTTGACTGGAAGTTGAGTATACTTATTTTAAAAAGATAAATGATATCACAGAAAGTAAGATGAGCTTGATTAGTTGTATTAGAGTTAAACCTTATATTTTGTTTTCTATTTATAAAATGTAGAGTGAAAAAAGAAAAAGTTGTTCTTATTATTCATAATTTTTATGCCACATTTTATTTATTTTTTTTAGAAATATTGCTTTAGAAATATTGAGTAACTTACCTCCAAATTACTTTTATTTGTTTAAAAAAGTCCTAATGAGCATTCAAAAAGAAAACATATACAGCTTCCACAAAATAAGAACAAAAAAAATAACAGGGTTAATGACTCTTCCAAATGATATTTCTTAAAAGAAAAAAAATGTAATTATTTAACCTTTCTTCTTCTGAGACAAGATAAGTGAACTGCACACATCATGAATAAAATTTTCTTACTTTACAAGGAGGAAAGACTGTGATCCTGTTTTGATGAATATAAAATATAAAATATAACATCCACTCTTCTGATCACAATGAGGGAAAAATCATTCTTCAACATTTCAATACTCATGCAATGAAATCCAAAGACCTGTTGAATCCACCTTTTTGGTTCATGTATTGCCTGTACTTCCTCTTCTGAGACACATTTATAGCATAGGCATTTACAGAGCCATACACCTTTTTTCCTTTTGTGGAGTCAAAGGAGGCAAATTCCATTAACTTCATCATTTCTATTTCTTCCTCTGTTTTTCCCTCCAAGTGTTCCTCAGTATTCTGACATTCTTTGCTCTGTTTCTTTTGCTTTCTTTTCCTTATATCTTCTTTCTTTCAGTAGAGAAGGGGAAAGAGATGTGGATCTATGTCACCTTGGGGAACCTGGAGTATATTGTGTGCGGAGATTGAGAGCAGTTCCTTCTTCGAGCTCTCGCCCCAGACCAGGATCTTTCTTGGCACCTGTGTTCTCTCTCCCTGGAAGTGGACCAGGACTGGCTATGCTCCCTCCATGGGGAGTGGCTGTGGCTTCCACCCATTCCGAGATCTCCTCTACCTAACCACACCTTATTTCTTTGCATTGTTTTCTTTTCAATCACTTTATTAGTTTGAGGTTTTAAAAATGCTTTAGTCAATTCAACCTGCAGCAGATAAACTCTATACAATTTCTGTATACCATATTGCTCTTCCTCATTATTTTTACTTAATCTGTAAACATACTTGAACTGAGTCTCATATCTTATTTTATTCCTTATTTGACCTTACTTGATATAATGTGTTTTCTTAGCCTCTTGGATGATAGAAGTCTATCACTGATACGAATTCCTCTAATTTTTTTCTTGAGTCTTCCCACTGTGGAAAGTCCTCAGAACTCCTACTTGTCTTGTGGATGCTTCTGAGAATAGACAATGATCTAATTTATTGATCTAATTTATTTAGACTAATTTATTTAGATGTGTAAACTCTACTGCATGCACAACCACAGAGGCTGTCTCTTAAAAGGAAATCTTGTCTATTCTGATTCCTTCTCTTGGATAAGTTCATTCTTTGTTAGGGTTATTGATTTAAATCTGTGTGCAGAACATCAAAGCTAGAGAGAAAGAATTTGTATAACAAATGGCATCTTTTCTGTTACTTCGTTTACCCTCGTCACTCTTCCCTTTCCCATTGTTTCCTTTCTCTTTTTCCTCCCTTGTTCTCAAATTTGGAATTTTATGTTCTCAAAATCAGACAAGAACGAGGAATAAGAGGTGAGGGAGGGGGTGGTACACACAATTGTCAAATTACAACCTTGAGGGACATAGTAATAAACATCAACCTGAAGTTATTTTGGAATAGATTGCATAGCTATTATAGGTACATGCAAACCATACATAAATAAACTCATGACCCCCTTACATATTGATCTTGGAAGTCATAACTAACTTTCAAATACTGCTCAGTCTGTCTATCATGACATTTCTTTGTCCTCAGGATGAAAGATTATCCCCATTAAAAATAACATCAATATTTTTATTTCTATAGTGTTAAATACAGAGCCAAAATAAGCACTTGTGAACTGTGCTTTATCCTGTCATCCTCATCTTTTCGGCTGTGATAATTATACTACTGTAACCAGCTTGAATTCTCTTTTAGTTCTAATTCTAAAATGATCCATGTTACTGTGATGAATATGTGTTTTATGGAGCTGGCTTCATTTCCTCTTCCTTAGGATTGGGTGATTGTATTTCCTCCTGGATGAATTAGCGTAGTATATGTGAGATTATATTTCATTAGTTTTATAGCTGCTTGTTAAAGTTTTATTATCCTCTCTGTTTTATATTTCAGGCTGGCAACACTTACCAGCAGTGCTAAGTGACTTGATATATATGAATCATAATTTTGTGACCTAAGAATATGCTGTCTGCAAATATAATGGTGTCTTAGATGTAATACTTTATAATGCTATTAAACAAATGCATTCACAGAATAAGCAAATTTGCTTAAAGAATTTTTTAGCTATGAAAAATTAATAAACTTTATTTCAAATTTTCTTTCAACCAGTTAAAGTATCAGCATTTCTCTTAAGAGGTAAGTGGTACACATATGCTTTAACAAGAATTCATTCAGTTTGTATGATTTTCATTTATTTTATGTAACTGTTATCTGTTACTCACTTATAATTCAATAATGTCTTTGAAGTAATCTAGCACAAAGGTAAAATATGCAACTTCATGCTACTTAGGTTGATGTCTCTTTACGCAGCTGAATAAATAGTTGAGTAGATATGAAGGATAGTCATAAATCACATAATTATAGTAGTACTAGACAGGGTGAGGGTTGAGTAAGCAGTATGTTAGAGGATTCTAACATTTTTTTTTACCATAATTGTAACCTCTGTTACTCTGAACTCACTACCTGGTGGTTTATTGTTATGTAAATGGAGATTAAGAATGTTACATTCTCTGATACATTTATAATTATTCTTAAAATGTGTGTAATATTACCATAGAGAACATGATTGAAATAAACTACCTGAAATTGGACTCCTTAAGAGAAAATTTGCTTAAAGAATTTTTGTTTTGTTTTTCAGAAAGAAGTAATGTTTCAGTTTTCTAGTAAAGACATTGTTATCTGTAATCACCATCAACAGTTTAGTCCCTTGAAGGAGAAAGATTCATTTATGAATATTTATCAAGGCCTTACTATGTGTGAAAGGATAGTTTAAGTTGTGTTTAATATGTTGTTATTCTAGTATCATTACAGTTTATGTAATTGAAACTAGTGATTTATATAAATATTTCTGGTTAGCTAGATGTTCATGACCAATAACCTAAAATTATTTGAACATTTTAGAAAAAAATAAACGTGTTCTTTATTTTTATAGAGTTTTTCTGTCTTGATGGTACTCTAATATTTAAAAAATTAAATGAAATTTGATTAATAATGCAATTAATATTTTCTTACTCATTAAAAGCAAAACAGGACTAAAACAAAGTCTGTGGGAGAAAAAGAGGTCAGGTGAGACTGTCAGTTCACTAGTTCTCGGAGCGGACATAAGTTCCATGCTTGCTTTCTGGGGAGTGGCGATGCTGAAACCACAGGCCTGTGAGCACTGAGTGCTTAGCGTTTCATCTCAGGTGCCAAGAAACCATGGAAGACATTTGGCATCTTCAAGGTTAGAGGACCCTTGAGGTTTCTGTGGTTTGACATGGAGACTTCTCTTCATGTTTACTTCTCTTCACTGATTTTAAAAGCTCAAGGGATCCTGCAAAAGAAGACCTCCTGAGAATTCTAATTGTCTTCTGAAGGGCCTAGAGTTTGAGAACAAAATAAAACATAATAATGGTAAATTATTTTGAAACTAAGTATTTACATGTGATGCGAACAAAAAACGTTAATGTATGTGTGATTTCCCCTCCCCACATTTGCCCCTTCTTTTTTCCTTGCCCTTGACCTCCAAGGAGAATTCTTACAGTTCCTATATTACTTAGATGCTACTTTGATCGGATGGAAAAACAAATTGAAAAGGTAGGATGGGGTAATTTGGGAGAGATAAAAGAGTAGTGATGGAAGGAAAATGAGAGGAAGGGAAAACAAAAACCCTCATGGGATGGTGGCCTGAGTAGAGTGCTTGGTTGGGAGATGAGAGTGTCAGAGAGAAAGATTTTTAGGAGTTGCTGCCATCCATGTGGAGAATGTTAAGAAGTAGACAGATGGGCAGAATGGATATTTAAGATGATTTGTGGTTTTCAAAGTATATTTCCATACTGCTGCCATTTTAAAACAGGACATCTTTAAATAATTTGAATGTCTTTTAATTTTTTCTGGTTCCTCTAGTCTATTGTGTTTCTTTAACAATAAGTCTGAGCTGAGCCTGGATCAGATGGGCCTGGTTGTTCTTTGGGTTACTCTGTATTTTTAAAACACATCAGGTGGCCAAAAGCAGGAAACTCTTGTAGTCCCTTTGCTTATCTTCTCGTGGGAGCTTGCACCATGCCATCTTTCCAGGAGTGCAAGGATGGAAGTGTGATCATGATAACCTACACTTCACCTTGATATTCTAGGCCCCTTCACCAGACACATAGCTTTCTAGTTTCCTTGAGGTAAGTTCAAGTTAATGATTAGACTCTGGGAAAAGTTAGGAAAACTTTGGGTGCATGTGGGGAAGTGATTCTAAAAGAAATGCCATTTGGTGGAAGGAGATTTGACTCACTGTCTCTGAGTTGAACTTCATTCCTCACAGATGCTGAAAGCTGAGAATTCCTAGGGATGCTACTAAAAACTTCATTGAGGATATCCATTGCTCTGTGTTTCTGTGTTGAAAGAAGAAAGGCTGTGGTCAAAATAATTAAAAATTTTAGTGCTTGTGCTTTTCCCTGTCATCTATTCTCATGTTGGTCAGGTATTAATGCTACTCTTCATTTTCTTCTGGTTGTCTCCAAAATGACTGAAAATTCAACATAATTCAAACCCAAATGCAAGGTTTTCTCTCATGAGATTTTCCCTCAGACTTACCTTGGCATTGTTCCCCAGGTCTGAAACTTAGACATAATTTTCTGTTTTCATATTCACTCTTGTCCAATCTTGGTGTTTTTCAAACCCTGGTTATTGCCAACGATATTCTTTTACTCAAGCTGTTCCTCCAAATGGGGATTCATTTCCCCTCCCTCTCTACCCAATTCTTTTAAGAACAAAAGTTAGTCTCCTCTCTTAGTGTCTGCTCCTCACTTTAATGCTAAGGCCTTTCCCCCTTCTCTGTATGTGCTAAGTAATTATTTTATTACTTGTGGGAATTGTTATGGGGTTTATTAAAATGTGTTATTTTATGTAGATCTGCCCTATATGCCTATTGAGTCTGTAAGCTATAAAAATTAATGTTTTCTTTATTTCCTTAATTACTGTGTATAATCCTTGAGTAGGTTTTGAATATATATAGAGTGCTGGATTTGTAATAAGTTCTCATTACGTGTTGAATTTAATCAAAGAAACATAGTTTTGCTTGCATAATTCAGGGTGGAGATGCAGTTGACAGTTCAGTGAACAGGGGAAAAGAGTACAGTCATAGCTCTCAAACTTTTTCCCAGAGCCCTTTGGAGCTGTGCTGTGTGTCTCAGGCGGCTGAAGTATAGCCCGAAGCAGCTGTATCAAATATGTTTGATGTCTCCTGTTGAACCCTAAACATTTGGGGGAATTGTTCTTAGCTCCATGTTATCAGTATTTGTTTTAATGTAAAAACATGTTTTAAATTACATATACTAAAGTAACAATTTCTCTTCTGACTACATGTCTCCCAACTCTTGCTATGAAATCGATGATTCAGGAAAATTTATCTGATTAATGGTATTTTTCATTCTGTCACCGATATTTTAATTTGAGATTTTAGAAACTTGCTGATGATGAAACCAGCACTGTGCAGAAAATGAATGGTATTTTAATGACTATAAAATAACAGTGGGGAATTCTCACTTAAGGAGGTTTGTACATATTTTTCACTTATTGAAGTTGTAACTGTAGTTACAGATTTAAAATTGGAAACGTTTGGCTCACAATAATTCTTTTATTTATCTGTATGTGCTCAAATTTAATTACAATTTCAGTCTAAATCTCTAAAATATAAGATGTAATTTTTAAAAATTTTCTATGAAAGTGCCATTTTACTGTTAAAGGATCTATATGAGCTTACTGTTTGAATGTAATATTTCTCAATCATTTTTTAAAGTAAAACAAAAAACTCATATTGTAAGGTTAGAAGTAGTATTGTATATTAATTTCAAAACTGATTTGTACAAATAACAAATACATATCATATGGTCAAATGCCTTAATTTTATGAATAAAAAATATCAGTAGTTTAATTATACATAATATTAATGTTGTGTATAGTTATATGAAATGTGGATAAAATAATAAAATTATGTAAATATATAAAATAAGTATTAATATTATGCAACATTATCAAAACTAATTATACTAATGGAATACTCATTATACTATGGTGTAATTGCAAACAAGATGAAATATTACTAAGAAGTTAAATAAATTAGTATGAACACACCAAAATACAGTGTTAAAAATGTCACCAGCATTACCCACTTGAGAATCACATATTAATGACCTGTGTTTTCTGAAAATGTATTGAAATAATATAAATGTGATACTCATTTATTGGAGACTATTCCCTGGCATTCTGGTCGTCATTGAAAATTATATTTTTGCTGTTAACAAGTTAATTACCCTGATGTCTTCCCTCAAATTCCACTGAGCACACTGTTCTTGCTAAACATTTAAAGGTATGTGAAAAATACATTAGATTTTCAAAATTTTTTGCTATAAAAATTATGTTCAAAACATCTCATTGTAACTGGTTTCAGATTTCCTGAGCTCTACACTGTTATTTGAATCTCTACAGATGGAGCAACTCATCCTGAGCAAGTGTATGTAAGTAAGTCTAAACACTTCAATTTCAGAAAAGTAGACGAAGCTGGGCTTCTTGCTGTCTGCAAGCCCCGAATCCTGCTTCTCACACCAAGTGCTTTCAGAGCATAGGCTGTTAAAGTTGCTTTAATTCACTGGGACTATGATTTTTCTCAAGAGTATTTGCTGCAAGTGATCAATGCTTAAGGCTCTGTTAACACTGGTAGCATTTCCCTTATAATTAATGGAATTTGGGGGGAAGTACAGCATCATGACGGTTACCTTTATAATTCAACCATGGAGATAATTGTCTGTTCCACTTACAATTTCACATGCATTATTTTGTGTATGTGTAGATTGCCTCATTGAGTAAGAATTTGTAGTAGCTACAATTTTTTCAGATACTAAGATATTTATAAATCTAAAATTTGAGATATTTTGGGAATGAAAATTCCCCAGTGTTTCTTATTCTTTCTATACATTAGTTCTTTGATCTTTTTCAGTTACCTTTTGAGGCTGACAAGATATTTTGCAGTATAAAAGTTTTCTGAATGTTTAGGTTGCTTTTCTAAAATCAAAGTGTGTGTGTGGGTATATATATATGTATCTTATTTAAATATATGTATTAAAAGATATGTATTTAAAATACCTTAGGAATTGAAAGTAATATAAAACAATTCATCCTCCATCAGCCAATCAGTAACACTCACTGAGCTTGTATCTGTGCTGGAACTGTTAAGATTCCTCAACTGATCAGGGAGGGACTCTGCTCTACTTGATCAAATGTTGCAAGAACACTTCAGCATGGTTGCAGGGTATTTGTCTTTCAAGGTCATCAGACCAGTAAACAGAAAGCCCATTTAAGGAGGAAAAGAACTCTATTATTGTTAATTTTTTACTCTGAAAATTGTTATGCTTAACTTATAGTGGAGTTTTTCAATGAATACGAATTATAAAGCTAAGAGAATGGAAAGTTATAAGGTGCTTAAGATCTCTGTTTTTTCCCAAAGTTCATCACACACTAGGCTGTTTCCAATTTTGCTGGCTGTAAGTGTAAAGTTTGTAACTATACAGTAAAACTGTAACTGTAAAGATTTTATTTATATTATGATAAATAGCATTGTCTGTTTTCTTTACAAACTCAGTGACCTCATATTTTATAGTTTCTTTGTAATATAAGTCAGTGGTGCTCAACCTTGGCTGTATATTAAAATCACCTGGGGAACTTTTAAAATACAGTGATTCCCCAGCCATCATAGATGTTATTTCTTAATTGGATTAGGGAGGAGCTCTGGCATCTGTATGTCATAAAAGCGCATAAAATGATTTAATACACAATTAGGATTGAGAGACACTGACGGGGGTAAAGGAAGGGGTTTTATTTGAATTATCTGGAACTATCCCATCCTGGGGCATGTTAATATATCCTGTGTGGATAGTTACAGAGCATATGTTTTGGAAAATGTCTCCCACCAATTCTAACCTTGCAGTAGACCCCAGTATGAAAAACAAGTTCTTCCACGTGCTTTGTTCTGATGTCCATTGCAGCTCTTTGGAAAAATAACTTTGGGAAGGGTTTGGTTTATTCAGCCACATAAAAATCAGTCAATGTCAGCAAATCATCTCTGTACTTCATAGCATATTAACACTTGTGTTTCGACCCTTCAAGGCCAGGCACGCCCATGGTATTCACGCAGACAGAATAATATTCACGGAGCAGTTGGGATGTCTGGCACACCTTTATTCACGGGTGGGTGAGCCACGTGCACTGCAAGCTGCATGTCTATCAGCATGTCTCATGCCATGGCCTTTGCTCCTCAGTGTGGCACCCATCGTGGCACCTTTCCTTTTGTGTGTCTCTCATCATCGCCCCCAGCAGGGAGTCCCTACCTGTTTAATTACTAGAGGGAAACAAAGCCGGAAAACTGCCAGAACATTACATAACATAACATAATTCTGCACATTCAAGCCCACTTCATGTTATGGGAACAGTTTATCGGACCCAGTCTCAAGGCTATGAGAACACTGTTTATCAGGCCCCTCAAGGCTATGGGAACACTGCTTCCCTTAGCTACCCAGACACCTGGGTGAGGAAGTCGGACTGCCTTCACTTACCCTGCAATACTCTGATTTGATTTGTTGTTATATTTACAGCTGAGCTTAGGAACTATTGAGATTGGGACACACGATGGATGGCAAAAATAGGATAACCTGGATGTTTTAAAACAGTGCTGAAACCCTATCACCAATTTAGAGAAGTTGTTCGGAAGAAGAAGAGTCAGCTTCATAATTGGACCTAGAGTGAGTCTTGTGTCTATTTTTTCCATAAGTGTCTCAAAATTTTATTTAGAAAGTTTTTCCTGTTGGGTCACTAAATACAGTGAGAACTTTGTCCCTGATTTTGAGTAAACTCAAACACTTTGGACCACTCAAGTTGTCTTATTGTTTCTACCAAGTATGATTACTCTCATTTTTTGAATAGTAATTTGTAATAATAAAAAATATTTCAAGAGAAAGGTTATTTCTTTTTCATATTGGATTTGGCACTTGTATACAGATGAGGACATATGTGGTTAATTTGTATGTCAGCTTGACTGAGCCATGGTGCCCAGATATTTGGCCCAAGATTATTCTGGATATTTCTGTGAAGGTTTTTTTTTGACATTAACATTTAAATTGGTGGACATTGAGTAAAGCGATTATATTGTGGGTGTGTCTCATCCAGTCAGCTGAAAGCCTTTATACAACAAAGACTGACCTACCCCAAGCAAGAAGGAATTCTGCCAGAATACAGCCTTTGTACTCCAATTGTGAGACCCTGGATCTCCAATTTGCTACTGTACCCTGCAGATTTTGGATTTGCCAAGCCTCAACAATCATTTCAGCCAATTCCTCAAGAAAACAAAATATCTATCTACCTGTGTCTGTAACTATATCATATCTTCTGGAGAACCCCAACTAATACAGGCCATACTTAAGATGTGGACAGTACAATGGCTGCTATGGGCTGGTCTGCCCCAACTCCTGATCACTGGACCAGCAACATGAGCATTCCATGGGAACCTGTTAGAAATTCAAACCCTTGGGCCTTATCCCTGATGTGCTGATCCAGAAAACCTGTGGCGTGGCTAGCAATCCTTAACAAGTCTTCTCAGTAATTCTGATGCACACAAAAGATTAAGAACAATTGTCATATGCCATAGGAACTTTGGGAATTAGTGTTATTTGCCTCCAACCTCACTCTGACTATATTTTCTAGAGATAGCCCACCTAGGTAAGAAGAAATGCAGATTGGTGGTTCTTAAACTTGGCTGCACATTAGAAAATTTGGAAAGCCTTAAAAAATTGACAGCTATTGGTTAGGGGGTAGAGGGATTGAGCAAAAAGAAAAAGGACTCATGGACATGGACAGCAGTTTGGTGACTGCTGGGTGGGGGATGTGGTATAAGGGGACTAAATAGTAATGGAAAAATACAATAAAAAGAAAACTAAATTTAACTTAAAAACATAAAATAAAAATTCTGCCTAGGCTGTAGCCTACACCAGATATGAGTATTTCTAACACTTGTCCTGGTGATGTCAATCTGCAGCCAACTTTGAAAACCAGTGGCATAGTTAAAGAAGCTACACTTTCTGCTGGGAATAGAAAGGACAGTTATAGTGTCATACAATCAAATGTCCTTTGAGTAACTGTAAATTATGAAACTTAACACTACAAATGGCATGATTTTTGAGTTTTACAAATACATGTTAACTCATTTAATTTTCATAACAACTGTTATATCTTGCCATTGAGGCAACTGAAATGAAGGAAGGTAAACTAACATGGTAAAAAGCACAGAAAGCATCAGAACTAAACCTGAACTGAAGCAGTCTGGCTCCATAGCTTTTGTTCTATTATTACCTAATACTACCTTGCAAATATTAGTTTATGTCATTGAACGCAGGCTTTCAATGCAGCTGGCTCATCACTTGAGGAATGCTGGCATTCGCCATCCTTGCTAACTGGCTCTCTTGATCTACGCAAGCGTTAAACGACATTGTTAACCAAAGGCTCAGGCATGTGGCCACTCCTCAAGCAATTGAATAAAAATAGACTCCTGGAAAATATCTTAGAATAGAAAAAAATCTGAATGACATGAAAAGTTTTTTGTGTTAAGCCCACAGGAACAAAAAAGAAAAAAAAACAGGTTCTGGTTGGTGACAAGGAATTGTCCTCTGTATTCATGTTATTAGCCTGTCATTGGCCTAGTGTCTTCATTAATGGAGCTGTGTAGCATCAATTATGTATTTGTGTGAAGGAAAACACACCAGAGTTTCAGGAAGGTTTTGTTGTTGCTGAATCTTTTAATTTGTTTTCTACATTGATAGTTGAGACAGGGCAGGGACCTCATGAAGGAAGGTTTTTAATCAATTATGGTATGTTCTCTCTCATGATGTGTTGTGTGTGATACAAAGAAAAATACTTCATTTGCATTACATGCCTGTTAAATGTTGAGACTTTCTAAATATAACATCCATTGAACATATTTGATGTCCACCATATTAATTGTCTGAAACCTTTTCTGTTTTATTTATCATTTTACATGTAATTAAATTTGGGGTTACAGTATCAATGTCTCTACACAGGATTTTAATTCAACTTGGGGTCTAATTTTTGGGAAGGAAGCAAAAAAAATAAATCAAAGGAATAGTTGTAGAACAACTACAGAGACTTCTTTGTGGATTTCAAACATCAATCTGGTGGATTTTGTGAGTTAAAATTATCTTTGTGTTACTTGAGAATTTTAATATAGCAGTGATTGTTTGGTTCCACAATATGGATTTGTCTTAAACATAATTGCAGGTTATCTGTGTTGCTGGGTGGTAAAAATATGCTGAGCAATTCCCTTCCTGTGAAAGGGAAACTCACAGACACGAAGCTTGGTGTGTGTCCCATGTAGTGACTTCTTCTCAAGCTCAGAGTAAATAATAACCCATTTTTGAGTTTGGAGATGCACTTGATGCTTATTTATGTTACCAGAGTGAAACTTACACTGTGAAACATTCTTCAAACATTTTAGAATCTTTGGTTATATATTTTGTTTTGTTTTTATTAAAGTAAGAGCCTCTGGAAAAAATTGATTGGTATACTTTGAAAATGTATCATTTCTTCAATGACCACTAAGCAGATGTAGAAATCTATTCTTGGCAATCACATCACATGAATTCCCTTGAAAAAGTTTATATTGGAGAAACAACTGGCCTATTTCCTGTTAATTGTAAAATTATTTGGTTTCAGAATAAAGAAGTACTGGTGATCTTTGGTGGCGGATCCTGGCTGTCAGGACCTGTGTATGTTGTGGCTGCTCGTGAACAAATACGCATGGAAAACAGAAGTCCTGTGGAGAAAAAGGGATGGCATGGCCACTCTCTGAGAGAGAGAGAGAGGGCGAGAGGGCCAGAGAGCTCAGTCCCTGCCTGGATAAGCTTTTATTGCTTCTCTGGGTACCTTACATGGAGGGGAGTCCTCATTTACTATGCACAGGTTCACTGCAGGGGATTACCATTTACAGATAACAAAGAAAAGAATGTTGCTAATTACTTCAAAGAGAAGGATGTTGCAGACCAAGGGCAAAAGTGGTTGAACCAGTCACACTCCATACTTGGGAGGTTTAGCTCAGATTTTAGGAAGTTGCAATAAGCCCTTGCTGCCTCAACTCAGGGTGAGGGAGTTTTAGTAAAAGCAAGTCTCATAGCAGTTTAGGTACAATGCAGGCCTGATTCCCCATGGGAAAACCTATCTGCATGCGTGGTCCTGTGTGCCACTCGCTCCCCACTGGTTTTCCACGTGAGGGCTGAGCTACATTTCCATGACATGTGAAATGGTTCCCTACAATCTTTTCCTTTTTAAAAAAAAAATATGGAACAGTTCATGAATTTGTGTGCCATCCTTGCACAGGGGCCATGTCAATCCTCTGGGTATTGTTTGGATTTTAGTAGGTGTGCTGCCGAAGCAAGCTTTGGTGGCCTTTTTCATAATGAACTTCTTCATCTACTGTTATTTGCTGACCAGTAAAAATCTTTCTTATTAGGTTTTTTTTTGCAAAGTCAGTGGAATAGTGTCTTTAAAAGTATAAAATATAAAAACAATACAAAAAAGGATAACATCTTCCCCCAAATAATAGGAATTCAAGGGAATAAAGGGTACACAAAGTAGACCTACTCTCATAATTAGTATAGCTGCAATTGTTTGTTAAACCTAACACAACACATTTTCTCTGAAATAAGAGTAAATAATACCAGATAACAGACTACCTACTAATTTTCTATTAGCTTTTATTTTTTAAAAAAAATAATAAAAGAACTTTATATATTAAAAATGATTTTTTTAAATATCTATGTGTGTGCATGTGTGTGTGCATGAGAGAGAGAGAAACGGTGAGAAAGAGTTTTAATTTTTAACCTGTGGTAATTTAGCCATACATACCTTTCCATGAGAACTTAGAGCATGGTTAGGATGGAATTACCATATTTTTTAGACCATAAGCCACACCCCCACCAAATTTGGGAGGAATAATGGTTGTTAATGCTGCTGTTGAGTTCTGTTTACATTTACATTGGTGAAATATTATGTTATTTATGTTATTAAATATTTTACCACATTCTTTGCTTCAAATTTTTTCCTATTTTCCTCCTCTAAAACCTAGGTGCGTCTTATGGTCTGAAAAATATGTTAATAACTACTTAGTAGAAATTGGCACACAAAAAGTTATGTGCCTGCAGTGGTTGCATAGCATCTTAACATCAGTATCAGTTAAGACACACTTTCAGTTCTTAGGAAAGGAATGGTGTACATATATCATGAAGAACTGCTTTTCACTTGCTAAAAATAAAGGTTTTCCTGAGAAATTCATTGTCTACTTATGTTACTTTAGTGACTTCATGTCAGGGAAAAGGAAGAGGTCATTGCTGATATAATAAATAAAATAATGTATGTAAAAGTACACTGTAAACAGCAACACAATTTTAAAATTTGAGGTATATTTTTGTTCCCCCCTCTTCAAAACGAAAAACCCCACAAATGCCACTGACAAAGCAAGTAATTCATTTGAAAGCACTAGAATATTAATATAATCTTTCAGCAATGGTTTGAGGAAGTAGACAACTTTGGATGGAGATGATGAATTGCAAAATGAAATCTCATCAAATATATAATTTATACAGCTTCATCATATTTTTCCTCATCTCTTCCTTGTATTTTTTTCCTTATATATTAACATTTTGTATGGCACTGTCCAAGTTAATTCCTTAAATGTATCAGCTCCTAAGGATTAATAAAAGTTAAAAATTCAGATATAGGTTGAATTAAATTGTATTGTAACAATGAAGATTTTAGTATTCTAGATGTATAAACTTTAAAAATATAAAGAACAGGACAGATATTAAACATAAAAAGCAGATTCATACAGTGGGTAAGAGCATGAGCTCTGGAGACATAATGGCTCTGTTTAAACCCCAGCTCTTCTCCTTACTAACATGAGACATTTGGCAATTAACCTCTATGTGCTTCAATTCATTGTCCTGTATAATGGGACTAATAATGTACTTACCTCACAGGGTAGTTGTGAAGATTAGATTAGCTGACATATGTAAAATGTGCAAACTATTAAAAACATAAATTAGAGAAGCACTTGGAATTGGTGATATGTGTAAAAGTCTAGAGTTAGTACTACATAACCTGGGCAAATTGATTGGTTTACTGTCAAAGGTAGAAGAGAGATAATGGAGATTTTATGTTGTAGTCTGGGTGAAGAGGAATATGCCAACTTCCTTCTATCAACTATGGAAAGCATTGAGGAAGAAGGTGGAAGACTAGGAAGGTTAGTATGTGGGCAACTGAGGGAAACTTATGGTGAAGAGACTGGAAAAGGAGAGTCAGGCATTGCAAACTAGAGAGACATCAGTGTGAATTCAAATGAGCCATGAGAAAACAGATTTTAGTTTTAATCTGAAATGTTATGGGCAATCATTTTAAGAGCATGAAATGAATTATGATGCAAAAAAGAGGAGTATCTGGAGCTTTGGTAGTGAAAGGAAGTTTTGTATGTAGAAGTTTCTGAAATAAAGTAACTTCTACATACAAAATTAATAGCATTTTTATATAGTAGATTATATTATAATTTTATATAGAATAACAGAAATCATAGAATTCATCATGTAAACACAATTATATACACACAGAGACATGGATAGATAAGAACTATAATTTATCAGATTTCAAGGTTAATTTACTTAACAGTAAGTTTTGGAAAACTCTTATTTCCTAGACCTCAGAGGAGAAAAAATCAAAGTGATTGAGTTGAGGAATACAATGACCACAGGGGGACTCATGCTCCACGGCGCACATGCGCCTCTCTCCATGTCGCTATTGTTAGTGGTGAGTGAAGACACATCAAAACAAGTTATAAGACCTCATAAGTATGGCATAATTTGATTTAAACATAAGTAAAAATCTTTCCCTCATTTTACTGGAACAATGTGCAGATTGAATCATAATTTATTTTATATCACATGACTGTTGGTGTTAAGCATGATAACACCATATAACTCAAAATTATGAGGCTACTTTTCTTTAAGTCTGATACATAGATCCAACTGCATCCTGAATTCCTCATTTGATTGACATTTTATGCTAGTTTTAGAAGTTTGAAGGCAAATGGAAGTGAAATATAATTTTATTTCCATTTTTTAAAGTTGCATTGGAGAGCCTTATCAAATTGGACAAAGAACTTTAAGAGATGGGGAACAGTGGTGTCCTCATTGTAGAGAAAAGTCGGCCAATGGTGAGGGGTTCGTTCATAATTATTATCTATTGCTCAAACATAATTGCATACTGCATCAGGAACTATCTCTGTGTTGAATGCAGTGGGTCAGGAAGACAACGAGCAAAATAGAAATATGTGAACTGTAAAGACAAAGCCTAGTGGCTGGACATAAAAAGTGACATTCAAACACAAATGGGGTCAAACTATAGCTGATTTGATAAGCATAGCTATTCAAGGTGAGTCTCATTCAAGGTACTAGGATGGTGTGCCTATTAGGTGAAGGTAAGGGGGACAGCAGTCTGAAATCCAAGCCTGGAGCTCTCCCTAGGACTATGGATGCCCTCCTCCTTCCTTATCATCTTCCCCTTCCCTCCCATCCACCCTTGAACTCCAGTAAGAAACTCTGGGACCTTGGAACCCAGAAAAAACATGGGTAGTGAATTGCTGGTAGTGTTGGGTGATATCTGAGAATGCTGCTGCGTAATGGTGGTGAGTAGTGCAATGGAGGTGAATGGGCTCTTTCACTTGCAAGCACAGGGCAGGAACTGCATGAACAGAATGGACTATCTCCAGATTTTGTTTGCCACCATTGAGCAGATTCATACATTCCCATTGGGCTGGCTTGAAGTCAATTTTACACTAATTTGGGTTAAGTTCAGGCACTTATTAATTCTGATAGATACATATTAGCTCAGGTACATGTTAATTATGATAGATACTGATGAGAAAGAAAGATAAACTGAGGCATATTTTAATTTTAAGAGTTTATTTGCTCAAAAGTTGATTCCAATCGGGCAGTGCCAAACCAGAAGTGGTTAGAAGCACTCTACCAACAGGAGAAAAGGTGGAAGCAAAGTGAGGAGATGATTGATTGGCTATAGCCTAAAGCCTAGTTGTCTGTTTATGATCGCTAGTCCTTAGATTTTGATTTCATAACCTTGAGACTTTTACAGACTTAGATTTTGTTTTGCTTACATAGGCTGCCATGACATTCAAGCCACCTCAGGCTAATGCCCCTTGTTTAATTTAACAAATTGATGTCACAGATGATGAGTTTCAAGGTGTCTTTGTATATTGAGTGACTTTATGATCCATGTGAAATGAAAGGATTAGAATGAAAGAAATCAACTTCTGTTCTACTGTCACTTTTGAAAGGTCTGTCTTCCCAGGCAGAGAAAGAGAAAATTCACAATCTATTTATATAGTTCCTTTACAGAGGTTGGCATTATTATTATGAAATCAAAATAATTATATTTTTACTGATAGATATTATTTTTTTGGAGAGGCAAACCAATCAGATATGGGAGGAGTAGACTTCATAAAATAGAGAAATGGCTAAATCATTCAAAATGATCAAAGAGAAACTATTTTCTCCATACATTAAGTGAATAAATATAATCTTGCTTAGATAAAGTTGTATATGTTTTACATAAACTAGTTACATATTTCTATTTTATCTAAGTAAATTTAACTTGAAGTTATAAAAATAATTCAGCAAAACATTTGTTTTCAGTTTGGTTTTAAAATTCAGTGTTTTTTTTAAAAGGAGTATCTCTATTTCTTGGTAGATGGTGATATCGGTTCCTCTCTGAGTGTCTAGCATGGGTCTCTTCACTTTGCCTAGTTGATGTCAGTTAAATTTTGTCCTTCTCAGTGCCTCCCTCTTTAATAGAGGCTGCATACTTAAACCTTTTCTTCATCAAAAATTCCCATGCCTCAGTCTGAGCAGGTTTTTGTCCTAAAGTTGTAAAGGAATTATTAGACCATTTTGTAGAACTGCCAGTGCTCTGCTGTTAATGATTTTCACCCACGGTAAGTTTGAGAAGCTTCTGAAGGAAACCTTCTTCACTGAGAATAATGGACACAGATTCCTTAACGATGGGGGTAAACTGTTCTTTTTACTGGGTAGAGCTTCTTACCCATTATTTGAGGCCAGTCCTTTTTTATAGGTTCTCTTTACCTCTACCATATTTATTAAGGGGAATTATCAAATGCTTAACCACATTATTTATCTTAGAAGGTAATAGAAATAGATTCAATAATCATATTCTCCAATATATTTCTTTACACTTAGGATTAAATCAAGGGTGATATATACAAAACACTCACTATGGGTAATATACATGCAAAGAAAGAGTTTGGTATGATTAGCCAAAAGACTATTTCCTTATTTAAAATATTCTATTTAGGGTATCTCAGTCTGGGGCACATATTTTATAGGATATTAAAATTTCTAATTATTTTCTAGACAATATTTATTACTGATTCAAAGAATATACAAAGGTAAGACCATACATGCTCATGCTCCCTCTATTTCTCTGTCATTTTCTTCTATTTCTCTTCTTTTTTTTTGGAGTTAATGATTTATTTCAAAAAGATCTTATTTATTTATTTTCAGAGAGGGAGAAGGGAGGGAGAAAGAGACAGAGAAACATACATCAGTTGTCACTTAATTGCACCCTGACCCGGGGACCGAACCTGCAACCCAGGTATTTGCCCTGACTGGGAATGGAACTGGTGACTGTTATATTTTTATTTACTTTGTTGGGTGATGCCCAACCAATCGATCTACACTGCTCAGAGCTCTATTTCTCTTCCTTTCATTCTCTCTAAATCATCCAGATCCCCCTGGCTGTTCCTCTAACAGACAAGTCTATTCCTGAGGCAGGGACTTAGCCCTTGCTGCTACTTCTCCCTGAAATGCAATTCATTTAGATGTTGGTAGAGTTAGTTAGTTCTTTTGTGCTTTTAGGTTTTTCATCAGAATTCACCTTCACAATGGACCATCTGAGTCAACACTTAAAATTTCAACCTTCAATCTGCACACTTTATATCATTCCTCCTTACTTTATCTTTGTCTGGTTAGCACTAATTACAATCTAACACATCATATAGATTATTTATTTATTTTCTATCTTCCCCATCATAATTTACACCCCATGAGGTCAAGTCATTTTTTTTCACTATCTTATCCTCTGTGTTTAGCAGAGTGTTGTCACGTCTAAATATTTTATAAATGGTTGTTAATTTAATGATTTAAAAAAGAATAATTTCATGATGTCAGGACATATAATGAAGGTTTTCCTTGTAAAGTGTAGTCTCTGTTTAATATAATTCTCTGCTTCTGTGTATAAGTCCAAACTAAGGATTTTTGGAAGGCATAGAATTAGTTTAAAACCTCTATGGTATTTGAAATCATTATTGCAAATAGAGGGTCAATGTATTAAAGATGTACATGGCTTTTGTAAGACCCTAGGATAAGTTAATTATATTTTGTCACATTGCTTTATTTTTATTCTAAAGAATAAATAAATAAATCAGTAGAAAAATATTTAGATAGGTGGTATGCAATGACACTACAGGGAAATGTATTTGATGGCTTATAATAAACTATGTTCCAAACAAATTATAAATCCTGCCTGGGAGAGAAAAGCAAAAACCAAGAAATTATTTCTGTCTTTATTTGGTGAAAGTTGTGTGCACATAATGCATTTGATAAAAACTAATGACAAAGTAGAACTATAACTACACAGAGTAAAATACTTTTAATTTTACAATTGGTACATATCAAATGAGTATATCTAAAATAGAGGGAAGTCATAAAATTTTTCCCAAGAAATTTCTGGAAAAAATAATAAGAGCTGACTTGTTTTATTTTATTTTTTCAGTTACGGTTGACATTTAATGTATTAGTTTCAGGTATACAGCATAGTGGTTAGACATATATAATTTATGAGGTAACCTACCTATAAGTCTAGTACCCACCTGACAACATACACAGTTATTACAACATTATTGACTATGCCCCCTATGCTGTACTTTACATCCCCATGACTATTTCCTAACTGCCAATTTATACTTCTTAATCTCTTCCCTGTTTTTTACCCAGTCCACCAATGCCCTCTCATCTGGCAACCATCAGTTTGTTCTCTGTATTTATGAGTCTATTTCTGTTTTTGTTTTTTTATTTTGTTATTTAGATTCCACATATAAGTGAAATTATATGGTATTTGTCTTTCTCTTTCTAATTTATTTCCCTTAGTATAACACCCTCTAGGTCCATCCATGTTGTTGCAAGTGGTAAAATTTCATTCTTTCTTATGGCAGAGTAATATTCCATTGTATTGGGTTGGCCAAAAAGTTCATTTGGTTTTTTCCATAAGATGATTGTAGTAGCACTTAGTTGTCTTTAACTTCATTCAAAACAATTTTGTTAGATTATATTGTGGCAGCCATCATATCAGGTGCATTGAAAAACTTATCAAAACTGGTGAATTTTTGTGCAGCCATTTCAATATTGAAGATGGAAGAACATATGCAACATTTTTGGCATATTATGCTTTATTATTTCAAGAAAGGTAACAACACAATGGAAATGCAAAAATAGATTTGTGCAGTATATGGAGAAGGTTCTGTGACTGATCAAATGTGTCAAAAGTGGTTTGCAAAGCTTCATGCTGGAGATTTCTCACTGGATGATGCTGCATGGTTGAGTAGACCAGCTGAAGTTGATAGCAATCAAATCGAGACATAGATTGAGAACAATCAACATTATACCATGTAGGACATAGCAGACATACTCAAAATATCCAAATGAATAAAGTTATTGGTGAAAATAAAAATGTCTTTTATTTTACAGAAAAAACCATATGGAATTTCGGCCAACCTATATATAGTTACCACATTTTCTTTATCCATTCATCTTTTGATGAGCATTAGGTTGCTTCCATATCTTGGCTATTGTAAATAATGCCTTAGTAAACATAGGGATGCATACATCTTTTTGAATTAGTGTTTTAGATTTCTTCAGGTAAATACCCAGAAGTGGAATTACTGAGTCATAAGGTAGTTCTATTTTTAACTTTTTGAGGAACCTCCGTACTGCTTTCCACAGTGGCTGCACCAATTTACAATCCTACCAAGAGTGCAAGAAGGTTTCCTTTTCTCCACATCCTTGCCAACATTTGTTGTTGATTTATTGATGATAGCCGTTTTTCTAGTGTAAGGTGTGAGGTGATCTCTCATTGTGGTTTTAGTTCACATTTCTCTGATGATATATGATGTTGAACATCTTTTCATATGTCTATAGCCATCTGTATGTGAGTTGACCTATTTTCAAGGAGCCTGTTCTTTATGCCTGGAAACATGCTAAAGATTTTGCACACATTAAATCACTAAACCCTCCAGCAACACTGTGAGGTGGCTACTATTTTCTTCATTTTGCAGATGAGAAAAATTGAATCTGAGAAGATATGCACCTTGCTTAGTTATTGTACAGCTTTTAAATGATAGGACAGAGATTCTGCCCTGAGTGGGCCTCTTAACTACACAATATATTGCTGTATATTGAGACCATAACTCAGATGCAAGCTTAACAGGCACTTCGGGCTGTTTAAGCTCAACTCTATGCGGTCAGCCTTCTTTAGGGAATCCCTTAGGATTAAATTACCCAACTGAATAGGAATAATGAATGTATTTCATAGCAATTTTTTAACAATCAGCTTTTCATAGCCAGCAGAAGCAGAAAACAAATCATGGGGAATGTAGGGTCATGGGTTTACATAAAATCTTTAACTAATTTATCCGAGAGTTCTGAAGTCAAAGTTTTGACTAGATTCAGTATTTGAAAATCAACCTTACACATTTGACATTTGAAAAAGATAAAGGAAGTCAGGAGAGAGAGTTAATTAACCCAGATGATTCAAAGATGGAGAATCCCCTCGCCCTCTGGAGATTAGCCTCTCAGTCCTCCTGACTGTGAGATGTTGCATCCTATAGGGAGAAACAAAGGTGTTGGTAAAGCAGTAAAGCAAATGCTATGCTTAAAAATAAAAGATTTGGAGTCTGGTCTGGGTGTAGTGAACACGTGGACATTTGGAAGTGGGGGAGAGATGATGGAGATTTGTAAATGTATGGAGTAGAAGGAAAGGTCTTGGAAAAGGCCATGTTTTAGTAGTTTGTTGTTTTTTCTATTGTGCCTAGCTATTCCTTTTTGTTGGAAGGAAAGGCTCTCAGGCTTGTTTTTGCAGATCATTCTTTAGCTCCATCCTTATTAGCAGCTTCCTGACCCAGGACTGCAAAAAAATATGATCACAGTCACCAGTTCTGCTGACTTGAATGCTATTAAACAACCCATGATTTCTTTTTTAAACTCTGGAGAATATGCTATGTGTGTGTCTGTATGTACACACAGACACACACATATATTATGAACCAATAACATTTTCTTCTCTCTCCTTTCTTTGTCTAAGCTTCTCTGGCTACTCTTAAAACTATACCCACTTTTCCCTAGCTGTAAAATTCTTCCTATATCGTTGTGTTAAATTAGTCATAATCCACTGTGGATTTTATATTTTGAGATAGAAATTTAATGTTACAGGATAAGCAGATTCAGTTTGTTTACTTCAGTGACCAACTATGCTGAAGTGGTTTTAAAAAAACAAGTTCCCTTATGAGAGTTGTAAGCCAAGTCCTCTCTGTCCAGATGGCTCCTTCTACCCAGCCAGGAAAATGTAGAGCCTCTCTATTTCCTACTGATTTGTTTATAGTGGCCCTTGATTGCTATTAATGATCCCCAGCTGTACCGGCTACCTAGCCCTGTCTCCCTTCTGTCTCTTCCACCCTCATTAACACCTTGGGGTTGGTTCCTGCTTCTCTGCTGTCTGATCCTTCTTCACTTCTTTGCAAAAGAAACAAAACTTGAATTTCAAGAACTGTCTAGGAAACTGGAAAAACACAAATAATTAATTCTTCCCTCAAAGGGGAAAATGGAAATGCTGAAACCTTAACGATTCCAGGGAGGGCTTCTTTCCTTCTATTTCTCTCTGTACTCATGCAGCCATCATGTACGTGCTCATTCTCATTCACTTTGTAAAGAAGCGATAAGGTCTGAAGCATCTAAATACAAAAGACTCAGGCATGTATATGTATGTATGTGTATATATATTTATATATCCACTTCAGATTGTTTTTTAGAAATATTTTAGTATAGTTTTGTCAAATTTATAAGGGTTTTCATTACCCAGAGCCCACCTTGACTACCACCTTTTACTTCTTTTTATTTATTTTAATGCCCAAGATATAAACAAATAAATATACCATAGTGTTAACCACTTTCCATTATGTTCAGAAATGTAATATTTCTGTAGCTGCTGTTTGAAATAAATAGGATGTTCTGTAAAGAAAAAAAACAGTAATAGAATGGAAAGTCAACTCATTTGTTATCTTTTCAGTTTCTAGGTAGAGCACAAAGTAGATATAGCTCCATGAATTCATGAAAAGTAAAGTGAATTAAAGTGTTTTTTTACCTTTGCTATTTTTCTAGCTCTTCTTTCACTGTTGTTTTCTCTCTTTATGCCTTAAATACTCAGCTACAAATTCCTTTTAAAAATTTCTAGAGTGCCTCTGTGTCTTCTAGTGGGGTGCTTGATAAAAAGAGCTAACACCCACAGAACATGTTTGAACTGCTGGGTGTTGTTGCACCATATATGTGCATTCACTCTTTTATTTATCACAGAACCTCTTAAGATAGATTTCTGAATTATTACAGAAGGAGGTACTGAGAGTTAGAGAATTTGGGTACAAACATCATCTAGCAGTTCTTCCTTAAGAAGTAATTGAATAAATTCAATATCTAAGTTTTCGTCTCCAAGCAAAAACCCTGAAACTAAAGTGATTGAGGAGGAAGACTCTGTAACCATTGCTTTAGGGCAGCAATTTTCAACATTTTTTAAAAATCTCATGGCACACATAAATTAATTATTAAAATTCTGTGGCACACCAAAAATAGATTATATATTTCTGCTGATCTGAGAAAAATAGGTATAATTTTGATTCATTCACACCAGACAACTATTGTTGTATTGGCTGTTATCATTTTTTTATTTGATAATCTAAGGGAAAAGAGGTCAGTGCCCCTGACTAAATAGTCAGGTGTTTCATTTTTAAAAATTCTTACTGGACAGTGGTTGAAAATTGCTGCTTTCGGGGAAAGAATCTGAGGACTGGGACAGGGAACTAGCTGTTAAACAGCAGCAGCAGGAAAGCCTTGATGTCTCCGTTTGGGAGCAAGTAAGGAGGACTGCTAGGATTACGTCTATTCAATAATCTCACCTCCTTTTCTTACTGAAGAAGGAAGAACACATTTGTTTTTGTTTTCCTCACTGGATGGTAGAAAGAAATCCCCACATAATGGGAATAAAATAATATATATTTTTTAAACTGAAAATATCTAAAAGCTCTTTAATAAACTTAAAATGTCATAAATTAACAATTATTAGTAAGGTCTCATAATATGGCCTACTAAATTACTTTAGAATCTATAGGCAGTTTTTCTGGTATTTCGTGACTCAGTTCTTTGAAGGAGATTCTTCATAACTGTACTGAAATTCAGGCAACATTGATAGGTCATATACTGGATCATTTGGGAATTATCTTTGCCACTTGGTCCTTTTTTTTTGCTTTTGACTTTTTTGCTAATTTTAATAGTTTATGTTTAAAAATAATCATTAGCAGATAGTTTGTAGTTAGGGCAATGACCAATGAAATAAAAATGTCTCCCAATGTTTCCCCAAGGGGGTTCTGTTTGTGGGAACACAGGCTTGCTGCACTAATTCCCCTGGTACAGATACACCATCCGAGGCAGCACATGACTGTGTGCCTTAAGTGAACAGATATATTCCAAAATCAAATGAGGACTTGGGGAATTGCCCACATGTAACCAAATAACCAGCTGTGCAAATGTTAAAATGCAACTGATCTACTACAGTATTTGAGAATCATGGAGGGTCATTTAGTTCAATACTCAGATGGTTACCCAGCAGGGCTGGAAGCTTTGCAGGTCCAGCTGTGACTGATATTAGTCCTTACTGGAGATGATCAAAAAGGCTGACTGGGCCTCTTTTTATACAGCTACTATTCCGTTTATGCATTCCTCCCCTCAATTCCTAGATCCTGTAAATTTCCACCCTAAAACTTGGCAAAGGAGGTTTTTTAGTATATATACTTTTTCTCCTCAGTTGAATTCTTGCTCCTATATAGAAATGACAAAACTAAACATAGAGTAAAGAATCATGGTTAGTATTAAAGGGAATATAATCTTAGTAAAAACTATTATTGTTTTCTGGTCTCTTTCTTTCTAGTTTATCCTTCATGCTTTGGTCAAATTTACTTTGATGATTTTTGGCCTCTGAAGTCTGTATTCACTTTTATTCTTCCATATAGATATAAAACTCTCATACTTATCTTTTATACTTCACATTGTTCTATTTTCTTTGTTTTTCTTGTCTGACGGCTCTTATTTTTTTCACTCAGTTCTATTTTAATGAGTTATTCTTGGTAACTAAAACATTGTCCTGGTTTATATATTTAGCTTTCTTGCTAGAAAATAAAATAAGTCCTATATTGATAAGAGAGGAATCACTTAAAATTATAGCAGCATATTTTCATACTATTTAGAATAGGGTTGTATGAACTGTTGTTGAATTGGTAATTAAATCCTTTGTTCTTTAGATAAGGGCTCTTATAGCAAAAAGAAAGGTATTTCCTTTTGGCTACACATAGCAATTTGAGTTTTCAAAGGGTTTTGAAACAATGATTTGGAACATGCTTACAAAATATGATTTTGATTCATTTTAAAAAGTTACTTATTCTTTGAAAGAATAGCTTAGGGCTGAAATTTCACATTTTTTGATGAGATGCAAGCCAAAAAAGAATCAATTCAAATTATTCTTTTGCTTAGCTAAATAACAATTACATCAGAAAATGCTGAAAAATCATACTTCAGCAGAACCTATAGATTTTTGGAAAGCAGCGTTAGTGTGTAAAAGGGTCTAGGAACTAAACAGCGATAATTAAAATGAAGCTATCCAGTGGACAGGAGCTTTTCTCTTTGTATTTGTTTTAGTGGAGTAGGCAGAAAAACTGGTTTTAGTGCTCTCTTCCCTACCTAGTCATGGGATTCAATTTCCCAACACTAAGTCATCTGTCTGCAGGTGATTTCTGTGATCGCTTTCCACTCTATGATTCTATGAATTCTAAGAATATTGATGTAGAAGTTGTTTCATAAGTCGTAAATACAAACCAACTACTCCAATCACAGACATCAGACACAGGAGTGACCTTCCAGATTTCCCATCAGCATAGCCTGAGTTTATGAGCTGAAAAAAGAAACTCATTTATGTTAAAAAGTTACATTTGAATAATAAAATTTCAATGCACCTTGAATCTGAATTTCAGGGGCAAACTCTTTAAGTTTAGCTTTACCTTGTTTCATAGCCTTAGAGTTTCAAAAGACAGCCTCTTTCTTAGAGGATTTCTGTGGAGAACAAGGACTAATATGTACCTTCATTGCACTCTAAATACTTTGAAGCTAGACTTCTATTTGTATTTCTCACCGCTAAGAAGTACAAGGAGATTTTGCAGTGCATATTTAGACCAACTTTCATTATCTACATTTGAAATCCTTTGTTTCTTCATAAAAGAAAAACTTTAATTTAATTTGCATAGTCACTAGAATGCTTAGTATCTAGGGTCGAGTTGCAGACCTTCCTTTGTTTCATTTTGTGCAGCGTGGAACACTTTTTATACTGAAATTATTTTTCTATTTTTTTTGCAATACCTAGCATGCATAACCAGTACTTTCAGAACACCAGTAAATGTCTGATGATTCTGATTGAATTGCCCTTTGATAATAAGTGGATAGATGATGAATAATTGTGCTTACTAGCCAAGCTATATTTGTTCTGTCATTTTTGGAAGACATGGGCCAATTTTTCTATAAACTTGCCTTCGAATTTGCAATCTAATACTTGGCCAGATACTAGGTTGGTGGCTTTGAATAGTTTAATCTTGCATAAAACTGATAGCTACTTAAATTTAATATTCTTTTGGAAACCTAGATTTTGACCCTTGTCTTCTGCTACCCAGCTCTCTTCTGATAAATTTGGCTTTTCTCTGACACATATGACTAATTAATTCAGTTGGCTATTTAAATAGAGCATCTCCACAAAACAATTTCAACCCTTCCAAGCAAAAATTTAAGAAACATGCGTGACAGCATGTATGGAACTGGAAAGTATGATGCTAAGTGAAATAAGCCAGGTGGTGAAAGACAAATACCGCATGATCTCACCTATAAGAGGAACCTAATGAACACAGCAAACAAATGAACAAAATAGAACCTGAGACATGGAAACAAGGAACAAACTCTCAGGGACCAGAGCGGGTGGGATAAAGGGAGGAAAGAAAGGGAAGGGCCTAGTTAAAGAACAAGTATAAATGACCCATGGACATGGACAACAGGGTGGGGATTGACTGTGGGGGGGGGCAGTGGAGGGGTTGGGAGGAGGTGCTGGGCAGGGCACAGGAGAGCAACAGGGAAAAACTGGGACAACTGTAATAGAACAATGATTTTTTAAAGAGATTTAAAAAACCTAAACATGTACATATGTTCCTGGGTTAGAAAAATTATTCAATAAAATAAAAAGGAGGATAATGTTGGGCAGTGATTGGGTATAGGGAAGGAAGTTGCCAAAAAAGAGGGGAGGGTGAGTGTAAACCAAATGTCTGGATGAGAGTCACCATGGTAAACAGGTGGGAGGAAGAGGTGTCATAAAATGCTCCAAGGTCAGGTGCGTCAAAGTGGAATGATGGGTGGAGCAGGAAGCACATCCACACCTTCACATTACTGCAAGAGATGAGGGCTAAACTAAAAACAGGTAAGACTAAAACACTGAAAATACTTTATTTCACTGATAATTGGAATATATGAAGCCAAAGCCCCTAACAGAAATTGACTGATAACAAGGTTTGTTGTTGCTAAAACCAATTATAAGGAGCAAAATATTGTTAATCTTTTTATGACTAAATATAATTAGATTTGCATTATAAATAAGGCAGCATATGTTATGGAAAAGTTAAGACATTTGTGCAAATTGCATCAGGGCTTACATTATTGAGAAAGCAAAATTATGGAAGAAATAATGATTGGCTATGCTAAAATAACAAAAGCCCTCCATATGTAATTTACCTACTTTAGATATTGATATAATTTACCCTATAGTTCACACTGCTTTCTAAGAGTTTATTTTAAAAGTTTCACTATAACTTTGTATTTAAAATTTTTTTTTGGCTGAGTAGTATTTATGTTTACCTTACTTCTGGTTATCTGCTTTCGTTGGTTGTGAGGCAGGATACTAAGAAGTTAGGAAAATTCCTTGTCAAGAGGAATGGGGAAACAGAGAGATAGCTGAACAACCTGGCTGAGCAATTTGCAGACAGGTGCAGATGGTCACCAGGGTGGAAAGCCCCAAGCACCTGGCAGAGGGCAAAGCCGGGAAGACAAGGACCTCACCCCCAGGGTAACCTCTCCTCTCCTGGGCTTTCCTCCCTGGAGATAACATTTAGGCCTCAGTTTTGTTTCAGCTCTAGGCCAAGAAAAACAGCAAAACCAGACAAGTGACTCCATGCTAACCTTGGAACCAGCTGCATTAATAATGACCCCTGCCCTTGTACCAACCACGACCCTGAGGGGACACAACTGGAAAGCTGATGAATCCTCTATTGGGACCTTCCCCTGGAACCTCCCCTGAATCTCCGCCCTTGAAAGCTTTTAGGATGAAAGACCTGGGGTGAGCTCTTCCTCACTCTCCCTGGGGCACTCTCATGCCTTTCCCTTCCCCTCCTCCCTACCCAAGACATGCACCTCTTAAACTCCAGAGGACTCCATGAACCTTGTAACTGGGCAGCAATGGGTAGCAACAGTTTGTCCTGGCAGATCCCTGGAACCTGCCCCCAGCTCTGCCCTTTTCTCTGACTTCCCAGTGAATTAAAGTAGCCTTCCAAGGCTCATTTCTAAGCCATCCTGTTGCTTCTTCTGTATTATGCCCTTCCTTGTTTACTGTCACCAGCTTTAATAAACATACCCTCAGAGTCACCTGGACTTGTGTTGTGAAATCTTTCCTATATAAAGTCAAGAGCCCACACACTACCAAATGGCCCAAGGCAGACCAGCAAAGGGCCAGGTTCCCTTTCTGGTAACAGCTGTAAGTCATGGTTGACTTGGAGAAATTTTTCATTTTTCATATACTTGGTATTTACTAGCCATTATGTTAAAACAAAAGGTCTGCTTTTAACCTTGGCACAGCCTGAGAAAAATGAATTTGGTACAATGATCTAGGCTATTTACTTATTTGTAATTAGTAGTATTCCAAGCAGTTTTCTTTCTTTTTTTTAAAGCTCAATAATTTCTCACATTTAAGCTCACCTTTTCTCACATTTTTATTGCTATTCAAGTACAGTTGTCTCTATTTTCCCCTCACCACTCACCCCCCACCCTAGCCATTCCCACCTCCCACCCTTGATCCTACCCCCCGTTGGTTTTGTCCATGTGTCCTTTGTACATGTTCCTCAAAACCCTTCCCCCTTGTACAGTTTTCATAGTCAACTGCTTTGCTAAATTAATTCTTTTTCTTCCTTCCAATTGTATTCCCTTTAAATATGTTTCCAGTGGTAAAGAAAGCTGCAAGTGAGAAATATGCTCTATGATATCAATGATAACACTTAATTTTATTGTATTACATTGTTATATGCATAAAAAGAATTATATTATTCCCAGCACTGGTATTATTTTATTAGTCAGATTCTTAAATGCTGCAGGAAAGAGACACATAGGAATTACCTTTGGTGAGGGAAGCTTATTAAGTTTATGTGGAAACACAGGGTTGAAGTTCTTCTAAGATCGGCATGCACTGTCCCTTCAGGAGAACTGAAACCGTAACTCAGTATTATCTAAGATCTAAGAGGAATGTGAGACATCTTCTCATTTAACTTTTATATTTCTACAAACAAAATAATTTGATTGGTTTAGCTTATCATCTTTCAATATGAGACAATTTTATCAGGTACATTTTCAGACAGGAGCCCTTCAGAGCTAGTTGGTTTCAGTTCCAATGTGTTATTCTTATACTAGCACATTCATTATTGCTACAATCACTTGTGGCCAAAACTGAGCTTGATTTCACACAATATACATTTGAAAGCATCGTATACAGTTCTGGTTACTTCCCTTAAGAAGATATGGTGGGCTTGGAAGTCATCTGAGGCTACACAAGTCTTCCTTCAGCATGTCCAGTAAAAACACCATTAGGATCATCTTTTTTAAAATTTAAATAATATTTCTCTCCCCCAAGGATATATTTTTAATGATTTTAGAGAGAGAGGAAGGAAGAGAGAGAGAGAGAAACATGAATGTGAGAGAATTACTGATCAGTTGCCTCCCATACAGGCCCCTGCTGGGGATCAAACCTGCAGCCTAAGGTATGTGCTCTGACAAGGAACAGAACCAACAACCTTTTGAAGTGCGGGATGGTGCTCCACCCAACTGAGCCACTGGCCAGGACAGGATCATCTTTCTTATTTAAATTAGCTGAATTAAATTAGGCATTTTCTTATTTAAATTAGAAAATGTGGTGGGAATGTAAGGATTCAGGAAAAGTTGTTCTATATTAAAGTACTAAAATCCTAATATTTTCTTATCAAGACACTAGCTTCTGATGTCATACTTTTCTTCCTTCAGATCACATACATTAAATATGAATGTACTGCATACATGAAGGAGTTGACAGGCATTGTTTCAGAAAAGTTGAAATTTCAGAGCTTAGTATACTTGTGATCTGTAGGCTTAGCTGTGAAATGCCTCGTGTACGGAAAACAGGTTTTATCAGAGATTCGTAAATTTCCAGTGTTATCCCTGGGTTGGGAGTGTGGAGAAACCTTCTCGAAGCTTAGAGTTCAGTTTCACACTATAAACAAAAATCAGTGTCTAGCCTTAAAAAAAAGAAAAGACATTCACAGAGAACAGAGAACAGAACAAATATAAACTACTGGCTTTCTTCCACTGTTTTTGCTTTTTTAACGGGCTATCTTGTGAGGCAGTTAGCAGGAAACAACTGACACACTACGTTTGGGAGTGAGGTGGCCGGTGAAATAGTAGTGGCGGGGGAGAAGCTCCTTGGATAATTCAGCAGTCTCATAAAACTGAATTCTATGAGGAATTGTCACAATCAGCTGTCACATTCTAAAAGCGTTTGTGTGCTCTGGGAGGAAGTTTCTAGTGGGCTTAAAAGAGGGTTTTGACACACAGGCTACAAAAGGCGTGGAGCTTAACACTTCCACTTAGCCAGTCACACCAAATTAAAAACAGAGGACTGGGGAGAGGTAGCTTGATGACTCTAAAATATTTAGGGATGAGAGGTTAATTATTGAACCTCTCTGACCATCTGCACACATATTTAAAGGTTGAGAGAAACAGTAGGTTGTATTATTTTGACGACTACAGAAGAAATGCTCTCACATTGTTTATATGGTGTGGGAGTGAAGCTAATATTTATTACAGGTTATTATATGTGTCCCACTATATAAAAATGCTTTTTCTATATCATTTATAATCAATCCTCAGCACTTTTTGGGTTGGGTTTTATCAACATCATTTACATCCAGGAGAAAATGAACCCAGAGAGGTTAACTGATTTATTTAAGGTCCTACAGGTAGTAAGAAACCCACCTAGAACTGAGACACACAGCTGACTAATTTAAGGACCCAAGGCGCCTTCAGGGACTTGGAAAATATTATTACTTACTATTGTTCTAGAAGCAATATGAAGCTCCCTCATGGAGTCTGTGTAGATAACTGCTTGTTAATTAAAAGGATATTAACCAACTTGTAAATAAAAAATTAGTACCTCTTTTATTTATTTACTTGTCCAACAATACCTTCCTTAAGACAATGCCATGGATATTCAGTGTGTGACAGAAAAGAAAACATATAAAGAAGTCATAGTATCTACCCCCAATAGGAATGAGAGATGGATATATGAATGAGAATTATTACATCACATGAAAGAGCTCTAACAAAGGAACATCAGGTAAAAGTGCTAGTTTTACCAGATGTTATTCATTTAAATGTTTTTCATATTGAGTCAAACTTTATACACAATGAAATGCACAAATCTCAAGGGCAGCATTTAATGAATTTTGAAAAGCACATGTACCTCAGGAACCAACACCTAAAGACACAGGGCATTTTAACATCCTAAAAAGTCCTCTCCTGTCCTCTTGCAGTTGTTTCTCATGCCTTAGCAGCAGTTGTTCTAATTTCTATCACCATAGAATTTCAACTTGAACTTCATACATAGGAAATCAGTTAGTATTTTTTTTTCTTTTTAATCTACCTTCTTGCTCTTAGTATTGCATTTTGGAGGTTTGTCCATATTTATTGATTTTTATTTATAATTCCTCCTTTTTTTATTGTGCAGTAGTATTTCATTGTATCAATATACCACAATTTGCTTAGCCATTCTCCTGTTAATACACATTTGGATTGTCTCCAGTTTTGGGCCCATTTATTGTTATTTGATACACAGCTCCTTAAATAGAGCACTGGTCTTCAAATACAGGGTCTGGCAGAAGTAATGCCTATTTGAGTGTGCTTGGTAGGGTAATAATATAGGTGTAATAATTTATAGGTTTGACTTGAACATTTCACCTAAAATGTCATATAGTGTGCTTCAGTATGGTATTGTTATATTACAGAATTACATGCTTACAATTTTGTAATAAAAGATTTTGTAATAAAAAAGGGGCATTCTTTGTGCTGGACCCTCTATATATGGTTACTCCATCTATTTATTTATTTATTTATTTATTCACTCATTCATTCATTATCTATACAAATACCATTATTATTAACCAAGTTCTCAATAGCAATGCTCCTCAACATACAATGGGATTATGTCCTATAAACCCATCGTAAGTTGAAACTATCATAAGCCGAAAAGCATTTAATACATCTAACTTACAGAACATCCTGCCTTAGACTCGTTCACCTTAAACATTCTCAGAACACTTACACTGGCTTCCAGTTGGTCAGTGAATACGATGGCAGGGGAGTCCAACCTGCGACCTGTGGTCTGTGTGCGTTCCAGGATGGCTGTGAATGCGGCCCAACACAAAATCGTAAATTTACAATTTTGTGTAAATTTACAAACATTGTGACATTTTTTTGTGATTATGTGTTACAATGTATTTAATGTGTGGTCCAAGACAACTCTTCTTCCAGTGTGACTCAGAGATGCCAAAAGTTGGACATCCCTGCTAGAGTATCAGTTGTTTACCCTTGTGATTGTGTGGATGACTGGAAGGTCTGGCTCTCTGCCACTGCCCAGCATCACAAGAGAGTATTTACCACATATTGCTATCCTGGGAAAAGATCAAAACTCAAAGTACAGTTTCTATTGTCTGCATGTTGCTTTCACAGCATTGTAAAGTTGAAAAATCATAACTCAAACCATCAGTTTGGGGACCATCTACATACATTTAGGGTAGCATTCTTTAATTGTTGGCAGTGGATATATGTTCATATTTTTAATAGTTTTCTTGCTCATTTTAATTTTTTTGTTGATATCTTGTCAGATCTGATTAGACTTTTATTGATTTTACTTTGTAATGTGGCCAATGAGGCTCTCATATTAGAATTAACAATAATGTAGTCCTATCTGCTTGTCCATTTTATGTAGGTTTAATTTAGTTGAAACTGGATGATACAATTTGTAAATTCACTTGGTTAAAAGTGAATGTGAAAAAAGTGAATGTGAAAAGTGAAAAATTCACTTGGTTGAGTAATGTGATCTATAAATTTACTTCTGGTGAAAACGTAGACTAGAACATGCATCAGTGAGATGAAAGCAAAGGCATAAGTGAAGGAATCTCTGTCCTATTTGTCTTCATTTTAGGTGTCCCACTCTTTTCTCAGGAGAGCTGAATGTTGCAGGTGACATGAACATCTGACATCTGTATCACCCTAATGAGGGAACTAATGTCAATCTGTGTATTAAAGTCTTATGAAGCTTAAGTCCTTTTTTCTCTTTTAAATATAAAAAATAAATATAATTAGAAACGATAACACTTTCTACACCATTACAATGAGTGGCTTGGTTTCTGTACATCCTGGGGTGTGTGCCCCCACTTTGCAGACCCCTGATCTAGAGCAAGTGTTAGTGGGGAAACTGTGGATCAGCTAGCAGTCAGAACACTTACTTTCTGATTGTATCACATTCTCTGACTCGCTGTAGAATACTATCCCAGCTACTCCATATCTTTGGACCCTGTTTGTAAGACAAGCCATTTGGACTACTTTAGCTCTCAGATATTCCCAGATCTAACATTGCACGATGTTGAATTTCTTTGTGTCCTTTTCACCATCTCAGGAAGCCTATCTTAATGTGGTCTCTATCCTGTTACAGCGGTGCCCTCTAACAGCCTTCAAGACAATACCGAAGGCTAAGTTAGTCTCTCACATATCTTCTTTCCCCTCATAGTGTAGCTAAGTGTGACAATCCCAAAAAGTCTCCCAGCAGATGTCCTTCCAGGTGCAGTATGTAGGAGTCTGTGATGAACCCAGGGCCACCCAACTGATAAGATACTGAGGCAAATGTCCAAAGTATGAAAAAAAGACATGCTCCTATAGCATATACTCACTGTCCTAGAAAGAGTTGGTAATAACTGTAGAGTACTTAGAAGGAGGTATAGTCACAGAAGGAAGTTTAATCTCATTGTTTCTTTGGCCAGGACTCGTTCTCTTTCCAGTGCTAATGAGCATACCATCTTAAAGAAGAAGTTAAGCACTGTTCAGAACGCCATTATAATATCAGACAATTAGAGTGCTTTGAATTTTCATCATCTTACTATTAAGCATTTGAATTACTAACTTTAACAAAATAAGGGTAGCTACTTAATTCACTCAAGAACTATTTAAAAAGGAAAAGAAGAGTAAAGTGAGATTTGAAATAGAAGCTAAATTGGATTTTGGCCAGATTGAAAGTTAGGCTGCTGTGCTGGGGCTTCATCTTTTGGGTAATGAGAACCAATACCTTTTGAGTGGGTTAACACCTAGTTGTTAACCATGTTTTAGGCTATGTGTGAGATGAAATATAGGAGTTAAAAAATAAGCATACCTGTAGAAGATCACACATGCAGTGATGGAAGCACGTGAAATGGGTAAATTGAGACAGGTCTGGAAGTAAAAAATATATACAAACTGATGACTGACTATAGGGAGAAAGGGAAAGTCTCAAAGATGATACTGAGATCATTGAAAACTTCCTCTGAATTAGATGCAGTTATTATAAATATATATGTAGTTATATCATCTGTACATATAAGTATATGCATGTATTTTTATAGCTTAAATTCTACCAAAGCTAAATTTTCTGAAGGAGAATGATTATTCCTTAGCAAGAGATCCATGAGGAGCATACTAATGAAAAAACATAAAGGTTTGCTCTCATTGTATTTTTCCACCCCTCTGGCAGTGCTATAATGAGGAGCTATTAGCATTTTAGTTGTCACCAGCTACTCATACAAACTACATTAATTTTGTTGAAAATGGTCATTTGGAAAGTTAATTATTTTTAAAGTGTTAATTGATCATTGTGTAAGTATTATATATTCATTAATTAGTATTCCTTTCCATTAATTATATATAATTACTTAATTCCTAAAAGCAGATGATTTTTGTTTTGCCATGCTGTTCACCTCTGTTAATTTGGTTTACCAAGATAATCCTTTGTAATAATGCAGAACCATACACTTGAGTGTTTAGAGTAGACTTGATAAACATTAACTTGTTAATCCTAATGACTTCTTGGTATCAAAATGAAAATTTTTTCCCTAGCTTGTGTTGTATGTCACCATCAAGTAGAAAATTGAGTAGTATCTGAATAAACAAAGATAATGAAACCATATATAATGCTGGATAATCCGTGGGGATTAGTCCTTCCCCAATAAGGAAGGAAAATAAATCATACCCGAGGTACAGAATGAAATTATTTGTCTTATCTTATAAGTAAAGACACATAAAGATCACAGTTTTAAGGAAGAAGGAAATAAGGAGAAAGTAAATAAATATAGACAAACATAAATCAAGTAGAGGAAGTCTTTTTTATATTCACACTTAATGTCTACATCCACGAATTAAAATTTATTTGCAGACTGATCTGATTTTGGGACATAGTATGATTCAATTTACTGCACCTTATAGATACAAAGAAATGTGCGTGAAATAATTTAATATTGTGCTATTTTCTATTTTCAGTATATCTGTCTTTAGTGGTTCCTTCCAAATGTTAAAATGATGGGTTTGAGTGCCCAAAAATTCCATATGTTATTCAAAACAGCATGTTTCTTTTCTTTTCTTGCACCTTAATTTCTACTAGAGACATTCAATATCATTTCAATTATATTTGCAAATATCTTTTTTTCTCTTAAGATACAACCATCAGCATTTTATATAATTGTAACCTGGAAGAAAATGCTTGAGAAAGCAGAGTAGTGAACAGTTCATCATGAAATAGAATGAAGTGGTTTAGGCTTGTATTTTCTGCCATTGTATTATGTTAGAACACATTTCAAAGATCATTATATACACTCCTGATAAACACTTCAGAGAAAAAAACAACTATACAAATATAGTTATTTTATTTAAATGAGTAGTTGACTATAGCTTAGGCCAAACGAAGATACAGAATTGTTTGCTAATCAAGTAACAATGATGGTAGAAAATGTGAATTAAAACCTCACTGTTCTCATTTGTTAAGGCCAATAAATCTCAGAGTTCCTGATTGTCATATAAGGAAGTCACCTTGTTTAAGGGAGATGAATGACATTCATCATTAAAGAATGAGTCATTCAATTCCATTTAAAAGCAGCTAGGTAAAATGTAAGTAAAATAATTTGTTATTTCTATGTACAATGATACTATTACTTAGAATAAACAGGAGAAACCAAATTGAGGGAAAAAAAACAGGTTGGTTTAGTAGCAAGTGCATTAGATAAAATGTTTGTTTGGAAGTGTTTTCTGATTGTGATGCAATCTACTATTTTAACTTATTATTTCAAATCATTAGATGTGGGTCCTAGTCCTACTTTGGCAAACTAACTAGCAGGGAGATCTTGGGCAAGTGTTTTATTTTCTCTTGATATATAATTGGACTAGATAATCTCAAAATGCTATTTTATTGAAGTTCAATTAATATGTAGTAGCTTAGTTGTGTTAAAAACTACACAATTACATAAAATAAGAACTCTAGATTCGGATCCATTTAAAAATGATCTACAGGTGTCAAAATTATTTTCAGCTCTGTACATTTCTGTAAATTTAGTTTCAGTTTTTTATTCATGCTGATGTTTAAAAAATGTAGACATGTGTGAACAATTTGCCATCAACATCTTAAAAATTAGATTAATTTTAGAGATTCTAAGAAATAAGACTAGGTTTCTGAAGTGATGAAGGTTTTATTTCTGAACTGTTATTCTTTATCATTATCCCTATAAAGCATAATATATTTCAGTGTAAAATACAAACTTTAGTAAACATGACTGGGTTTCATAGAATTGATATGATTTCCCTAGAGTCATTATTATCACAAAGAAATCTCTGAAAAAATAGAACAGAGTTTTATTTCATTGTCGTTTACATACTTAGAAAAGTGGGTGTTAATTATTTTCTGTATGGAGTTACCCTATGATTTAATGTACTGAAATTCTCCATTGTAGTTCTATTTAGTATTTTTATAGACAAATACTAAATAAGGAAAATTTCCAGGGCATTCATAGTAGCTCAAACTTTGAGTCACATTCATCCAATTAAAGGAGAATGAACTTTTGTTATTTTCCAAGTCACATTTTTTCCGCATCTGTTATTTTCTAGCTCACACCAACTTAAAATGTAGGATAAAATGTTTAAACCTAATATTGATTATTATTTCAATTTGTTGTTACTTGTATCTTTATCAACCCCTTTTAAAGTCCAGCAAGGGGTTCCTAGACACCTTCCTTTAAAGGCAAGTGGGCTAGTCTCTGAATAATAGTAGCATTCTCTTTTTCTTCAAGTAAAATTTACAAAATGAAAGAGTAGACAGAAGAATGTCTGATGTAATATGGATGGACTTCTTAGGAAAGAAAGATAATAAAAAGACAGGATCTGTGTTCAGAGAAATGGAAATAATGTAAACTGTAGCAAATTTCACTTATTCTCCTGTGACCATACTCTTTAAACTGTTTTGGGGAAAAACAATATAGAATGGAGGCTGAAATTGATAAGGTGGCAAAGCCAATACACATTCTGGAAAGAACCGAAGTTTATGGAAAAACAGTTCCCCTTTCCTTTTATATTTTACTTCAGCAAGATTAAAAGTTTCTAAGGAATGTAACCATGGTAGAGTTACCAGAGGGTGGCAGAGTTAGTTCTGGAAATGTATTATAGTACTACTACTGTAAGTGACAAACACTGACCCTCTATGACCACAAATAAGAGTTTATTTGGGCATTTGCTAAGACACCAAAGTTCAGATCAATCAAAACTAATCAACTTAACCAAAAGCTATTAATTAATCACAATAAGGTCATCTGTGGCTCAAGAATAATTTTGGTGGCAGAATCCTTTTGCCTTCAAAAATATCTTACTACTGCCCCAGCCAGTGTGGCTCGATTGCCAGTCAGGGCATATAACTGGGTTGTGGGTTCAGTTCCTGGTCGGAGCAAGTATGGGGAGGCAACCAACTGATGTTTCTCTCTCACATCAATGTTTCTCTCTTGCTCTCCGTCTCTCTCTGTCTCCTTTCCTCCCTCTCTAAAAATCAACAAAACAAACAAACCAAAAATATCTTACTCAGAATTCAAACTATACAGCAGAAAAGGTGAGGTTTTATATGTATAAGTTTTTCTGATAATTAACTTTATTTGTTATATATACTTGTGAAACCAACATTTGGAAAAATAGTCAATTAATCCACAATACATAAATAGTATAAGCACTGTAATTAAATGTAGAGTTGTCAGGAGGAGAAAGCAGACCTGATCTATATCTTGTCTATAAGTTCATCTTTTTTTTAAAAAGTAATATATGGTAATGAAAATAAGATGAACTATGTAAACATTAAATATAAGGAAATTTGTGTGATTATACATCAGGTTAAATAAACTTCAGAACAAAGACTATTTCCAGGGACAAATAAGGACAATATATAATGATAAAGGGGTCATGTCATCAAGAAAATATGAGTTCCAAATATCTATGCTCCTAATAACAGAACTTCAAATTAGGAAACCCAAAACTGCCAGAAAAAAAATTAATAGATATATCTACAATTGTAGTCAAAGATTTTAACACTCAGCTTACTGTGTCCTCATATATAGCCTTTCCTCTGTGTGCAAATATTCCTGGTGTGTCTCTTTTCTTATGAGGACACTGTCTTATAAGGACACTAGATTAGGGTCCCACAGTTGTGACCTTATTTAATCTTAATTACTTCCTTGAAGGCCCTGTCTCCAAATATAGTCACACTGTGGGTTAGGGTCTCAACATGTTAATTTTGGAGGGAATTCAGTTTATTATATTTTGCTCTCTCACCCCTAAAATTCATGTCCTTCTCACATATAGTGTATTCACCCCTTCTCAACACTTCCCTAAATCTTAACCATTCTAGCATCAATTCTAAGTTCAACAAAATTTCATCTACATCAGGTATGGGTGAGATTTGAAGTATGACTTTTTCTGACTTAAAATTTCTCTCCAGCTGTGAATCTGTGATGCTAGACAAGTTATATGCTTCCCAAATATAACTGTGAGACAGGTATAGTATAGACATTTCCATTTCAAAGGGAGAAATCAGAAATAAGAAAGGGGTGACAGGTCCAAGCAAGTCAAATTGTGTTAGTACTTAAAGCTTGAGAATAATCCTCTTTGACTTAATGCTCTGTTCTCTGGGCCCAAATGGTGGTAGTGTCACTCCCATGTCCCTAGGTTCTGTGGGGTGGTGACCTTGCCCACCGAACATTGTCAGCATCATCCTGGCCCACAAAACCTGAGGAGGTGGCCCACCCTCTGAAAACAGCGAAAAGCAGCCTTGTCCCCTGGGCTCTGGTGGGAGTGGCATTGCTGATTTTCTCCGAATTGCCTTCAAGATTTCTCTTACCTGTTTTTAAAGGAGAATGCATGTTCAGAACTGGAAAACTGTAGTGTTCCATCTTATAGGATCCTGAACTCCAATGGCCTTCCTTTTATTATGTCCCATTTTCTCTTAGTCCCAGCTGGCAGTGTTTCTGCCATATTTTAAGATATTTTTTACAGCAGCACCTTTCTTCATAATATGAAAATTTGTGCTAGTCTGCTCATGTTCCTGTAAAAAATGTCAAAACTAGGTGGTTTAAACAACACCAATGTATTTTCTCACTGTTTGGGAGCCTAGAAGTCCAGGATCAAGGTGCCAGCAGGTTGGTTTCCAGTGAGTCCTTGCTTCCTGACTTGCAGAAGGCCACCTTCTCACTGTCTACGTCTTCACATGTTCTTTTCTCTGTAAGTGTTGGGAGGGAAAGTGAGCAAGCAAGTGCTCTGGTGTCTCTTCCTCTTCCTATAAGAATAGCAGTTCTGTTGAATTTAAGGCACTACTCATATGACCTTATTTAACCTTAGTTATCTTCTTGAAGTCACAAATAAAGTCTTAGAGCTTGAACATATGGATTTGTGGGGACACAATTCAGTCCATAACAGTAATAAATACACAGCATTTCATGGCTTAAAAACAAAACAACATTGGCCCTGACCGAGTATCTCAGTTGGTGAGAGCATTGCCCCAAAACGCCAAGGCTGTGGGTTCGATCCTCCGTCAGGGCATGTACAAGCATCAATCAATGAATACAAAAATAAATGGAACAACAAATTGAAGTATCTCTCTCCGCCTTCCTGTCTCTCTAAAAGTCAGTAACTATATTTAAAAACTGATAATACTCACAAATTTTCAGTGGGGCAAGGCTTGTTAACAGGGACAGACAGAAGGCTAAGGGCTGGAGTCATTTACTCATGTGGCTAGCAAGAGATACTGGCAGTCACCTATGATTTTAGCAGGGGCTGTAGGCTGAACATTTATTAGTCCCATGTGGTGGCTACAAAGGTCAGTGTCCCAAGAGATTGAAAAAGAACTAAGTAGAAGCCATATCATCACTTACAACTGAGCCTCAAACTCATATAGCTTTACCTGTGGTACATTTTATTCATACTTTCAAATGGAGGGAAAACAGACTCTACCTCTTTATGGAAGAATGGCAAAGATATGAAAACACTGCTGTGAAACAAGCAATATCACTGTGGCCATTTTCTGCAAATGCACTCTGTCCTGCTGTGTGTATGGTTAACAAGCTTTGGGGAGCATAAATTGGAATCTTTTCTTTTTTCTTTTTTTGGTTTACCACTAATCACATCTTCTCTTGCAGTTCTCTATCATAGCAAGTAATCAATCATAAATACTTTTTCAGAATTACCAAAAAGTCAAGGGAAGAAGCCAACAGGAATTTATGCATGACTCAGCAATTTGCAGGTTTAATGGATACCATTTATATTTAATCTAATATACTATATTTATAAAGAAAGGCAAGAGTCTTAGCACAGACAACTTTGTAAAACTATTTTTCATGTGGAAGGGGCCTGGATGTATTAGCAGGAGAACAGCAGAGAATTATAATAACTGCTGTGGAAAATATTTAAAAGCAAATGAAAGCCCCTAAATTTATTCTATAGCTAAGCATAGGATAAACATGTGACACATTTTCTGGCATGGTAAAATTATTTAATTGCTTGAAATTAATATCTTGAGTATTTTTAAAATTTAATATATTTAACAAAAATTAATAAAATTTTGATTTTATTTGGGTTTGAGCCTTCATTCTAACACTAATTAATAGTGTTGTATTTATATTCACATTACAATGGTCCTTTTTTCCAGAACTTGGTTAGAGAACATTACAAAGACAGTCAGATAGTCTGTCTGTAAGTTCTTCCTATTATCACTTTTCTTTTTTAAGTCTCAATCACTCCCTTTCCATAATGCTTCCCTTCATATCACTTTCTTCCGAAACAGGTAGCATAACATAGGAAAGTCATTCTTTAATGGTTGGGTGTTCTTGAAGACTTCCAGTTTAGATGCCAGTTGCTCCATCATGGTCACAGAGAAACACAAATTGGTGTTCTGTGCCTCCACAGGAATTGGCTGTGGGTTTGTCTTCACTATGACTGGCGCCAGGCAAAAACAAGAAGCAAAGTTGCGTTGAACCACATAGTAATTCTGATGGGCATTAAATTTTAAGTTTGTCCAGAAAGAAGATGAATTCATGAATTGTAGATCATTGGATCTTTTGAGTAAGAAGTAAAAACATAAAATGAGGTGCAATGCACTTTTACATGCAATGTTAAAATTAACTAGCACTTCTCAAAGATATTCTTATTTTTGCATGTGACATGCAATTATTTAGTTTAGACAATTTTAGTCAGTTCTTGCTGCTATAACAAATTATCATAGACTGGGTGGCTTAAATAATATTCATTTATTTCTCACAGTTCTGGAGGCTGAGAAGTCCAAGGCTCCTACAGATTTCATGTCTGGTGAGAATCCACTTCCTGGTGTAGATGGCAGCTAGCAGAGAAAAGAAAGCTGTTTTGTGACTTTTATAAGGGCACTGATCTCACTCATGAAGGCTCTGCTTTTCTGACATAATCTAATTTTAATTACCTTCTAAAGGCTCCACATCCTAGTATGGTCACATTCTGGGGTATGATAGAAATACACAAACATTCAGTCTATAATAGACCAGTAAGGTCTTAGGTGAAGAACAGAAAAGGAAAAATTGAAATACAAAGAAAAAAAATGACATCTGCATTTAAAGAAAGCAACATGTTTTTTGGGCTAGGGAAAATATGTAAATATCATCGAAAGAAACAGTTTGATAGTGTTAGTGTGTGCGATATTTATTTAGAATCTACAGAAACCTATCATTGCTCAGTAGATACTGTTTCATATATCACTTCCCATGATAGACTGGAATGCCCACTAACTGCTGGTATCCTTTAAGGAGAAGACTGTTGCGTGCCACCTGGATTTAAGAGGAAAACTTACAACTGGATTGTTCTTGGACTAAAAAAGATAAATAAATAAGTAGATAAATAACAACCAAGCTTATGAAGACAGGTTCTTATTTTAATTTGGAGCAGTTCTCTTATAATATTGTCAATCAGAGCATACAAATTGAATCTTATTTATTTTATTGCAATTAAGTCATAAGTGGACATTTTCCACACTATCCCTTAAGAAATAAACAATAAGGTAAGATACTTGTTACACTATTTATTTTCCCAATATGAAACTAATTAGTGAGCTCATTCTTTTAACAGCTGTCCCTCGTGTTCAGGATTTTTCTAGGAAGTTTAGGGCCACTGGGTGGAAAATAGAACTTAAAAATCTAATAGTAATAATAAAAAGCCCACAAAGCATGTCTGAGGAATTAAGTAAAAACAATAAATAAGTAATTTTACAAGAGTTCAGTGATCTTGAACTTCCTATTCTACTTATCCACATTGAAGTTGTGTTGGTTAGTGTCAGTGGGAAACTGTACCGTAAAATGGAAAAATATTAGCAATGAGTCAACCTCAAAGGGTTCACGATGAGTTTGAGTAAGTATTCTGAGTTCAGAAGTCTTTTGGGATCTTAATTAAACCTCCACAATCTACTAACACAGACCAAAACTTAGAGAGAACTGGCTTTTTTCCAGTATTGTCTCAGCATCTTCTTGTTTCTATCAGAATGTTAATTTTCAAATTCCCATATCCCTTAAATTTAATATCTTTTCCATTCACTCTCTGTGGGTGTTCCTTCACCCTAGACTTAGTAGAGTTGAAGGAAAATTTATATATGCAGAAGATATGCTGTAGTAATAAAAAAAGGAAAAATGTAATGCCAAAGATGTAAAACTCAGAGTTTTAGAACCTTTATTTCTAAGTATTAAAAAATGGGGAAAGTGTTAAAAATCCCCAAATTGTACAAAAATAGATGCAGTGCTGAGTTAGCAGGTTACATACACTAAAAATCATTTGATTAGATTTTTATAAAAATAACTCATTTATTTTTCAATTATACCCAATAAAGCTAGGGAAATGCTTAAGCTATTAGCTTTTTGGTTTGTACTACCAAGCATAATTTGTTCACTATCTACTCTTCATTCTATCAAAAATTTCATATAACGTATCTTAAGTAATTTCTAAAAAGTGATATGGGGGTTGGGACTTCTGAACATCAATATTTCTATTACTAGTATTTCAGACTCTCCTTGTTTTACCCTAACTGGATCTTAATGTAGACTCTTTTCATACAGAGTAACTCTCTTTCACTTGATTTTATTGAATGTAGTCACGATAACCAAAACAGCATGCTAGTACCTTGAATGAATGAGGAGGAGATAAGGGACAGAATGGGCTCTTTTGTATCCTACAATAGATTATCATTGGATGTTCTGCTAACTTTCTTGTGACCTCTAACAAAATATTTGATTGAGGGAAGGATCATTAATGGATGATAAAATCACTAGATGAAAGATTTCTTCAGATATTTATAGATTACCAAAATATCATCACAAAGATTATTTGCAGATCACAAAGGGAGAATGATATAACTTGACAAAGGAGAAATCAGGATGTCATCTCCTTAACCAAGAGTTCAACGTCAGCATCTCTAATAGTGCAGGCAGTACGTGCTTTCTATTGTGATATGAGTTACACAGCACCACCTATAGAATATGATGTCTCCTCATATCCCAACACAATATTGGGTTCTTAATTGGCTTCATGTTTGAATAAATTCTTTTTTGATCATTGGAGAATTTAAAGATGAGGTGAATATTAAATGATATAAAATTATTAAGTTAGGTAAGTGTAAATATAGAATTTTCTTATACAGGAATATATTACTTTCAGCAATAACAGATAGTAACATACTGACCTGTTTAGGGATGAAATGTCAGGACATGTGTAATTACTCTAAATTATTACACACAAACATAGATTAAGTAAATACAGCAATTACAACTGTTGATGGTGATGCTCAGTGGTGTATTATTCAGGGTTCTCTGGAGAAACAGAACCAACAGGATGTGCATGTGTGTGATTGTGTGTGTATACTTATTTATTTTAAATTATATACACCATACACATTACTATATATATGTATATATATATAACATACATATATAGTTATTTGAAGGAATGTGCTCATAGGATTATGGAGGGTGGTAAGTATAAAATGTGCAGAATAGATCAGCAGGCTTAAGACAAGGGAAGAGACACTGTTGCAGTTGAAGATTGAAGTCTGAAGGCTGTCTGATGGGAGAATTCTCACCTGCTTGGAGGAGATCAGTCTTTTTTTCTATTTAGGCCTTCAGCTGATGGGATGAGGCCCACCCATTTAGTGAAGGGCAATCTGCTTTTCTCAAAGACCACCCATTTATATGTTAATCTTATCCAAAAACATCTTTACAGAAATATCCAGAATAGGGTTGGCCAAATATCTAAGCACCATGACTCAGCCAAGTTGACACATAAACCTAAACATCACAATGGGTATATGAAAATTTATTATATTACTCTTTTTACTTTTCTGAAAGGCTAAAAATCTTCAAAATAAAAGCTTTAAAAATAGTTTTAAGATGATCTTGTATGTATCTATTTCCCATAATGTAGCATTAAACTGAAAATGTTTTGCTTCACAAGAATCTTCACAAGAAATATTATGCAGAAAACAGAAAAAAACAAAAATAAAAAGAAAGGAAAAACAAAAAAGAAACTTTTTAGGTACTCCAAGTTTAATTTGTGATTTTTAATAACAACACACAGCCACACGTCCCATGGACAGATGGTTTAAGAAGCATACAGGGATACATGTACACATTAAATATATGTGGTATTGGATTTGTTAACTATAAGTAAAAATGAATCTATAGACTCTGTCAATATGATCATATGTGAAATTATTTGTATTTAAAGCTACACAATACAATAGAAAAATCACAGGATATAGATCTGAAGACTACTATTATATCTAGCCCTTCAGTCTGTGAAGACTTTGGCAAGTTACCTGACCTTTTCTGGATTTTGTTGTCTTTTAAATGGTGATAATGCTATCTGTGTAGAAAACTGATGCTTGAGGTCCAACTTCATGCCAAGCACCATGTTTTGAAGATATTTACAACTCTATGTGATAAATATTCTTATTTTTATAAAACAAAAAACTAAACTTGAAATGGACTAGAAAAAGGAAAGATCAAAGTCAAACAGCTTTGAAAGTGATAATACTTGAATCAGCTATTCTCTCTCCAGTTTAGGATATAAATGATGTGATTATACTTGTAAACTAGGAGATGCCACATAAATATAAAGAAATAAAAAAATTCTCAGTTAGCTTTCATCATTTTAAATCAAAATTGATTTGAAAAAAATCTGTCAAATGTGTGGGCAGCAAATCTTAATACAAATGAATTAATCCTTCAAGAGGAGGAATAGTGTTTTGTCTTTCTTCCCTCTGCAACTTAGTTTGCTATGATTTGCTTTATTTTTTAACATGGATTGAAATTATACTAACAAACACTCAGTTTTTCACTTCTTAAAGTTTTGTATAAAGGGAAAAACAATGTTCCTTACAGTACATTCAAAGTATGTTCCATCCACTGGAGACATGAGAGAGCCTCACAGTCCCAACAGAACCCAAGCTCACACCATCTGTGTGATGACATTTTTTATTGGCAATGTCCTCCTGCAACCCTAGTTTTTACAGATAGCTTCTTTTTTTCAGTTCCTAGTTGCAATTTGAATGCTCTATATCTCATTTAATTTCTTCTTTATTTTAATTCCATCACTATTTAATGTACATGTCACCTTATTTGATACTTTATTATATATTAAAATGATTTACTCTAAAAGGAGACTGATTTTCATAAGAACATGCAATATCTGATAGTAACAAGTTTTCAGTGTATTATTATTTTTGTTCCATGGTAATTATATATAAACATCTTGAAACAAGTTATGTTTCCATTATTATGCCAAAAGCTTTTAGCAACAACTATTATTTTGTGGTTGCTCACAAATTTAATTAGCATAATTACTTTAGCAAAATTATCTTATTATAATGGTTCTTCAAACTTCCCCACTACTATTCATGTAGACTCAGCTTCAATCTCTACTAATAATCTTACTTTAAAAGTTGAATAAAAGAATGCATAATAGTGAAGTAATGTTTTCCATCCTTATGAGTTTCTATAATTATTTTAATGAAAATATTTAAATGCTGTAAATTATTTATTTATGGAAAGGAATAAATGAAAAACAAATTGCTTCAGAGAAAATAATTCTCATTTACAACCAGATTCCAAGACTCATAGATTCAGAGAACATTTTGACAGTTGCCAGATGGGAGGGGCATTAGGGGGAATGGGTGAAAGGTGAAGGGACTGTGAAGTATAGAGTAATAGTTACAGAATTGTCACAGGATATAAAGTACTGCATTTTGAGTATAGTCAGCAGTATTGTAATAACTATTTATGGTGTTGGATGGGTACTAGACTTACCAGGGTGATCACTTAATAAGTTATAATTATATAATGTTTAATCACTGAGTGGTGCACCTGAAACTAATATAATATTGTATGTCAAGTATAAATGAAAAATAAAAAATTATTTAAATAAATAAATAAATAACAAACATCAGATTGTATATCATCAACCAGAAGTCATTATTACCTGGGTGGCAATGACTAACTGAATGTAGCGTTTTGTCTTCTTGTTCTACAGATGTCTCCTAGCAACAAAGAAATACCCACTCCCCATATCACAACTTTTATTGGTGCCAATCAAAGAGCATGGTGATGTTTCTGTTAGAGTAGAAAGGTAGACTGTGTAAATGTCAACTTTTCCTAAGACTTTCTTTCAATCTGGCCAGATGCAGGTCAATAAATCTAAACTCCATCTGACATTGGGCCCATAGAACATTGTTGAGTCTTGGTGCAAACCAGCTCTGTCTTTCAATAAGTGTGCTGACTTGAATACATTCAATCAGAAGGCTTCATTCAGTTCCAACTGTAAAAAAATTTTTCTTAAAAAACATAAAAAGAATCTCTTTTAATACATCTACCTTCATACTTATAAGGACTATCAGGACAAAAGGAATTGTCAAAATAGATCATGACCTTGATACCACATTTTTAGAATCAGCTTATCCAGGTAGGAGTTAATTCACTTCACTGGGTGAACTGTTCAAAGGAATTGCAGTCATTGCCCTGCTAACCCTTGGAAGAAATGAAGAATTTCAGTCTTTCGTGCTGTCAAACTGATGCCATTCATCATCCTTGAATTGGCTTTTGGCTTTAAAATAAATAAAACAAACCAGAGATCGCCTTCAGTAATAAAGGCAACTCTTTACAGTAGCTTGTCTTGGTTTTGGAGTAGAAAGCAAAAAAAAGTTTTCAAGTCCTTAATGCTCCCAAGACTGCAACTCACATCAGAGTTAAACAATCTCAGGGAGTTACTGAACTAGGTATTGATTGCAGACACTAGGGTTGTTTGGAATTTGATTTTTCAATTTTCAAGGAATGAGGTGAAATTCACATCTATCCAAAATACAGTATGCTCTGGTTCCTGAAAGCCAGAGTTTATGTGACTTGAGTTCATTGGAAAAAATAATTTATATTGGCATGAATAAATAATAGCAAGGGGGTTTAACTGTCTAAACAAGATATACACATATAATACTCTGAGAAGAAAATTGGACCACATTGTAATATATTCTGTATCTTATGTTTTGAACAACTGCAAGGACAAAATCATTTCAAAATCACCTATCCACTTTCATGTTTTAAGTTGGATTTGTCAAAAAGTCTCCTGGCATCCCTTAGAGACAGGGCAGTTTATTTTGTAATCAACTGTCTCCTCCCTAAATTTGCCTGGTAAACTTGAAAGCAAATGCTTTACAGAGGATGTGAGAATGACATTGTGCCCTTCAATCAAGGCTCTCTTCATGAGAAATAATAGTTACTTAGCCAGTGAATTATATGAAACCATAAACCAACTTGTTTGGTGTGAGAGAGAAAATATCTGCATCTTTAAATCAATCTGTAGGTGGAAACCTCTCCAGCTGTTACTAATTAAGCTCTGCTCACTTTATCTGCATTGAGTGTATTTGCAGGTTTTGCTTCCTTGGTTCACATTAAATCTCATCTGGACCAAACTCCTTTGAATGAACTAAATCACAGTTGACTATTGAGCACCATCCTTCAGAATTCCTTCTTTTACAGATCAGACTTTTGTTGGTCAGGGGTCAGTCAGAATATTTTCAATATTAAGTCTAGAAATAAAGACTTAAATCCTAGTTAATGTACTTTAATTCTAAGGATTAAAAACCTCTGAACAGAGATTAATTAAAACCAATGTGTGGCCACCCTCCAAGGCCGAGCAGGTTCACGGTATTCACGCAGATGGAAAATATCCACAGAGCCGTTGGGTTGTCGGGCATGCCTTTATTCATGGGTGGGTGAGTCACACATGCTGCAAGCTGTGTATCTATCTGCATGTCTCATGTCGTGGTCCTTGCTTCCCAGAGTGGCCCCCATCATGGCACCTGTCCCCTTGAGAGTCTCCCATCATCATTGCCCCCAGCAGGGATTCCCTACCTGTTTAAGTACTAGAGGGGAACAAAGCTGGCAAGATGCCAGAAATTATATAACATAATTCTGGGCATTCGAGCCCACTTCGTGTTATGGGAACTGTTTATTGGACTCAGTCTCAAGGCTATGAGATCACTGTTTATCAGGTCCCCCCAAAGCTATGGCAACACTGCTTCCCTTAGTTCCCAGACACCTGGGTGAGGAAGCCAGACTGCCTCCACTTACTCTACAACCAACTATTATTTTGGTAAATGACTTAACAAACAAACAAACAAAAAAAGGGTTGCATAGCTTATCAGAAAGAGCATGAACCATTAGTGAAGAAATGTTAATTCTGATCTCACTCCGCCACTATGAGCTCTGGGACCTAAGCATAGTCATATGACGGAGCCTCGCTTTTCTTATCTAAAAAGTGAGGATTATGGGCTGAGATCCTGTCTAGCACTAAAAGTTAAGTTGTGAGCTAAGGTCCTGCATTGAGCTATTTTAGATTTTACTACCCTATAGGGAGAGAGATAAATTTACTTTCCTTATGTAGTGCCCTTAGTAGAGGCATTAGTGAGAAATGGAATTGTATCATATTCTGGTCTCCCATTTACACAGATCATTTCACCAACACGTTTAGGCTTCCTGAAATCCAGTCTATTCTCACTACTGAGAGCTAAAAACCTTACTTATAACTATGATGCAAGAATTAATTTCATTAATGAAGATGTTGAAATCTAATGTGATTCCAGAATTTTGAATGCCAGTATATTACCTAAAATAATGGGACAATATAGTCTTATTCTGCATGCTATATGATATATGTGTTGTTTTCCATGTGTTTTGGTAAGCTGAAAAATGATGCCCTAAAAGACAGCAACTAAAACTAGTGAATATTACCTTATGTGGGGAAAAAAGGGTCTTTGCAGATATGATAAAGGAATTTGTGATGAGGAGATTATCTTAGATTGTCAGGGTGGGCCCTGAATGTATCTTCATAAGAGAGATGAAGGAGATTTTCTACAGACAGAAGAGAATACTGCAATGTAACAATGGAGTTGGAGATTGCAGTGATGTGGCCACAAGCCAAGGAATATGGGCAACCACCAGAAGCTAGAAAAAGCAAGAAACAGATTCTCCCCTAAACCCTCCAGAGGGAGCAGGACCCTGCCAAAACCTGACATCAGTTTGGTGAAATGGATTTTGGACTTCTGGCCTCCAGACTTATGAGAGCATAAGTTTCTATTGTTTTTGGTCACAAAGATTGAAATAATTTGTTAAAGGAGCCACAGGAAACTAATACATATGCCAATACTTATTTTTACTCTTACTACCAAAGAGCATGTACAGTGTAGTCTTGATTCCAGAGATTCGGTAAACAGTGGGGCATCTATTTTTCTATTTTGCTTCTATTTGGCATCTCTTACTGTAGATGCCACAGTCAATGTAGATGCCAAAAATCAATGAGATTTTTTTAAAGAGAGTAGTCCTAGGGAAACTGTGTCCATGAGGGTATGGTGTGACACTTACTTTTGACTAAGTTTTTCTTGGGGGCTTTGGTCTCCAGGAAGCTAAACATGAAATGTAAAGTTTGCTTCTTAACCATCTGGGTGCTCTTTCTCTTTCTTTATGATTGATTGTATCTATCTCTATCTCTATCTCTATCTCTATCTCTATCTCTATCTCTATCTCTATCTCTATCTCTATCTCATCTCTATCTTTATCTCATCTCTATCTCTATCTATATCTATATCATCTATCTAATCTATCTATATTCCATCAAGTTTAAATTATCTTTATATTTCCCTGGACTGAACCCACATTTCTATTTGGATTTCACCCTTTCATCATAAAAGTCTCTCAAGTCATCTTAAAATCTTTTTCAGAACAAGGAAGTGTATACACACTAAGTAAGTAATAGAAGTATGACATAAATTCTACTCAACAACTAGAGATTCATTAATACTGGGTATTGAGATGGTTATATTTATAAATTAAAAAGTGTTTTGTCTCAAAGGGTAGTAAATAAATTGTTACATAAATGAATTCCAGTCCATACATCATTTCTTTTCTCAAATCATCCAGAATACTTAACTATGTCACAAATAAAATTTTATGGCCCTCTTATTCCTTCGCAATGAAATAACTCTATTAAGTTAATAAATATAACTTAACAAACAAGCGTATCATATACCTAAGAGACAAACTTATTTTGTCTCCTACTGCCGATTCAAAATGCATGCAGTGAGGATATTCCTTTACGAGAGAAAATAGATGCAATCACCATGACTTTTCTGTCATTCTGATATTGTAAGACTTCCATTAAGTTTATGTCTCATGCATTGTCTCAGATTGGTCAATAAGATGTCTGTCTGGTCCTATGTTAATAAAGAATGTTGTGAACTTGATTCACTATCGGAATCTTTTATCTCCACCCCTAAGTTGAGCCAGCCTGAGACGCGGAGTCTGTAGTAGGGAAGGAGCGACGCTGGGTTTCTCCTCATCCGCCCCACCCCTTCATGCTTGAACTACTGCATCACCTGCTTTCCCCAATTGTTCGCTCCCTCCATGTGCTAGCTGCTGTTTCTTATGCTGCAGGTTAAATAGGGAGGAAGAGAAGGGAGATATTGAAGTGAGGGATTTGGACAGTTCTGAGTTGAAATTGTCCATCCTTAGCTCTCTGGTCCTGCGGGTAATTCTTTCCCACATCATACCCTTTTGAGGGCATTTTGGTGTCCCTTGACACCAGCAGATTAACCACTAATCTCTCTTTTGAGAGTTCAAAAAGACTCAGGCTACTCATTCAGGTCTTGTGCATCCAGCTTGACATATCTGGCCTTTTTTGGCTGGGGACTTTTTGCTCCTAGAAGGGCACTATGGGATAGTGCCCAAAGTGACTCCTGGCCAACCCTTATTCCGTGATCATCTTTGAGACAGCAGGCTAGTGGCCACATAGCAGCAGTTTCTTGATCCTCCCATTGTCTCGGAGTTACACCCAGGCAGCTGTTCAATCATCTCAGTCATGATTTGGCTCCTGCCCTCTATGCCACTCAACTTGAGAAAATACATTTCAAAGTTCTCAGAGTGATCCCCTTTGAAACATGTCTCCCTTTGGAAGGTTTCATGTGAGGAGAAAGGTATCCTTCAGTTAGGATGAGTGAAAATAACTTTCCCCAAAGCTATTTTCCTGTTGAAATCCTTAGTCTTTTCCACACTCTGACTTTTTTTATTGGTCCATAATTTGTTGAGAAGATTTAAGTCATGGAATTGGCCTACAGAGGTGTTGTTTGAATATCTGCATATGTGCTTTCCTCTCATACCTCTTGCAGTGTTGGCTCTCTCTTGTACTGATACCTCAGTTGCTGAAGTACAAACATTTACATTAAAAAATCCTAATAACCTGTGGCTCTTTCACCTTTGCTGTGCATAGAATCATATAAACAAAGCTCTAGAACACACATGCTTAGACTCCTTCCCAAACTATGAGTCACAGCCTCTGTGGTCCAGCAACTAGGAATCAAAATTCTGAAAGGGTGTTAGGATTTTGCTTCATTGATAGGTATATTTAAAAATGTATAAATGATGTGATGCTCATAAATTTTTCACCTTCCTTTGGTGGAAAATCACGGATATTATGAATGATGCTTTTATAAACTATTCTAAACAGTTGTACCATAAAGTTGTATTTTTATTTATAAGAATGTGGCAAATTCTGAGCAATATCTTAGTAGAGAAATTAATCCATTACATTTTATGCATTCAGGTAATTTAGATTTATCTTTCAATTTCTTTTTACTACAGGGTCACTTAGTACATAATAAAAAATGTATGATATCAATCCATAATTTCTTGGTGTGTGTCACTGCCAGAGGCTAGCACTAGTGAAGAAACCAGCAATTCAGACCCTTTCTGGGGTTTATCCCTTAAACAAAGTATTAATTTTAAAATACGTTTTGATTTACTTTTGGGGAAATAAAAGTTTCCAGGAAAGTTTTCCTCTTAATGTAAAATACAATTAATACTATGAAAATATACTATGTGATATTTTAACTAAGAATTGTAATTAAATACTTTTTGTAAACCAAATAAAATTTAACAGAAAGAAAAGAATTTTCTCTGTTGATTCATTTATGCCACTGTGCTTTGGGATAGCATGTGGAAGCCACCTGATATTACTGTGAAGACTTGGGCAGTGTTAACATGAAGGGACACCAAATGAATTGCATATGTAAATGTTATTTCATACAAGTATTGTGTTCATGGCTTTGTTTTGATAGGAATTTAAACTTTACTCACCTTTAAATTACCACAGTCTTTTTAAAAATTATATGTTATTGATTATATTATTACAATTGTCCTAATATTTCCCCCTTTGCTCCCCTCCACCAAGCACCCCCAACTCCCTCAGCCAATTCCCCCACCATTGTTCATGTCCATGGGTCAGGCATATACGTTCTTTGTCTACTCCATTTCCTATACTGCACTTTATACCCCATGGCCATCCTCTAGCTATTTGTATTTCTTAATCTCCTTAGCTCTTCACCCATTCTCCCACAGCCTACCCAACTGGCACCCTCAAAACTATCTCTGTATCCATGATTCTGTCTCTGTTCTTCTTGTTTGCTTAGTTTTTTTTTCAATTGTTGATAGATATATATTTATTGCCATTTTCTTGTTCATAGTTTTGATCTTCTTCTTTTTCTTAATTAAGTCCCTTTGACCTTTCATATAATAATGGGTTGGTGATGATGAACTCCATTAGATTTTTCTTTTTTTTAATTTTTTTTATTTTAATTGTTCAAGTACAGTTTTCTGTTTGGATCAAAAAAACTATGGTACATTTACACAATGGAATTCTATGTAACAGAAGGAAAGAAGGAACTCCTACCATTAGATTTTTTTTGTCTGAGAAGCTCTTTATCTGTCCTTCAATTCTAAATGATAGCTTTGCTGGGTAGAGCAGTCTTGGCTGTAGGTCCCTGCTTTTCATGACTTTGCATATTTCTTGCCAATCCCTTCTAGCCTGCAAAGTTCCTTTTGAGAAATCAGCTGACAGTCTTATGGGAACTCCCCTGTAGGTAACTAACTTCTTTTCTATTGCTGCTTTTGAGTCTCTCTTTATCTTTAACCTTTGGCATTTTAATTATGATATGTCTTGGAGTGGGCCTCTTTATATCCATTTTGTTTGGGACTCTGTGCTTCCTGGACTTGCATGTCTATTTACCTTACCAAATTAGGGAAGTTTTCTTCCATTACTTTTTCTAATAGATTTCCAATTTTTTGCTTTTTCTCTTTTCCTTCTACCACCCCTATGATGTGAATGTTGAACCTCTTGAAGTTGTCCCAGAGGATCCTTGCACCATACTCATTTTTTTGGATTTTTTTTTTCCTCATTGGTTGTTTTTTGCTTCCTTATGTTCCAAATCATTGATTTGATTCTCAGCTTCATCCATTCTACTGTTAATTCCCTATAAATTGTTCTTTATTTCAATTAGTGTACACTTCATTTCTGACTCTATCGTTTTTATGCTGTTGAGGTCCTCACTAAATTTCTTGAGCATCCTTATAATCAGTACTTTGAACTCTGTGTCTGATAGATTGCTTATCTCTGTTTTATTTAGCTCTTTTTTGGAGTTTTGATCTGTTCTTCCATTTGGGCCATGTTTCTTTGTCTCTTCATCTTGGCAGTCTCCCTGTGTTTCTTTCTATGTACTGGGCAGAGCTGCTATGACTCCCTGTCTTGGTAGCGTGGCCTAATGTAGTAGGTGTCCTGTAGGGTTCAGTGGCATAGCCTCCTCTATCACCCAGGGTGGGTACTGGAGGTGTTCCCTTCATGTGGACTGAGTTTACCTTCCCCTTGTAGTTGAGTTTTATTGCTGTTGGCAGGTCAATGGGAGGGATTTATGGAGGTTAGTCAGCTGTAAGGACTGACTGTGGCCACTGACCACCAACCTCATTTGTGCAGGAGCAGGGTCGTGGTAGTCAAACATGGTCTGTAGCTGTCTACTGGTTGCACAGGCTCTGGGGGTTATTGGGTGGTGTAGGCCAAGGTCAGCCCCCACCGGTGTTTTTTTCAGGGCCATCTTGCTTGAGCTGCAAAGCAATTTTCATATGGCTGCTACTTGTGCTGGACTTGGACGTTCCTAGGTGAAGCCACGTTCTGAACCTAGGGTGGCTGCTGCTATTGCCAGGCCTAGGGCCACTTAGCAAGAGGTACAGGGGCTGGGGCGTTGCCAAAGCCAGCTGTTGCTTGTTTGAGGCGATTTAGGAGGTTGTGGAGCATGATCAAAGACCAGCTATTCATATGGAAAGTTCACTGTTAATAGCTTGGGTAGGCCTGTAAATTAGGTGGGGCAGAACTTCAGGGAATCACCAGGGTGTGGTGAACAGTATTAGGTTGATGGAGTCTCAGATATGGCACCCACCTGCCAGTTTTGTGGCTCTGTGTGGGGAGGGTTCAGAAAAGGAGCAATGGCCTCTGCCCACTGTTCTTCTGGGAGAAAGAGGTCCCCAGCTCTCACTTTGATCCTGGACACTTCAGTTTCTCCCCTTATGCAAATGGTGCCTTTTAAGCTGTTACCTTGGTGCTGGAGCTCAGAGACAGTGAGTCTGAGTATGTGTCTGTGTGGGCCCTTTAAGAAGAACAGCTTGGGGCTCTAGTAGTTTCTTCCACAAACTCAATCTCTGCTGGTTTTTCTAGCCAGAATTATGGAGACTTATCTTCCTGGCCCTGGGACCCCTTGTTGCCAAGATATCCCTCCTGAATTTTTATCCATTACACATGGGGTGGGACCAGCCTGTCTGCTTCTGTGCCCCTCCTGTCAGTCTGGTTGGATGTGGTTCTTTATTTCTGTAGTTGTTGGACTTCCATTCAGCTTGATTTCTGACAGGTAAGTGATAGTTGTTCTAGAATTTAGTTGTAATGTTGATGTGGTTGTGTGAGGAGGCGAGCTATGTTTACATATATCTCCATCTTGACCAAAAGTAAACCACAGTCTTAAACCTGAAATAAAAAAAAATAGTAATTAACATTTCATATGCACATAAAAGTTCATATGTAAATTCAGGAATGAAAGGCAGTCACCCACGTGGAAGGGGCTGTGTGGGCAGAGTAAAATCCTTACCCCTGAATACCAGTGCCTGATATATCAGCATTAAAAAATTTCTTTTTCTCTTCTCTCTTTAAATACAAATATTCCCTCACCCCAAATTAACCATTATGACCATATAATACTTTGTTATGAATAACTTTGGTAGACTGATTTCCCTTTCTGACAAGGAGGCCAGTGACAGATGAAAGAACTGAGAATCTGGAATCCCAGAAATGGAAATGAAAGAGAGGGCAGGAGGCCAAAGATATTCTTGATTTCTGTCAAAGATTTGTCCTAGGGTAACTCTTTTTATTTCTTTCTTTATTTTAAATCTTATTACTCCCAAGATTTTAACTACCATGTACAAGATTTTCTATATATATATGTGTATATATATATATATATATATATATATATATATATATCCTTTACTTGAAGATATGTTTTTTTTAGTGGTTTTAGAGACAGAGGAAGGGGTGGTGGGGATAGAGAGAGACAATGATGTGAGAGAGAAGCACCGATAGGTTCCCTCCATATGCTGCTTGACCAGGAATTGAACTTGCAGGATAGATATGTGCCTGAACCAGAAATCAAACCCACAACCTTTGGTGCACAGTATAATGCTTCAACCAGCTGAGCCACCCTGCCAGGGCAGCATACTTTTATCATCTAACATTTTTGTGGGTCAGAAATCTAGACACAGTTTGGCTGAGTCTTCAGCATCATGGTTTCTCATAAGAATGTAATGAAGGCGGTGGCTAGAGTTGGAGTCTCACAAGGCCACTGCTTGACTGGAGAAGGCTCCCCGTTAAAGCTCACATACATGGTTGCTGGCAGGATTCAGTTCTTTAAGTGTTGCTGGACAGAGTTTCAGTTCTTCACTGGACATTGGCTGGGGGCTGCCTTCAGTTTGTGCCATGTGGGCTTTTCCAACATGGCAGCTTGCTTCATCAAAGCCAAAAAGAGAGGGGAACTGTTAGCTAAGCAGAAGTTGCAATTTTTTAAAGCTAATTATAAAAGTAATAGCCTATTGCCTTCATTATATCTTATTGAGTAGCAGAGGTGTCAAACTCATTTTCACCAGGGGCCACATCAGCCTCATGGTTGCCTTTAAAGGGCCGAATGTAATTTTAGGACTGTGTAAATGTAACTACTCCTTTACAGTTAAGTGAGAGCTCGGCACTGCCGCTGGGTGGAAACAAGGTGCCTGGTCAGATGAAACAAGGTGGAGGGAGGGATTTGGCCCATGGGCCTTGTGTTTGCCATCTGTGAGTTAAGGCATCACCAGCCACAGAGATTCCTGTGCTAGAGACTTGATGTCATGTTCAACAACTCTCCATTTTTTTACCCACATCTAGTTCATCCCTAAGTCATATAAATGTTTTGTCCAGAATTTTCTTGAATTTCTCTAAGTACCCAACTGTCACTGTTCTCTACTGATGGTCCTTCACTTGCACCATTCCATGAGCCTTCAAAGGCCCATGAGTCCTACCCATTCCAGTCTACCACTTCCATAACTTGGTAGTTTGCTTGAGCTATTTCTTCTCCAGAGAATACTCTTTGTCTATCTTCATTCTTTGCCCAGAAAACTCTTATCCATTCATTAAGACCAAAGTTAAGTAGGTCTAATCACTAAAAACCTGGTTATACCACACTTGACCTAGCAAAAGCACTATCTCTGAAATGTTGGGGGAAGTGATATACAACATAGGGATGACAAGAAAACTTTACTTCAAAGAGAAGACTTTTCATATGTGGGCAAAGACTTGTCTGTGTTCCTTATCTAAATTTAACTATAAAAATCTACACGCAATTTTATAGTAAAGAATGCTATCTCCAGTTAATAGCACTGGAATTATTATTAAGTACCATTATCTAAGAGTGCCATATTTTTTTGGTGTGTGGCTTGCTGTGTTTTGATGTTTTCTTTGCTTCTGGTCAGTGTAATGCAATGTCTAATAAAACATACAAGGATTTAAACCTTTTTTAGCAACAGAAATTTGTGATATCTAGTTTCATTATAATTTATTCAATTGTCTAAACACATTAAGAAAACTATTCTCTAAAGCATTATGGTATAATATGTAAAAAATGGGGACTGGGAGACCTGGGTTTTAGTGCTAATTTGGTCACCAGCCAGTTTTGTTTCTTTGGAGAATTATTGTTCCATTGTGGTTAAGTATCTTTAGCTATAGAATAACGAAATGAAGCTAGACCAGTGGTATTTAACCTCTGTTCTTCTAAACTCTCAGGTGGCAGGGCTTTACAAGTTCGGAAATAGGTCCTTGATCATAGTGTAGACTCATTAAATATTTACTCTTTTACTATTCTCTTTACCTTCACCACTAATTGTATTTAGTTTTATCCCTACTAATGGAGGCTGACGCCTCTAAGGCTCTAACCCTCTTGCTTTTGGTGCCACCATCAAGTAAAAATAGAGATGGGCAGAGTTAGCAGCCCTGCCATGCCTCATTAAGATTCTCTCATTCTCTTTGGGCTCAGGACTCCCAGTCTGCACAAATAAATATTTCTCTATAAGCAACTTACTTTTAGGAGAATTTGGCTCTAGTAATTATCGTTAATTCAAGTATAGTCATACCTTTATACTGCTATAAAATTACTTGCTCCGAATGACTTAGAAGTTTTAAAACAATTATAAATTCAAACTATCCTTTAATTTTATTTAATACGTTGATTAAACCAAGTTTTGTGGTTTTCTGCAGTGTAGATCAATTTCCTGAAAATTTAATGTTAAAAATATGAAACCATCTATAGTAATTGCTTTAGTTAAAAGTCTAGGCCCTGGCCTGTAGGAGACCATTCTGCATGGCATGGGCCCAGCCCCCAGTGGCAAACATTTACTGCAAAGTAACTTCCTAGAATCCATGTTAAACCTTCTAAGGACGAGTGTAACTGGTTCAACCACTTTTGCCTTTTCATTTGCAAATATCCCTCTTCTGTGATGTGATTAGCAGCATTGGCTCCTTTGTTTTCTGTAAAAGGTAACCACCTAAAGTGAACCTGTGCATGGTAAATGAGGACCATCGTGTAATGTGCAGACAGATAGAAATAAAGGCCTGTCATGGCGGAGGCCGTGGCTTTTGCTCCCCTTGAGAGAAAAGCCATGCTGTCCCTTTTCCTTCACCGGACTCGGTAGTCCGTGTGAATGTCTCATTTCATCCATAATGATGCAGACACTGTGGGCCAGAGTCTGCATCACTGGCCAGGTAGCTCAGTTGGTTAGAGAGTCATCCCCAAATGTCAAGGTTTCAGGTTTGATCCCAGGTCAGGGTACATACAAGAAGCAACCAATGCAGCAAAAACAAGTGGAATGACAATCTGATGTTTCTTTACCTCCCTCCCTTCTTCTTTCTCTAAAATCAATGAATATATAAAAAGTAAAAAAAAAGTCTAAGACTCCACACTTGGCAAACCATGCTTCTTATTAAGTTGGATATAGAATTGACACACATATTATTTTACATGAGACTAGCCTCAGGCTCTGATCACAGGCAAAATTAAGAATTTTCCTTAATTTTCAATTTACTCAGAGATGTAGAGTTGAGGAACAGAAAAGGAAAATATGAAGACCCAATTGAAGAAATAGTGCTGCAGACCTCACTTCTTACCATAAGGTTTACGTTAATTTTCTTGCTGTCAATATAACATCTTAGTCACCAGGGTGGTCTATTAAGAAGTTAGGTGACAGTAAACATGGTAATTCTCTGTTGAGAGCTTTGGGTGAACAACTGAATATGGCCCAAGACATGAAAATTGAATGGCTCCTATGTCCAAATGACTTCTTTGACACATGATATATTAAAGTTATATAAGAGATTTTATTCTCTATGTAACAAATGAGATAGAGAACTCCCAGTAGAGATGCTGTACTTCCTTCAACAGGAAACACCTATATTTCACATATTAAGATCACTGATAGGTCTGATTCATCATAGGTTTGGATATTTAATTGCTTTGTGCAAAAATTAAAAACCTATTTCTCACATGCACCGTGATTCCTTGATGATAAACATAAATTTTACAAGAAGAATCAATATTAGTTTGACAGAAAGAGTCAATAAACTGGTTAAGTCATTGTAATACTAATTTGACATTTTCAGGATTACTTTACAGTCATCCAATATGTTATTGAATGCCTATTCACTGGTAGGTACTAGCATTAAATATGGGTGCTACATAATTTCCTTGCTGCCATACAAGTTTTCTAGCTATGCAGGGGAAGATTCAGCACTAAGTGGGAACTGGCCAGCATTGTTATTAGAATCTCTCCTACCAGGTGGTCTCAGATCCTAGAGGGACTATGGCTAGTGAACTATCCTGTGGACTGGGGCGATGCCTCTTTATTCCAGCTTGTAGCAGACATCTTTCTTTATTAAGGTGCTTCTGCTTATGTCGGAGCTGGACTTCTGGGCCCTAGAAGAGGTCATTTTGTCCCCTAGAAGTGGGCAAAAACAGAAAGTGCAAGTTCATTGTGTTAGACATTTGAGGATAATCTATCATATTATTACAAAGGAAATAAATTTTGAATGAGAAGTACTAAGAAGCATTGGGTGGCAATCTACATTAATGTTGTAGACTTGGCCAGGGAAAAAACTTGAGAAGTTGACTGTTCAAAAACATGCCATAAAGTTCCTTGGAGTCTACCTGAATTTTCTGCAATAATAAGAGCTGTCTGTGAGTTATTTGTAGCCCAAAGGTTGCCAGACACTATATCTTCATTTACTCAGCTGAGTTAAATGTATTGTTAGAAGCACCAAAGTAGAAATATTATTACTATGGGGTTGGATTTAGCTAGTTTTCAACTCTGGCTTAATACCAGGTAATTTTCTTTTAATTCACCAAATTTTTTTTAATATACATATTTTATTTATTTATTTTTAGAGAGAAGGGAAGGGAGGGAGAATGAGAGGGAGAGAAACATCAATGTGTGGTTGCCTCTTGAGTGCCCTCTACTGGGGATGTCCACAACCCAGGCATGTGCCCTGACTGGGAATTGAACCAGTGACCCTTTGGTTCGGAGGCCGGTGCTCAATCCACTAAGCCACTCCAGCCAGGGCAATACTAGGTAAATTATTTAACAACTCTGTCTCAAATAGAGTAGTTTGTCAAATAGAGTAGTACCTATCCTATATAGTAGTGGCTGTGTTTAAATAGAATACAGTACTATTAGTGATGAAATGCTGAATGAGTCAAGCAAATAAGTGTAAACTCCATGTCTAGCCCTAGAATGTGGTCAATAAATAAATGTTAGTTTCCGTTCTTTTCACATCTCTATGCTTATGCCACAATTTCTAATGATTTCAGAAAATAATTTTCTATCAATGAGCTGATACTCTCAGTTAGGTAACCATAATCTCAGATTAGAGTTTTCTCACAATTGAGAGTAGTGTTAAGAGCACAGCCTATAACACTTTTCGGTGCAAACCTCGGTTCTGATATTAGCAAGCTGAGTGGCTTTGAGAAAAGCCATTACTCTGGGACTCAGTACATAAAATATAATTTCCCTAATAGAAATATTATAGAACTATGTGAATTAATAAATTTAGGCAATTGGCACACAGTAAGTTTTTTTAAAAAATGTTAGCTCAACATAAACAAGTCACTTAGAATAGTGCATAGAGCAACATTCTCTAGTCAGAAGTCAGGGCCCTCGTTTCACTTCTACACCTGCTAGGTTTCTAGTCAAGGTCTTAACCTTACTAAATCTTAGTTTTCCTGTTTATAAAATTAGATTAGTATTACCTGCCTATGCAGCCTATATTACAGGGACAAACTAAATGACATGATGTAAGTTAGATGATGAGTATATTTTGAGCAATGTTATTATCTAGGACAGTGTTGTCTTAATGATTTAGTCTGCCAATGTTATAGGAAAGCTGTTTATTAAACAGTTAGACATGTACTATTTAAAACTGCGCAGGGCTGACTCCAGGGCGTGTTCAGTCTTCTAACCAGATCAGGAAGACAAACCACAGAGGTCTTCAGCTGACGCCCCGTACCTAAATTTTCTCCTGTGTTTGCAACCTTTTCTTGTATAATTACTAATTGATAAGAAATGTCTTCTTGACTTTAGGTCCTGGCTTTTAAAGTTAAATTCTAAAGACTAAGTTCAAGGCACAATATTGTTATTATTACTTTTTTGCTAGTAAAATATAATTATGTGAACCCAGTAGAAAAGCCAGTTCCACAGGTAAAATATTTAAATTATTCTGTGAAAGCTCAATGTTTCAATTACTTTAACCTACATTAGGGAAAAGTGTTGTCCTGGGATTAAGTCAATCCAATTAATTTGTGGAAAATTACAAAACATGTTTTTTTATAAGTAAGAATGAAAGGCGGTAAGGCTGTGGACAGAATGTGGCTGGTCATCACAGTGAATTAATCTGAACCTTCCCACCATTTTCCTCCTGAAATGCTTGCTGCATGATTTCTTTCCAACCTCATTAACTTTAAAGTGAATTTCATGTATGAGGGAAATAAACACGGTTGGAGGAAGAACAAAGAGTAGGGGAAGAAAGACAGGTTTACAAAGTGAAAAGACTTGTATTATTGCCTTCAATACAAAGAATTTGTGCTTTTAGTCTCTATGTCATTTAATTCTGCTCTGATCTTGGTTATTTCCTTCCTTCTGCTTGCTCTGGGCTGTCTTTGTTGTTGATCCTCTAGTTCTTGTAGATGTAGAGTCAGGTTGTTTGTTTGAAATGTTTAAAGGGACCCTAGTGCATTGTTGGTGGGATTGCAGACTGGTACGACCACTGTGGAAAA
>CM052539.1:123407475-123430038 GCA_028533065.1 Trachops cirrhosus
AGGACACATGGACAAAACTAGGGGTGTTGGAAAGGGGAGGGAGGAGGGGAGGAATGGGTGGGTGGGCTGGAATGGGAATAAAGGATGGAAACTGTACTGAATAAACTAAAATAAAAATTTAAAAAAAAAAAAAGAAGAAACAATGAAATGCATAGAAAAAAAAAAACAAAGAATTTAACTTCCATTTTGGGAAGTTCTCTATATTTACATGTTATGTTTAAATCCCTTATCTTTCTCTCTGTATAATTTAATAAAGTATAGTTGCCACACAATATTATATTAGTTTCAGTTTTACAGTATAGTGATTTGAAATGTATATACCTTACAACATGGGGATCCTTATTTTTCTACACATAAGATCTTTTAGAACTGTGCTGTACCTGAGGTTTTTAATGAGGTCTATTTCTATTATTGCTAATGAAGTTGGTAGTAACTTCAAAAGCAGAAGTAAGAGTGAGGTGGGGTGACATACTCTGAGGTCCAGAAAAGACTGGTGAGGTGACAGCATTGGGAGTGCCAGGCTCTCCGTGCCCCAACACCATGCCTGCTCTCTCCCCTACCCTGCCAACTTAGACACATCCCGGAGAATGGAAAACCTGGAATTCACGTAATTAGCTTACTGTCATTTCAGTAGAATGTAGCTCTACATAGAAAGGAAATTGAGTAATAAAAATATAAAGTAATATTTATTTTTAACCTATATTTTGAAATTATTTCAAACCTACAGAACAATCACTAGAAGAGTACAAAAAAGTCCCTCCTTGCAGATTCTTTCTTACTCTGTGGAGAAACCCATAATAATGTTTCTAACTATATGAAAGCAATCTGCAGTTACAGAGCCCCATCATCCCTAAGCATTCCATTGTTTACCTCTCCAAAACAAGGACACTTTCATATAGAACCTCCATGCTAGCCTCCCTCTCCATACTAGCCTACAAATCAGGGTATCAGCAATGATGCAATACGATCATCCGACCCACAGATACCATTTAAATTCCACCAGTTTCCCCAACAAGGTTGCTTTTTCCTTCATGATCTAGAAACCTATGTTGCATTTACTTGTCAGTCTCTTCGGTTTTGTTCAGTGTGGAACACTTCCTCAGTGTTTCCCTGTTTGTAATGACTTTGATAACATGATCCTCAACATGATTCTAATTCAGATGGTTTCTCCTAACTGTACTCTGACCATTCACTCTTGGCTGAAATAGCCCAGAAATGATGCTTTGCTCTTCTCAGTTCATGATAATGGAAGCACATGTGTTGAGTCGTCCTACCACTGATGGTGTTACTTTTCGTCACTTAGTCAAGTTGGTGTGTACCAGGCACTTCCATTTTTAAAGTCTCCATTTCCCCTCGTAATTAATTAGTTTTCTGTGAGGAGAAATTCTGATATTATACCACATTCCTGTTAGACGTTAAACATCCAGCTGAAATGTGCATCCATTGATGACTCCCTCCTGAATCAGCCGTCAGTCTATGATGGATGATTTTCTGTTTCCATCATTCTGTCTTCATCTATTAGTTGTCATCCTATTGAAAGCTTTTCCTTCCTTATTCATTTGTTTATTATCTCTTTATAATAGCAGGCTTTATTTTTGTTATTTTTAGCTTATCATGTGTATGCTTAAGAAATTCTTATTTTATTAAATGGGTTAGTAATCCATTACTCTTATTATGTATTTTTGTGCCCAGTGTCGTAGACTTGTCTCCTTTGAGTTGAATCCCCTAATTTTTGCATTATTATACTATCTAGAATAACAAGATGTCCAGGGTTATCTTGTTTTACCTCATCCCAGCCATTTTCCCAAGAAGCGCTCGTTCCTTTTAATAGAGGATGGTATTCAGAAACCAAGATCTAGGTACTCCACATGTGTGTTACTATGGGGATGGCATTGCTTTAAGGACCTCTCAGAAAACAGAAATAGGAAATACATGTGTATATATATATCATGCATATATATATTCATGCATCCATATATATACCTTTATGTATATTTCTCTATATATCTAAGTATTGTAAAAAATAGTGTGAACTATTTCTTATTTAAATTCTCCTGAGGAGTCTTTCTCCTTCTCTCTGTTCATGTTTGTAACTTTCTTCTCTGACAGTGAGAAACCTGCTCCCTTTATTTTCTGTCTCTCTCCTTCCCCATACATGCAAACACACACACTATTTGCACACAGATTAACTTTTTTATTGCAAACTATCTCCCATCCACACTGGCTGCCTCTACACCTGCTTGCTCTGCATATCTCCCAACTTCTCCAGCTTCCTTGGCTTCCAGCTACCAGCTGCTGCATCTGTGCGGCCTCCTTGGTCCTTTGCTCACTACAGCAGCTGACCTCTGTGCTGAGAATATATTTCTTATGCTCCTGATTTTTATGGCACCTATATCAATATGTTATTTGCAAAATTACTAATGTATAAAACTCTAGTTTAAGTCTCAGTTAAAATAATACCTTCACGCCCTGGCTGGTGTGGCTCAGGTTGTTGGAGTGTTGTCCCATGACTGAAGAGTCCCTGGTTTGATTCCCCATCAGGGCACATACCTAGCTTGTGGGTTCAAGCCCCAGTCCAGACATATATAGGAAGGAACCAATCGATGTTTCTCTCTTGCGTAGGTGTATCTCTCTTTCTCCTCCTCTCTCTCTAAAAGAAATGAAACAAAAAGTTCTTATGTGAGGATTAAAACAACAATAACAACAACCTTAAAGCCCCCTCAGGTCCTCCCAGGAAACGGATTTTCCTATGTTGTGTCTTTCCCATGTTCACCTCTGCCCTCAGGGCATTAGGTCGTGGCTGAACACTTCTTGCCTGCTTCTTTCTGGCAGTTGTTTCCTGTGAAGAGTACTGAAATTTAATGAGTTCTCTTTCTTTCACTCCATGTAATCTTTGAACTGAGTTTGTTGATGACCCAGCTCATAATATAAACACTAACTATCATTGCATCTGCCTTTCCATTTTACAATACTCTTGTCCTCACTTGTTGATCAGCATGTTCTTTGCGTATTTATGTCAGATCTCTGAAAGCTGGCCCCATTCTGGGGATGTAGGTTTTGCCTCTCTTTCCCCCACATTTGAGCTTATTTCCCCTAACTCCTGTAACCATTCATTTCCATACTGTACTAAGGGCCAGCCTCTTCTGGAATTGGTATTTTGTGACTCTACCATGGAATGCACAGTTCTTCTAACAGTTGTGCCCAACCTGCACATTATACTGTTAGCTCCTCAAGGTCAAAACTTTTCTCCTTGATTTTTGCATACTTTATAGAACATAAACCAAAGCCTTGAACGTGATGGGTACTTAACAGATATTTTCTAAATTTGAATATGTGATAAACTAATTGTCTCTGATATCTCATACTAAAATAATTCCACACTTGGTTTATTAATTTTTCATTAGAATTTAGCTTAATAATTATTTTAAGTCCACCCAGTCTAATATGGCCTAGTATAGAATAGTGTGAGACAATATAGATGCAGAAAGTTTCTTGAAAATACTAAAAAGTATTGTATTTTACTACATTTAATATATTTATTTGCCCTATATATCCATCAAAAGCCTTGGATCAATTTAAGAAATTATTTATTTCTTTTGGGATTCTCAGTTTCCATGATTCCAGAATATTTTCACCCATTTAACAAATTAAAACACCATACATAGAATTTTATTGGACATTCACATGTTTTCCAGGAAATGGTTTATCATTGAGAGACTAGATTATAATTCAGAGACATTATTGTCAATGTAAACACTTTATAATATGTTAGGGTAAATTAATTTTTTAAATCACCATGTGTTAATTAGATGACTTACCAATTAGTTTCAATGAATATAAAACTAAAACATTCTATGTACTTCATAACCTATAGGTCAACTGATGTTCATTTTTATTTTTTATGGGTTTATCTGTTAACCTAGTAAGAAATATTAGGAATAAATAACACAAATTCTATAGTTAGAATTTGAGCTCTGTATTCAACTGTCCTAATTACTGTTTTTTAAAAGAATTTCCCTTAATAAATGGAGATCCAATTACAGTGTCTGTCAGAGTTGCTTATATGGTTAGGATCTTAGTTAATATTTGGTCAATCAATTTAATTTATCATAAACATTATTTCATGCCTAAATTAATGATAAAGCAGGCTGTTTGTTAACTCAGTGTTTTATCCACTTAAGAACTGATGCATAGCGAGAATTTCCAAACCATCAAGCTCTTATTCCCATGAACTGTTTGCTTAATAAGATCTTGACATGTGATGGGTGAATAGGCTTCCTTGGGGTTTCACTTTTGTTTCTCTCTTCTTGTTCACCTTCTTTTTCTATTTGTATAACTCACTTTTGTTTTAAGGTCCTTGAGTACACAAGAGAAACATTTTCAATGGAAACAGAAAGGTTTTTCTAGAAGCATAAATTTTAGTGGAGTTTATTTTACAAATGTAAGATACAGAAAAACCTTTAAGAGAAAAGAGAATCATTAGTTTTCTCACAAGCAGTTGCTACGAATGATTTCATATTTTACATATTAAGTCCAAGACATCCAAAAGAACATATAAAATAAAAATCAGAAATAAAATCTTTTACTTTTTTTGCCAGCTAGTATAATATAATCTTGAATTTTGACAGTCATCCAAATTTGCTCTGTAGGAGCCTACAAAAATGGAAGGTTTTTTTCCTACACTGTGTTTTTCTATTTTAGTGTGAGAAACTCAGATTTAGTTACCATGATTCTTTCCTCCTCTGCCAAGACCAGGCATCTGCACATTTGGGCTATTTTAGATTTGTTTATTAGAGCACATGAACTAATAATAACCCAGAATTGGGTTTCACGTAGTATGGAGTAACCTTTCAATAAATATTTGTTGGATTGAAATTGCCTTGTGAGGTACTGATGAGAAATCATCAGATATTGATGATGTCTGCTGACCTTTCATCACAGCCACTTTCAACTCAGACATCAAGTCTGCTTTCCATTCTCAGTCTGGAGAACCTATTATCCTTAAAGGCTTTGTTTGCAAAATACATTACCAGTAAAAGCAGAATATGCTGTTAGAAAGACACAGTGTGTTTACACAGAGCATAATAAACTATTTTACATAGTAGTAAAAAAAAATAAAACCAGTCATGTCTCCTCTTCCCCTGTAATATAAGGCACTGCAAATTTCTAGGTCTCAAAAATTATAATAAATGTGCTCCAGGAAACCATAACATCTTAAAAATTCACATATATGTATTCTCACTAGAAAACTTTGCATTTGATTCATTGTGTTAGAACAACCATTCCAAGTTTCTTGCAAAATAAATTTTACATATCGTACCTGGAAGGCTCAAGTATTGAATGTGATTTTAAGTCCAATATATATTGCAAGGCCAAACACAATTGGAGTTAGACATTCTATTTTACTTAAAGGTTTTAATACAGGTTGACCAAAGACAGAAACTATGGAATAAGTCTTATCAAAATTGGGTTCGGTATCAGTGTTACAAAAAAAGTGTGCTATATAAAGTATACTACTCAATAAAGAAATGACTATGAGAGAGCCCTTGCTTAGAACACAGTAGAGGTTTCCACAGCTAACAATCCTTGTTAGTTAAAGCCCGTCCATATTAGTTTACTTCCAACTTAGTAAAACCTCAGAAGAATAAAAGGAGTCACTGTTTTTAGGGCATGGTTCCAATACCATAGCCATTTAAGAAACTTGTTGCAGAACTTGATCAGTAGTGGGAACGGAGAGCGGACACCAAAGAGCCCTCAACTGCCTCACCACCTCTGTGGGCCTTCTCATCCAGGGGAAGCGCACAGCCAGGGCTACCAGGTCCAGCCCCTCACCACAGCCTAGCATCCAGGCTGAGACTAGTCGCGCCCTCTGCTGGCCTCCAAGGTACCAACACCATGGTCTGGACCACTGGTAGTGGCTAAGGCAAGGGTATCATTTCCATTGGGGGCCACATCAGCCTTGAGTTTGCCTTGGATGGGCCAGATGTAATTTTAGTACCCCTTAACAGTTAAGGAGTAGTTACATTTATACAGTCCTGAAATTACATTCTCAGGGAGTCCTTGCAGAGGCTTCACAGAAGCCAGCAGCAAGGTTGTCACAAGGCAGGTTTTGGAAATAGTAAGATGGTTCAATGTAAAAAACGTGTAGGATTTCCATCATAGGACCAACACCAAGGAAGATGTGTTTATACAGCAGTTGTAGCGCCATAAAGAATGACCCCAGGAAGTACCTTCGCAGTGTAGGAGATGGAGAGACAACTGAAAGAGCAGAGGGCATGGTGGCAGCACCTGTCATGGCCCAGGTGGAGTTCTAGAGCCAGGAGTATTTGTGCAGCAGGTCAGAGCCGTGATAGTTGCCCTGCACTTCTATGGGGTCACCTGCACAGTCACCTCACGCGTTTACTCTCAGGATGACTGAAATAGTGGGAGTGAGAGGGAATGAAGGTTGGAGGAATTTTCCTAAAGGCCAGGCCCTGCCACAGCCACGGTGCCCACCTACATGGTAGACCCCACAGGCACCACCACAGCACTCCAGCCTTGGGTGCGGGGGCAGTGACAGAGGCTGCTGACAACCAGGGTACAGGAGAACAAGGTAGGCCAGTGAGACAATCTGTATTTGGAGTATAGACCACAGTTCTGCAGATAGCACAGTGGAGGAAATAATGAAGAAATACAAGCTTTGTTTATGAGTGACCATGTGGAATAGTAAAAAGAACAAAAACCAGGAGTAAGCAGATGTAATTTCTAGTCCCACTTCTCTTATTTACTGTATTATCTGGAACAATTCATGTTATCCCTTGAGTTTCAGCTTCCTTTTTACAAAGAGAAGGATTTGGAAAAGTAACCACTATTATCTATCCTTTCTTGCTTTAAAATGATATAAATTGTGTTCATGACTATTTATTATTTTTACCCTCAAGTGTCACCAATGAATTCCACATGAAATTAAAATGTAGATTAATTCTATGGTTTAAAAAAGTCATCATGTTGAATATTAGTGAGAGGAAAATAAAGGAATAATGAAAGTTATCACTTGCCTTTATGACCCAAAGATTCAAATACTGTTAGAGGTCATCCAAGCAATCCACCTGAGCAACAGGAACACAGCTGGCCCATCGGTCAGTGGAGAAAGAGGCGTGCAGCTGTCTTATGTCCACCCTCTGGCTCTTCCCCAGTCCTGTCTTCCTTTCTCCTACCTCATATTCACTTTCTCATTCTGTTCCGTGGCACTGGATTCACTCTTGCTTTACTGTCTTCTTGGTTGCTACTTGATTTGAAAGTGATTTGCCTAAATCTATAGAATATTAGCTGTCTGCATTCTGCCTATGATTTGAGTGGCAGAGTGTTGATAAAACAAACTGAAATCCTTTGAGGCTAGGTTTAAGTAACTATGCGGTATTATTATTGATAGGTCATTCAGTTTAAAAAGAAAGTTGACTATTCCAGATTTTTGCATGTGTTAGCAACTTACATAAAATGATTGAAATGACATTTTTGTTTGACTGACTCCAAGGGTCTGGCCTTGGAGACTGTTTGGAAAAGAGCATAGTTTGTTTAATTGAAAATTCTCTGCCTGTTATGATTTCCCATGTTGAAGCAACTAAGTTTACATTTAGTGGTGGTTGCTGAGCTTAGAAGTAACAAGATGTTTGAGTCCTTACATTCTGCATGTGCCTGTGAACATTGGTCTGCCAAAAAAGCTATCAGCAGCATCGTACACAGACCCTGATTTGTGCAGAAGAAGCTGCCAGACAGAAAGAGAATTATTTAAAATATCACAGTTTCCCGCATTGGTTCTTCTTGGTCTTAAGGGAAAGAAGCGGATGTAAAGACATCTGGAAAGCTTTCATAAAGTGAGATTTTACTTATCTATCTCTGGGTAGATAGTTTTAATTTCCAAACTCTTTAAGGGGAATGCATTTGCTCATCAGTCTGTGGAGTATTGTAGGGCAAGACCTATGACAAGTAACAGCCCAACTGTGGCTGAATCTTCCACATGTTGAAACTAAAGATTTTTTTTAAATCATAGAATTCAAGGATACCTAAGAGACTAATTTATGTAGTAGTGAATGTTAAACCTAAGCCCTTTTGTCCATTCTGTAGTGTGAATTGGAGAACATTTTTCTATTTTCCCATCTGGATTTATTTGCAGAGAGAGATTATTGACCTGACTTTAATACAAGAGAAGAATGTGAATATATATAAAACAAGAAAAAAGAAATTTGAAGTGAGATTTGCAATTAAGATATGTGGAGTAAGGGTTCCTAGCTCTTCATTCTTTTGTTGCATCTGAAACATGTGCTGATTGGAAATGTGTGCATGTTTTTATGTGTCTATTCTTTGGCTGATGGTCTTAAGCCTTAGAGTTTTTGCAACTGAGTTATGGATTTATTTGTAGTTGTGTGTGCTGACAGCTATTGGACTGGGCCAGAGATTCTCAAAATACTGGTGTAAGAGGTAAAGAGCAGAATGCGTGAGAAAAATTTCTTTGATAAGCAGACTTGATTGCAGTTAAGCAGTTTCAAATATAAGAAAGAGGCTTTATTTGTTGAATTCCACACCTTGCATATGGGCTCCTGTTGTTCAGGGGATGAGGGAAAGTTGTTGACTGTACTTTGGGAGAACTTAGAATATGTATGGAATTTTATCAAGGTAGATTTTGAAGTGCATTTGAAGATGTGTTATTTACAACAGCACAGACTGTGAGGGGAAATCTAAAGATGAATTTAATTATGTACCAATGACCTGGAAATTGTAGTCTGTTATAACTTGCTTTTTTAGAAATATGTATTTGCTTGAAAGCAACTTTCCACCTTCCAGTCTGATACAAACTTCAGTTATTCAATCTAGGATTACTACTATTGGTGTTCTAATTGCATGCAAAAAAAGAAAAAAAGTAGAATGAAAGGCTCAAAACTACTAAACTTTATAGCTTGAACTTTTAAGATGTCCTGGGTTGTTTTAATGGGATGGCAGACATACAGCGCCAAGAATACACATTTGTTGGCTTGGTGCCTCTACTGTTTTCCAAATTACTTGTTTTCTTCAGGTAAACTTTACCTGTTTCTGCTTGTTTATTGGTTTTCTTTAATTATTGTGTTTTTGGTTATGGAAGGGGAGAAAAAAATTAAAGATACATCATTCAGGACACCAACAGCTTAGAAGAACCCATGTCATTTGGAAATTCCTTGATGGGATGGCCTCAAGAATTTCCAGATGTACAGAATCATTTCATGTTAACTCCACTTTTCTAGAAATGGCTTGCATACATTTATCTTTGGGTTTTCACACACTTTGTTTAACAAGACATGGTTAGTTTACTGTTTGCATGGACTGCAGTGCATTGCACACATTCCTCATGGTGAAATAATTTCCATGTGGCCTATATATATCTTGTCATTTGCTATAATGGTATTTTTTCTAATATGGAGCTAGCAATCACCATTTTGAAAAAAGGTGGAAATGCACAAAAAGTATGTCTTTCTTTACTCATGCTTTGGATAACTATCCCATCCTGCCTCCTCACAGATGACTCAAAGACTTATCTAGTAGGAATGGCAGAAAAGCCAAAAAAATAATAGTTTTCTCTGACAAGCAAAATAAAAAAAAATGTCTAACATATAAAAGCTCATGCAGTTGCCCTTGAGATGCCAGTAAATGGAAGAAGGAGCATCTAGAAGAAAGAAGTACACGCAAAAGCTCTTATTAGACCCCTGTGTGTGCTTTGGTTTCCAAATTCTGTAATTATAACAAAAATGATCTTAGTTAATCTATGTTTGACATTGATGTGGGGAAGAAGGCCTTGACTCCTAATTTTATATGTATAAAACTACTTACTCTTTTCTCATCCTTCCTTAAACCAAAACATAATGTTGACTTTGATATGTAACTTTTGTTTCATTATACAAAGAGGTACATAGTATATGATATATGAAATAAGTTGCTCTTCATTTTAACTGGCACTATCCATTTTCTTTTAAATTATTATTTAGTTAGCACATTAATGATAAATATTTTGGTTTTTATTAAAACATACAGATTACTTTTTTAAGAAAGTGTTTCATAATTATAAGCTGGTTGTTTGTGGTATGTCAAAATTCACTAAAATAAAATCAGTAAATGAAAAGAACCTTTGTTATAGGTCATTTTTAAGCAAATGTTAATACTGTAAAAATATTGTCTAATAGAGACACAGATGTAGTGACAATAGCAGAGGCAACATAGGTTAGTAACACATGCCCAGTTATTTGAAGGGGATAGTCTCATCAACCCCAGGTAGGTCTGTTCTTTGTTAAATTGTTTTCTCCTTCATTATAAAATTTGTGGATTATTTATGTAGTTTTTAGAGAGGAGAGTATTGTCATATATCTCACTTAGAATGCTTATGTTTAATGAAGCTATTTAGCACTACATTTTGAAGAGGAAGCAACTTTTTTTTAAGTCAGTTTTCTAAGAGAGTTCTCCCTGCCACTGTCAGTTTATACTGGTAGGGGTCAGTCCACCTGAACAGATGTCCATGTATATCATTAGGTGTCCAATTTTAGAAAAGTGTTATCATTTGATTTCATGTGGTGTTTTTTCTTTTGGGTATAGAAGACCCTCCTTGGACACTTACATTCTTGCATCTTGAATTTTCTAGCTACACTCTTGACAGGGCATTTCTCAAAGGATTTCAGTATATAGCTTAACTGTTCTTTTCCCTTAGCTGTCTCATTTTTCTTCTGTCTGTTTTCAATTCAGAGCCTTCATTGAATTCAATATGCAGGAACAAGAGAATGGCTGACAACAGATTCTTAAGTCAGGTAGATGACAATTTCTCATAGAAAGACTGGATTTGGGGTGTGACTAACATATAACATGTGAATTATGCATGAGGGTGACATTAAACTATGATGCCTTCTCTAACTGCTGGTTTCTTTCTTTCTTTCTTTCTTTTTTTCGTATTTCCTCTGGCTTCTGGAAGGCATTGAGGTCTGTCTTCCCCAGCACATCATACACGGTGAGGCAAAAGTAGATTTACAGTTGTGAGTATGTGAACACAGTTTATTCTTGTATTATTATTTACTGATTATGGTATTATTTCCCATATGAACAATTGTGAACATACTTTTGTCCTACCTTGTCTTTATTTTTCAAGTACTTAGCACAATATTTGACAAATAGTTGGTGCTTACTGTGTTTTTTTAATTGAACTGAACTCAATAAATACTAAATGCCAGAATGACCAACTACACAGTAGTTACTTTTATTGGTAGAGAAATTTTCAACATCAATGGAAATGCCAATGTAACCATGGGCAAAAATGAAATGATCCATTCTTCTTTTTCTTTATGAAGAAATAGGAGAATATACATAGTTCATAAGTACTTGGGTGAGTTTGGAACTCTTTTTAAGCTAATAATTCTTCTGAGGAAAGAAAAATGCCTCTAATTTTTAGACAAAACTCAGAGAAATACTCCCATGTCTTCCTGTAAGGAGGGAATTTTGTTGGTTTGGAGACAACAGTACTTATTCCCAGAATAAACATCTTGTCTACTCATTCCGCTTCATGGTAAGTTTAACATCACATTGGCAATGTTAGAAAATTAATTTAAAATCATAGAATCCAGCTTTTGGAATTGGAAATGAACTAATTATTTAACTTACATCATTGTACTTTGTAGATGTATATTTTTACTTTTAAGCAGAGCGAGTACCAAAGTTTGTTAGAAGAATGGTGGTCTGGGTTATTATACTAAATTGTATTATGTATATATTATACTATACTAAATTCTATACTTATTATCAAAGATGAGGTTCACCTTGTGACCACTGGGAGTCACTGTGTAGCTGTCACAGCTAAGGAGGCTCCCACACCATTCACACTGACTTGCTGTGCTACTCCGGAGATACCAGACTCATCTCTCTCCCCCAACCACTGGCATTTATCCATTTGCCAACTGGTAGTTATTAAGTGCCTACAGAGAGCTGGGTGCTGTGTTAAATTAAGCAACACAGTGAGAACAAGCTGCCTGTGTGGCTAGCCATGTTTCCCCACCCCACCCTCACCACCATGCAAAACTTTAAATCTCCCTATGATTTATGAGTTTAAAGTATTTATTATTATTTATACATTTATTTTTGAGATTTTGTCTTTCCTACTACAGATCCTTGACAGCAAGGTCTACATTTTTTTGTAATTTTTTATCCCATTGGCTGGTGGTATGCAGTAGTTGATGCCCATGACATGTCTGAGTGACCTGATGCTATGTCAGTTATTTTCTCGCGTCCTTTTGACCTTGCTGCTATTCTTTTCTGGCTGTGCTACTACCTAGCATTGTCACCTATCCTGCAATGCTTGCTTCTCATTATCATCTAATGCTGTTGCAATAATGAAATGGCTGTAGGAAAATAGTTTTCTTTCATTATCTTTCCTCCTTCATTCTGCTTAAAAGTTGAGAGGTAATTTTTTATACCAGATAAAAATGAATGGCATCAGTTATCAATGACAGCATTAACATTCTCATTTTTGTAAGTGGGGAAGTAGAATTGAACAATATGTATGAAAAGTTGTATAGTATTGGAAAACAGCATCAATTACTGGAAAGAATACTAAGCTCAGAAGAAGGAAATCTACATTTTAATTTTATATTTTTCACCAATGAACTCCTTCAATGTGAAGAATTATATTAATTTCCACTATTTCCCTTTCTCCATTTATAAAACCCATTTAACTTCTATTAAATGCCGTTGGAGGCCAGGCAATGCACTAACTGTTGAGAGTAGTGCAAAGATGAATTATGCAGAGCCTAGTGCCTTAAAAGAGCGATGGTTGTGGTGGAAGCTGGAAATAACATAAAAACAAACTGAATTTTAAAAGCAGCACTGACATGCCAAATAAGTGGAAGAGACCATAGGAATTTAGGTATGCCAGTGATTCCATTTAGATTAAATTTGTCAAGATTGGCTTCAGAAAATTAGATTTTGTCTTTGACTTCAAGTGTTGAGACACTCCTTCCCTTGGAATGGAGAACAGAGGACGTTTTGGGGAGAGATGTTCAGGTATGTCTTGGAAATACCTGAGGAAAATTTATGTCTGAAGTGAAAACATATTTAAGGGGAAGCAGGAAAAACTATTAAAGAGGTAATGAGTCCATTTTGTGAAGTACTTTGAATATATTTCTAATTGTGAGTTTGGGGACCATAATGGATCATACTTAAAACTGGGTCTCGAAAGTCACTCTTCATCTTACATCCTACACTTCTTGCTAAAGACCTGGATGTTCGCTGTAGGTGCTATATCTGGCATTACCATATCTAGTAATTTTTTTCCTGACACTGGGTATTGCTAACAATACAAGTTTGAGTATTGCCAGAAGGGTCTTTACCTTCCTGGAGAAGAGGTGGCCTTTTCTCCAGGAAAGTAAAAATGTTGCCTTTTCAGAAGGCAACTTCTGGAATACATGAGCCCTAAAGGTGACCCAGTGTTTGGGCACCTGATTTGTTACGAAATGATCATAGAGCTCTAGTTCATATCATGGGTTTTCAGTTTTCCCTTTTGCTTCCATTAAAAAAAATTCTTTAGGAAAACTTTCTGCTAGACTAGGAGCCACAGATGCTGAGCTTATATGATAAAACATGGAGGCCCTTAAGAATAAATTGATGGTAGAAAAATTTGCTTGTTGAATTAATTAAATTAAATTTGCATTTTAAAATATTTTAATCATTTGATAAATAGAAATGTGTGCTTAGGGTATAATGAATTATATAATTTTTTTCCTGTTCTATTCATTCTTTTCTTACCTTCTCATCTCTATGCTATGTTTAAGGACTGCCAATTCAGGGGAACAGCCTTTTATTCCCATAATTGAGAACCAACCTTAATTCCCATAAATGCATAAAGATTTCTGTTCCTGTTAATGTCAATAGATTTTTAGTCCCATTAAGGGAAATGGATCTTTATTTTCATGAATGTTGTAGAATGAGATGGCTGGAACCTCACAGGTAATGAAGACCAGACGAGCTGATTAAGTGAAGAAGCCATAAAGAAAATAATTGATTTATGGTAATGATTTTTTGTTTTTCAAAAATATTCTTTATAATTAATTTTTCTGCCATGGGAGTGATAGTGAAAGAACTTATAAAGAATGTGTGCATGTGTTTGTTTCTGGTTTTAGGCTATGAATTCTATTATTTTATAGGATTACCTCATATACTTTGAACTCTCACTTATCTATAAAACACATTGTTAAAGCTACAAAAATTGACCAACCACAATTTTTAACATAACAACTAGAGGAGGTAAATAGAGTGCTTGATATAAAAACATCTTCACATTCTAAGGACAAATAAGAGCTTGTGTTAATCTTATGTCTAATCAAGGCTTTCCTAACTGATTAGGAAAAATCTCAACAGTTATGTAACATTTAACTCAATAGATATTTCTATAGATATCAATTGTCTTTCCTTATTTTTAGAAATAAATTAATATAAACAAATTTGTTGTAGTAATTGGGTCCTTAAATAATTGTGTACAAATTGATTTTCAAAAATTAATTATTATGTAAGTATACCAAAAAGAGTTTCCCATTAAAAATATTACAAGGACTTTTCCCATAATTAGCATTTTCAGTATTGCAAATAACCTTGACATATATAAAATATAGCTGTATTTAGTAAGCCTGAATTTTTTATGTATCAAGATCTCTTGAAATCGGTCAAGTGTGAGTCTTCCTTCTATTGGAATTAATAAAACACATGTCTATAATTTCTTTAAAATGAACCAGGAGCATCCTTATTGGTGAGCTGAGAGAACAGAGTGGGTCTACAGGTCATTAAACAAATTAAAATTAAACAGTTTGGTCATTCATGAAGATGCTTACTTTTATATAAACACATCCAATTACTTATAGGAGTTTTTAATTTAAATAATAAAAATTGAATGGTGTGAAGCAAAGGCTTTATAAATACAAATATAAAACATAGTCCAAAAAAATCAAATGGATACGATAAATCCATGATGTTATTGAACTTAATTTTTATTTTTATTTTGTGAGTTTGGCTTTTATATATTTATATATTTTTATATTTTATTGATTATGCTATTACTATTGTCCTGATTTTTCCCACTTTCCCTGCTCTCCATCCAGCACTGCTCACTCCCTCAGGCAATATCCCCACCATAGTTCATGTCCGTGGGTCATGTATATAATTTCTTTGGCTACTCTGTTTCCTCTGTTGTATTTTATATCCCCATGGCTATTCTGTAACTACTTATTTGTACTTCTTAATTCCCTTACCTCTTCACCAATTCCTCCACACCCCCCTCCCAACTGGCAACCATCAAAATGTTCTCTGTATCCATGATTTTGTTTCTGTTCTTGTTTGCTTAGTATGTTTTTAGATTTAATTGTTTATAGATATGCATATTTTACCATTGCATTGTTCATGGTTTTGATCTTCCTTTTTTTCTTAAATAAGTCCCTTTAACCTTTCATGTAATAATAGCTTGGTGATGATGAACTCCCTTAGTATTTTTCTTGTCTGGGAAGCTCTTTATCTGCCCTTTGATTCTAAATGATAGTTTTGTGGGGTAGAGCAATCTTGGCTGTAGGTCCTTGCTTTTCATGATTTTGAATACTTCTTGCTAGTCCCTTCTAGCCTGCAAAGTTTCTTTTGAGAAATCAGCTGACAGTCTTCTGAGAAATCCCCTGTAGGTAAATAACTTCTTTTTCTGCTTTTGAGTCCTTTATCTTTGACCTTTGACATTTTAATTATGATGTGTCTTGGAGTGGGCCTCTTTGCATCCATCGTAATTGTGACTCTCTGTGCTTCCTGAACATGCATGTCCATTTCCTTCACCAAATTAGGGACGTTTTCTTTCATTATTTTTTCAAGTAGATTTCCAATTTCTTGCTCTTTCTCTTCTCCTGGTACTCCTGTATGCAATTTGTTGGACCTCTTGAAGTTTTCCCAGAGGCTGCTTATACTATCCTTATTTTTTTGGATTCTTTTTTCTTTTTGTTCTGATTGATTGTTTTTTGCTTCCTTATGTTCCAAATCATTGATTTGATTCTTGGCTTCATCCATGTTACTGTTATTTCCCTGTCAATTGTTTTTTATTTCAATTAGCATATCCTTTGTTTCTGACTGTATCTTTTTTTATGCTGTTGAGATCCTCACTAAGTTCCTTGATCATCCTTATAATCAATGTTTTGAACTCTGTGTCTGATAGATTTTTTATCTCTATTTTGTTTAGCTCTTTTTCTGGAGTTTTGATCTATTCTTTCATTTGGGCCATGTTTATTTGTCTCTTCATTTTGTCAGCCTCCCTGTGTTGGTTTCTCTGTATTAGGTAGAGCTGCTTTGACTACATGCTTTGGTAGTATGGCCTAATGTAGTAGGTGTCCTGTAGGGTCCAGAGGCACAGCCTTCCCTATCACCCAGGCTGGGTACTTGAGGTGTTCCCTTTGTGTGGGCTGAGTACACCCTCCTCTTTTAGTTTAGCCTTGGTTGTTGTTGGCAGATCAATAAGAGGGGATTTAACTAGGCCAGTCACCTGCAAGGACTGGCTGTGACCACTAACCACAATTTCTGCCCTCCATGGAGGATCAGCTGTGCAGGGACAGGGTGGTGGTGCTCTGATGTGGTCTGTAGCTGTCTACTGGGTGTGCTGGATGGTGCAGGCCAAGGTAAACTCCCACATGTGGTTTGCTCAGGGCCAACCTGCCTAAGCTATAAAGCAATCTGAGATGCTTGTACTGAGCTTGGAGATTCCCAGGCAAAGCCAAGCTGTGAATACAGGCTGGTTGTTGCTAGGATGGGGCCTAGGGCTCACTGAGGCCAGCTGTTGCTTGTTTGATAGGATTTAGGAAGTTGTGAAGCATGAGCCAAGACCAGTTATTCATATGGAAAAGCAGCTTGAGTGAGTCCATAAATTGGGTGGGGTGGAGTTTCTGGGATTTCCAAGGCAGGTCACACAGTATTAGCCAGGTTGATGGAGTCTCATATATGGCACCAGCCTGCTGACTCTGTGGGTGTGTGGGAGGAGGGTTTAGAAAAGGGGCATTGACCTCTGTTCACCTTGAAGCCAGACACTTCAGTTCCCCCCTTTATGCCTCCCTTCCTGCCTTTCAAGCCGGTAACTCTAAGTAGGTGAGTCCATGTGTGAGTTCTTTAAGAGGAACTGCTTGGGACTCCAGAAGTTTTTTCTATCAACTCAATCCCCACTAGTTTTTGCAGCCAGAAGTGTGGGAACTTATCTTCCTGGTACTGGAACCCTGGGCTGGGGGACTTGGTGTGGGGGTGGGACTCAATCCTGAGATATCCCTCCCAAACTTTTATCCATCACATACGAGTGAGGAACCAGCCAGTTCCATGTCTGTACCCCTCTTATCAGTCTGGATGGATGTGGTTTCTTTAATTCTGTAGTTGTCAGACTTCCATTCAACTTGATTTCTGATGGTTCTGAGTGACGGTTGTTCTATATTTTAGTTGTAATTTTGATGTGGTTGTGCGAAGAGATGAGCCATGTCTGCTTATGCAACCATCTTGACCAAAAGTTGGACTGAATTTTTAAAAAATGATTGAAAAAATATGTGTTATTTTAATATTTGGAGGGTTGGTATTTAATTCTGTGTTTTTAATCTGCCTCTTCCCAACATGCGTTTGTCACCAGGGTGGAGTGGTAAATCTCATTATATTAAAGGAAAAATTGAGTGAACTGAACAGTGGTAAATGTAAACTGAGCTCATATATTACCTTTGGTCTTGGAGCAGAAAAAAAGTTATTTTATACATAAATGGTCATTTGTCCCTACATATTCCTTAGATAATAGATAATAGTAATTGTTAAGCCATGTGTCTTTGAGAGTATCAGAGAACTTCCTTTTTGGAAAGCAAAATGGAAATTTTTTATCGAAAGGTGAAAAGCCAGAATGAGAATGCTTTAGGAAAGGAAACTAGAGAACAGGGAATGTGAAAGACATTATCTGATGACCAGCACAGCTCCCTCTACACAAGATGGGGAAATGAGTCACAGGGAGAGGTAAGCACAAGTTTGTCGGCTTTTTTTCTCTTAATGTTTTATTGTAAAATATTTTAACATGGATAAAAGTAAAATGAATAGTATAGAGCTCTGTTGTTCAGTATGGTAATCACGAGCCATATGTGGCTATGGAGCACATCAAAGCTGTGTAGTGACACACTGAGACGATACTACTTATATTTTAAAATAGATTTCACCTATTTCTCTTTACTCTTTTAAGTGTGGTACTAGAAAATTGAAATTATATGCATGGCTCACACTGTATTTTTATTGGGTAGTTCTGTCACAGAATCCCATTTCAACAGTTGCCATCTCATGACTCACCTTACTCTGTTTACACCTCATGCACTCTAGAACTACCTGTGGTCATACAGGTAATTGGTTGCAGATTTGGCATGGAACACCTGCTTATTGACTATTACTTTTTCTACCACTATACTTTTAAATTTAAGTCTTTTGTGTGTGCCAATTTTACTATTGCCTACTTATTTAAGATTGTATTTCTGAGGTTTACTGATTTTGACAAGTTAATAATGCATTCATTCATTTCCTTTATAGGCTATTATTTTAATTTAATTGAAATTAAATTTTTGAATCAAATTCTCCACTTACTTTACTAAGTTAAGAGTGTCATTTGTAAATCATAATGTAATTTGTAAATCATTGTTATTTCTTGTAAAATTCTGATCACCAAAGGATAGCAAAGGAGTTAGTGCTGTCTTGGTTCTTATTTACATGCAAAGTTTCATTATTCTCTTAAAGCAGATGTTTAAAAAGCAGAATTGTCCAATAATAAACATATCCATTGAATATTGACCATGTAAAAAGCTCAGCATGTGTGTGTATGTGCAAGCATGCATACACACAAGCCACACACACACACAATGTCATTCAGGGAGTTAGTAGACTTGGGATGGGAAAAGAGAGGAGAAAACATAATTCAGTCTCTAAATGTGATGGACCTGAAGTGTCAGGGAGAGTCTGATGCAGAAATGTCTAGACACTCCTCCTCTTAAAAGGCCCGAGGTACTGTCTTATCCCTCCTGGATTTTCTGTCTCTGCCCTGTACATTTTAAACTCCCTTCAAACTGTTCTAATTTGAATGTGCCATTTGTTTCCTCTGGGATCCTGAAAGTGTATGAGGATTTCCAACCCGGTCTTTCATGTTAGAATTCTAGTTTGACCCTGGGTGCTTCAGCAGTTTCACCTCAGTAACTGAATTTCTACTTGGAAAAGAAAATGACATATTACTGGAGGCTCTGAGGCATTGATCAAAGGCTATAGAACAACGGTTTTCTCACATTCCTTTCAACCTAAATAATAAAATGTATGCTTCACTGGAATGAAATATAGAACTGACATTCCAAAATATACTTGAAAACTGAACAATTCTTCAAGGTATACTTGCAATTAAACTAAGGAATGAAGTGGCAGCTGCAGCCCTGAAGTCTGTACATTTGGACTTGACTTTAAATTGACACCACAGACACATTTGGTCTCACGTCTCGAGCAACAGCATTAAGTCCTAGAGCACTTAAGAGCTTCGGGTTTCTAATAAGCATTTTCTTCAAAGCAGAGGCTTGATTTGCTCTGTGATTTTTGTCAAGTGCATATCATATCAAAGGATAAGTGTTTGGAAAAGCCTTTCTTCAGCCACAAAAAGGGGAGTTTTGTTTGAAGAAAGGCAAATTGCACTGACTGGCTCCCACTGGGAAGATGAAAGGAATGACTGGATTTCCTGTTACTCTGTTGTTGTTTGTACCCCTCAAATATTTTAATCAACATGAAAGAACTTGTTGCACTGTGAGAGCAGTGCAATCTGAGAAAGCCATTTAGAGGCCGCTGAGTAGATTCACAGCTAATAAAGTTGTATTTGTCTGTGGTGTCAAAGGACAGATTTATGGAAGATGATTAATAAGGGCCAGAACGCTAGGCATGGAACGATGGTCAGGAGATTATTTTCAAGATGGATCCCCCATTGCAGATTGTTGGCGTGCGTTATGTACCTTTCAAGAAACAACAAGATAGACTATCAAGGCTGATTTTGGTCTAGTTACAATGTAGCATTGAGACATGATTATGATATAAACCATAAATTCTATATAGGCAGGTGGCCTAATGAATCAAGAATAATAATTTCAAATTGAAAAATTTAAAGACTTTATTAAATTGTATTTTGTAATATAAAAGGGATTATCTTATTTCTGTAGAGTATTTTCTTGTTAAATGCCTGTAGTAATTTATACATACATAAATTATATTAATATGTTATATAAATATCTATACATAGAAATATATATAACTGTACATATAAATATGTGTATATTATATAAAATAGGCCCTCAATACATGTTTGTTCAAGGAACGAATGATTGGACAATTCATTACATCATTACAGTGATGTGATGATGTTTGTGCCCTAACTAAAGAAATTAACTACATAGGATATTCTTTCTTACGCAAGTGAAGCAAGTCTCAATTTTCTTATTGTCAGTACTTAATGCAAGAGAGGAAATTATGGCACTAAACATGCTCTCTCAAAAGGCTGAAATCTGCATCTCTTTATAAAGGCAAAAAAATGAAGAACATAATTCCTAGTCTGTATTTGTTTTTGTTTGTCTCATCTTTTCATGTTCTTACTTCTTTATACCTCATATGTTCTATACTTTTTTTATTCTGTACTTTTTTCCTCATATGCTTTAAAAATTATACAAGAAGTTAACTTAATCATATTCCCCAGTTTATGGAACATACTCAACATTGCTCTGAACAATAGTCTTTCTTATTTCATTTATTGGTATATTTACTTTATTCATATTTTCATCCCTTCCCCCACAAAGGCAAGCCATAATGTATATTTTCTGTTATTTTTTTATAGAATGTATGTTGGTATTTCATATGCATCTATTTTTTTAATTCTCACTCAAGGACATGCTTATTGATTTCAAGTATGCACCCCAACCGGGGACTGAACCCAAACCTAGGTATGTGCCCTGATTGGGAATCGAACCTGCAACCTTTCTATTTATGGGACAACACTCCAACCAATGGAGCCATGTCAGCCAGGGCACATCTATTTTTTAATTTATATAAATAATATTGGAATAGATCTTATGCATGTCTGACCATTTTCACTCACAGAAATGTTTTAAGACTTCTATGTGGCTATGTATGTTATGGTCACTATGTATGCGTGCATCGTGTGCTACCTGTCCATTTCCTCAGAGGTGTCACCCATAATATCTGTAGCCTTCTGTCCTGTGTTCAAAGGTATGTGATCCTTGGACCTATGTGAGAAGCTCTTTGATATGAACGAGGTTGCTGAGCATTAGGTTATATTCATATAAATCTTTAATTTAAATGTGTTACCATGTTACTCTTTGAATGTCTGCATCAGTCCACATTCCTACCTGCAGTTCCTGAGGGTTTTCATATTCCCACAAGTTTGCCAACACTTGGCATTGTCTAGCTTGCTACCATTTGTTGGGATGGGTGTAAAATTATATTTCATTGTTTTAATGCTCATTTTTTTTTCAGTGAGTTAAAACACCTCTTATATTAGCTGGCTGTTTAAACCACCTCCTCTGTAAGTTGCTGGAACACAGACTTTGCTCGGTCTTCATTTGGGATTTATCTGTTTTCCTTTGTGATTTTCTCAGTATAATCTATGTTTTGGAACCTTGATAATTTTACACATTGAAATTTTCCAGTCTTCCATTTTTCTCTGATCCTTGTTTATGATGTCCTTTCTTGAGGGAAATCTTCTAGTCCTGTGTAATAAGTTGTGCTTATTTTGTGTGTGTGCATGGTTTTGGAGTTTGTTTAAGCAGTCATTCTCTACCAATATGTCCCCAAGGTATTCTTCCATATAACCTATTATTAACTACATAGTTTTACATCATATATTTGAGTCCTTAATATAGCTGGAGTCTACATTTATATGCTATGTGGATGGGGATTGCTTTAGACTGAATATTTGTGTCCCTTCACCCCCACCACCAAATTCATACTTTGACATCCTAGCCCCTAATGTAATGATATTAAGAAGTGGAGTCTTTGGGCGTTGATTAGCTCATGAGGGTGGAGCCCCCATGAATGGAATTTGTGCCCTTATTAAAGAGAACCCAAAGATCTCCTCCACCCTTTTCATCCTGTGGAGACACAGTAAGAAGACAGCTGTCTGGAAACCAGATGGCCTCCAAAACTTTGAGAAATAAGTTTATGTTGTTTACAAGCCACCCAGTCTACTGTCTTTTAGGGCAGCTTGATGGGATGAATGCAGAGATCCAGTTTTATTTTTCTTCACTTAGTGCGTTTCCCCCAATTCCACCTATTAAGCAGTCTGCTGTTTTCCCATTGATCGTGCTGCTGCCATTATCACATATATCTTGCTTACAAGTCTGTGTCTAAGCTCTCTGTTTTTCTTTCTTGGGATCATTGTCTGTTCTTGTGCCAATAACATACTACAGTTTTCTTTCTTTCTTCCTTCTCTTCCATTCCCTTCCCTTCCCCTCCCCTCCCCTCCCCTCCCTTCCCTTC
>CM052539.1:123430538-123454567 GCA_028533065.1 Trachops cirrhosus
AGAATTGTGCTTTTAGCCTCTATGTCATTTAATTCTGCTCTGATCTTGGTTATTTCCTTCCTTCTACTTGCTCTGGGCTGTCTTTGTTGTTGTTCCTTGAGTTCTTGTAGATGTAGAGTTAGGTTGTTTGTTTGAAATGTTTCTATCTTTTTTAGGTAGGCCTGTATCACTATGAACTTCCCTCTCAGGACTGCCTTTGCTGTGTCCCATAAGTTTTGGATTGTTGTGAGTTCATTTTCATTTATTTCCAGAAACTTTTTGATTTCTTCCCTAATCTGAATCTTGACACATTCATTGTTTAATAACATGCTATTCAATCTCCATGAGTTTGAGTGTTTTGGGGTTTTTTCCTTGAGGTTGGTTTCTAGTTTCAGTCCCTTGTGGTCAGATAAAATGCTTGATATGATTTCAATATTCTTGAATTTGTTGAGGTTTGTTTTGTATCCTATCATGTGGTTTGTCTTTGAAAATGTTCCATGTGCATTTGAAAAGAATGTGTATTTAGCTTCTTTGGGATGAAAGGCTCTATGCATATCAGTTAAGTCCATTTGATCTAGGGCACTGTTCAATGCCACAATATCTTTGTTGATATTTTGTTTGGAAGATCTGTCCATTTTTGACAATGGGGTGTTAAAATCCCCCACTATAATTGTGTTGCTGTCAATAGGTTTCCTGAAGTCCTTCAAGATTTTCTTTATGTATTTAGGTGCTCCTATTTTGGGTGCATATATGTTTACAATGTTTATGTCTTGATGAATTCTTCTCTTGAATATTATGAAGTGACCTTCTGGGTCTCTTTTTGTGGCTCTTTTTTTGAAGTTTATTTTGTCCGATGTGAGTATCACTACCCCGGTGCTTTTTTCCTGTGAATTTGCTTGAAATATTTGCTTCCATCCCTTTACTTTCAGTCTGTGTAGGTCTTTTGTTCTGAGGTGGATCTCTTATAGGCAGCATATGTGTCATTCATGTTTTCTTATTCATTTAGCTTTTCTGTGTCTTTTGATTGGGCATTTAATCCATTTACATTTAAGGTTATTATTAATAGGTATTTATTCATTGCCATTTTTTTGTACCAGTGTTCCTCTCTCTTCCACTGTTTTTCTTCCTGTTCTTAAAGTAAACCCTTTAGCATCTCTTGTAGAGCTAGTTTGGAGAAGGTATACTCTTTGAGGCTTCCTTTGTCTGAGAAGCTCCGTATCTGGCTTTTCATTTTAATTGAGAGAATTGGTGGATAAAGTAGCCTTGGTTGCAGGCCTCTGGTTTTCATTACTTGGAATATTTATTGCCATTCCCTTCTGGCTTGGAGTGTTTCCATTGAGAAGTCAGCTGCTAGTCTTTTGGGGGCTCCCTTGTATGTTACTTCCTGTTTCTCCCTGGCTGCCTTTAAGATTCTCTTTTTGTCCTGGAATTTTGTCATTTTAATTTTGATGTATGTTGAAGTGGGCCTCTTTGGGTTCCTCTTGATTGGGACTCTTTGTGTTTCTTAGATTTGTGTGACTTCTTCTCTCATCAAATTAGGGAAGTTTTCTATCATTACTTTTTCAAACAGTTTTTCTATCCCTTGCTCTTCTTCTCCTTCTGGTATCCCTATTATACAGATATTATTACGTTTCATGTTGTCCTGCATTTCCCTTAACCCTTCATCATTCTTTCTGAGCCTCTTTTTCTTGTCTCGCTCATTCTGGGTGTTTTTTTCTACTTGTCCTCTAGCTTGTTGATCAGATCCTCTGCTTCATTGAGCCTGCTTTTGAATTCTCCTACTGTGTTCTTCAGTTCAGAAATTGTATTCTTCATTCCTTTTGGCCCTTGTTGATAGTTTCTATTTCCTTTTTCATGGTGATATAGTTTGCAGGGAGTTCATTATAGTTTCCTTGTAGTTTTTGGTAATCTCTGTGAGCTCATTGAAATTCCTGATAATCATTGCTTTGAACTCAATATCTGATAGTTGACTTGACTCTATTTCATTTAGTATTCCTTCTGAGGCTTCCTCCTTTCCTTTCATTTGGGGGTTGTTTCTTTGTCTTCCTATTGTTTGTGAGACTCTTCTTGTTTGTCTCTGCTTTTTAAATTGATCTGTTCTGACTCCCTGGGTTTATGGTGTGAACTTCTATGGTAGAAGACCTGTTAGATTCAATGGTGCAATCTCCTTGATCTCCTGAGCTCACTGGTCTTGGGCTGTTGTTTGTGTTGGCTCTCTGTAAGTCTTTGGGGTTTGATTGTTGTTGGGTCTCTCTTTGGTGGGTCCTTCCCTCCAGCTGGTTAACTGACGGTCACTCTTTCCACCACCTTTTGTATTCTTTTGTGCAGGTGTGGGCAGGTTGTATTGAAGCTGGTTCTTCTGTGTGTACAACATTTTGAGGATTCTCTTTTGCTCATGTTCCGTTGTGTGTTCTGAGCAATTTTTCCACGATTGAGTTATATTTCCAGATAGGTCCTGGGTTGAGTTAGTGTGGCTTCCACTTCCTACTTCACCTTCTTCTGTTGTTATTTGTTGGTGGTTGCTTTGTTGATAGGTTTCCAGCAGGTATCCTGGTGTTCATAGCTTCAACCTATTCATCAGATTTTTCAATGTCCTCTACAATTTTTGGTCTCCAATCTTCATATATGCTGGGGTACTGTTGGCTCTTCACTCTCTTCTTCCGAAGATAGGCTAGTTTTTTCATCCATGTGCAGGGAGAAGTGGACTCTGTTCCCACCTATCTCCCTGCCATCTTCTAATTCTTATCCTTTTGTAGGTTATACACTATTCCTCTTGGGAAGCTTTTGAAATTCTTCCCAAAAGAAGAAAAGGAAAAGGCAGTCTCCTTAAGTTGTACTTCACTAGCTCTGGGGACAGTAAGGCATTAAAGGATGAATGCTAGAAGGTGGAAGGTGGTCAGCTTGGATCTGTTTGAATCTACTTTTCACCCCAACAGGGCTTTTGCAGTACCATGAGATTACTCTGTGAATATTGGTAGCCTAGGCTGTTATCACTGTATGGCTTTTGTGGCCAAGTGGCAAGAGATGATTTTCCCAAGCTAAACAGGAGAAAGGAAAGGCAAAATATAAATGTTTTCTTGACCACAATGACCAGTTCAGAAAAATCTATAGTCTCCCTAGTGTCCCTGTTTTTCTTTTTCTTTTTTTCCCTCTGATGCTTTTTCTTGTACTTTCTATAATTTCTCAGGAGGAATCCAGTTGAATCCTTCTGAAAGATTTTCATCCACTGTCCATTTATTCTATCTGTCTTTTCTTTCTATATCTCTTCTCCCTCCTCTCCAATTTCCTCTCTTCTCTTTCCTTCCTTCCTTCCTTCCTTCCTTCCTTCCTTCCTTCCTTCCTTCCTTCCTTCCTTCCTTCCTTTCTTTCTTTTCTTTCCTTTCTTTCTTTCTTCTTTCTTGCCTTCCCTTCCCCAAACATTGGCTAAGGAAAACAATAAGATTGGAGGGGATGAGGACTGGAATAATCAGCAGCAAACTTTTCCTTTTTCCCTTCTGCCTACTTACCAAATCCTGTTGTACAGTTTTCCAATATGTGCAGTACCACGGGTCAAGGTTTGAAACATCCCCAAGAAACTGCTCAGTTTTCTTCTACTGAAGGTGTTTGCCCAGAGACAGAGGTTATCATCGACATTGGAGAGAGGTTGTCATCGACACTGGTGTTGTTTAGTAAATTTGCTTATTCATGGTTTTTTTAAATTCATTCCTTTATTTATTTATTTTTAGAGAGAGGGGAAGAGAAGGAGAAAGAGGGGAAGAGAAACATCATGTGTGGCTGCCTCTCACATGGCCCCCACTAGGGACCTGGGTTGCAACCCAGGCATGTGCCCTGACTAGGAATTGAACCGGTGACCCTTTGGTTCTCAGCCCATGCTCAATCCATTGAGCTACACCAGTCAGGGCCTTTTGCTATTTAAAAGTCTTTGTGAGCTTTGCCTATCCTGTAGTTACTCTGTTGTCATTTTATTGACCTTTTCCAGGGTTTAATTACTTCCATATTTCATTTAGCTCATTTGAGCCCCAAATTATCAGAACCCTAGAGTTTTCAGCTGCAATTGGTTAAAGTACAATTATTGTAAGAGACACCCAAGAATTGCTCAAATATTCTTGGGAAAAGTTCTATCCTGTCTGTTTTCTTCATAAAATACAGAATTCTCAATAACTTTTTGATCTTTATCATATTTTTAGTTACAACTTCTATATTTCTTAGAAAAGGACAATTAACTATAGTTATTTCAGGATGGGATTAGAGATGAACTTTTTTCTAGTTCACTTTGATTTTCTGTATTTTTAAATATCCCCCAGTGAAGTAGTTTAATATTAAAATTTATAGGAAAACATGTTTAAAATGATTATAGATTAAAACATAATAACATTAAGAGAAATGCCTACAAGTTTAGAAACTGTCATTGAACTCTGTCATCATTCTCTGTTTTTCTCGGTTGAACGAGATGGTCATTTTGTTTCCATATCTGGAAACAAAAGTTTTTTAAGTCACTATATAAATAAAATCTATATGCATTTATTTCTAATATTTCACATTTTATAGAAACTATGTTAAATATAGGTAAAAAGCAGATAATGTTATATCTCATTTTTAGAAAAGATTCAATCATAGTTAGTAATGGCAGAATTTTTATCTTCTGCACTTGGGTCAACATATAGAATTGTTTGTTCAACACCAGCTAGTGCAGCATGTTGGCCATGTCTCAGACTGTTTTTTCTTGTAGCAATAACTGAAACCAATAAAAATAAGACATCTTTTATAACCTTATACAGAGAAGGGGAAGTCAGGTCTTTTGGGCCTTCAGAGTAAAAACTGCCATGCAAAGTACTGAAAACTTAACAGAATTGTTCTTTTTGGTTATTAAAAGATTTTGTCTATTGGGCTCCCAAACTAAACAGAACCTTGGAATGGTTCTATGATGAGAAGTGGCAACTATTTAAAGCACATGTGTCACTTGGTATGCACACACACATTCTCACTTGCACATACATTGCTAATGTTTTACTCTGAAACCTTGTACTTCTTCACACATTTTGTTAACCATATACGCCTTTAATGACAATCCAGTCTTAAAACATTGATTCTTATAGGGTACAAAGTATAATTAAGCTAAAATTTTATACTAAGTTTATAATGCATTTTGATTTCTCATGAGGTTCTAATCCAGTTTACAAAATATTTCCAGATGTATAGTCTAGGTCCAGTCAATTTTTATATATGCATGGAAATCCTAATGCTTAAATTACTAAAATAGAATGTTTATATTCTTTGTTGTGCAAGTTCTATTTGGAATATTGTTTTGAAATGTTTAAGTTCATGGGTAGTTTATTCAGAGTAATTTTAAAAAATTTGCATTTGTGTTCAAAATTAGTGATGATAATCTTTGAAAATTTAGGCCCTATACATTAATCTTAGATATGTAAGCTATTTAAATTTACTCGATATAATTTTCTATTATATCTTCAGAGATGAGTTGTACTGAGAGGGACAGATTTGGGATAGGAAGCTGGTGCAACAAGTTTGCAATTTTAAGCAAGATATCTTGGCTTCTAATTCTTTGATTCTGAATGTTATCTAAATTTGTTCATTTATTTAACAAATAAATGTGTCGGATGTGATGCAGGGATTAGGACTATAAAGATGAACAAAATAAAGTTCTGAGAGCTCTCAGTCTGGTGGAGTAGTCAGAAATGTAAATGCATCTTCAGGGATAAACAGAATGTAACATAGTGAACATTTCGAGGGGAAAACTATAGGCAGAAGGTTTAGCACTAGAAGAGATGTGAGTGTGGCAACAGCATAGGTAATTTCAAGCAGGTCTATTGTTGGGAACCTCCCTGCCTCTTTTCAGAAGCTGTAACCCCCACCCCCCAGTCCCCCCATGACTAAGACTGAGTGAGTGAACCTTTGGACCATAAGCCACTGAGGAGACAAAGCTTATCTCCCTGGCAGGGGCACAGCTTCTGCTCCTTTTACTTCACCCTGCCTGGCCCCCAATGCTTGATCAGTTAACCAATGATGGGTAAGATTCCTCAAGGAGGGAACAACCTAAGACAGGCATGATCACAGGAAGACCCCAGGGAAGGACTTGGAGGGGCTATAGCAAAAGGGGGTGATGGATCCTTGTCCCTCGGCTTTGACTTGGACTGAGTCCTCATTCTGTCTGCAAGAAGTCTCCTAATCTCTTGGATGCCTTACTTCCCCTACCAGACTTAAGCCTGTAACAATGCCTTAAGCCTGAAACACTGCTGGTGGTGGGTGTCGCCCAGTGCCGGAAAGGACGGGTTCCCTAAGGAAGGGCTGGAAAAGGTGGTCAGACCTAAGAAAGAATATGTAAAATCCTGTGAAACCTGCTTTGTTTAGAATACTCTCATTTAAATGATAAGGGTCCAAGCAGAAAGTGAGTTTGTTTCTCAAAGTTTTATGGCTTTTTAGCTATCTGACTCTGAGTTAAAATAGGCCCTCAGAGTTCTTTGTATGTTTGATTCTTACTGCCTGATAATGATTAATGAGCTTTACCTGTATTATTGTGCAAAACCAACCCAATAAAAGCTTATCAAGGCAAGGGTCCCGGTGATCTCCTCTTGAGAGAGTGGCTAGGTCACTCTGAGGTGCACTCCCCTTGAGAGAGTAGCCGTGCTGTCCCTTTTCCTCCACAGGACTCGGTATTCCATGTGGATTTGTGCTGCAGTCCAGCTGCAGGAGGATCCAGGGGGTCCCGAAGGTGGGTAAAGCGTGGGTGAAGGAAGACAGACAACAACACGCCTCAGAGGACGGTGAGGTTCTGTTCCCTTTCATTTCTATGGGGGCCATGCTCGGCCGAACACAGCAGCTCAAACTCCGCAATGCCCACACGGTTCACCGCTTCACACACATTCACAGCGTCCGCCTGGCCTGTCCCCTCGCAGGGAACTTAGGTCTGCCTTAGCCAAGGCTGCCCAAGCAGAGTCTGGGTTATCAGCTGTTATGCCATATGACAGACCGAGGAAACGCAGGGTAGGACCCACTCAAACTCCATAAGCCAGGGCTCCTGGAGTTAAAACCAATCACTCACACACGTTTACTGTTTCCTCACCCGGGGCTTTCACTATCTGCAGGGCTGCCGAAATCAGACACCAGACTCAAGGAAAGGTGAGTGGCCAAGAGGTGAGGCTCGAGGCAAGGCTCGTACTTTCCTCAGGCCTTTTATTTCATTTTTTGTTGCTATGACTACCATGCTTATAGATCAGTCATATTATAAATCAATCATATTAAACGAAGATACAACTTCAAAGAGTATAAGAGGTTCCACAGATCAACCATGTTAAACAAAGGTTATTTAGACCGAGAGGATTATTAACCAGCTAACCAATGAAGCTATATGAACACAAACTTTCAGATGCTAAGATACAAGGGGTGATTTAAGAATTAACTATTGTTTATTAAAATTGAATAGTGAGGAACAGAATTTTCCTCAGAAACTGTTTCTATTGATGAACTATTTCTATTAACCACAACTATGGCAATCATGCCTACATACATTAACCATTAGATTTATTAATACATTCTGGACATGCACTAGTGGACGAAGGGAAACTCAGTGTTTCTTTAGAATTTCTCCCATCACTTTTATTAAACATTAACTTACCCTGAGCTGTATTTTGCACATTTCTCATGTTAGTCAGACTCAGAGCAAAAAACAAAACTGTTCCTAGTACTAATGTTCCAATAATAGTGATTAAGCCCACTCCCATGCCACGTCCTCTCCCTGGAAGATGAATTCCTTGAATTCCTTCTTTCCACATCTGGACCTTGTCAGACAACATGGCTGGAAGATGACATAGCATTTTTGTCTCTAGTCTCATCCATAACGCCTCGGACACTGCGGGCCAGTATCTGCATTGGTCTATGTCTCTTAGTAAATCAAGTTTAATGTCAGTAATGGTAATCAGGCTGGAAAAAAATGTCAGCAGAAAGTGCAGCAAGGGCTTTTTAAACTTAATTTCAAGGAGTTTAAAGTTTTCCTGTAGTGCGAAGCAAGGAACATGCCTTTAAAATGTTATAGTGATTTGGGCCAAATAGAGAATTGTTTTGGTTACAAAAACACTACTGTCCACTAAAGCTAAGAATAGCCCTATGCTATAACATGGGAACATCCCCAAGAAAAATGAGTGCTTGTGGTTATCAAAATGCATACAAAATAATGTTTATTGCAGCTTTACTAATAATAGCCTCAAAGTGAAACAACTAAAATCTCTACCAACAAAAGTAATGGATAAATACATTGTGGCACATTCAAACTGTAGAATACATTAGTGGAACAGAGCACACTAGAGTAGCCATGTAGATACAGTCACACAGAGGAAAGTATGTGCCACTGTGTGAATCCCAGAAACACAATGTTGAGCCAAATGAGTCAAACACAGAAGACAACATACTACATAATCTCATTTTTATTAAGTTCATTAATAGTGAAAATGTATCTTTTTTGATAGTAGTTAGATTAGATTTGAGGAAGATATTGACTACGAGGGGCCATGAGGGAGCCTCCCTGGATGATAAAATGTTCAATATTTTATCAGTAATTACATGGATGTAAACATGTGCAAAAATAATAAATTCATTGAGGTATACACCTAAGCCATATGAACCTTTCACTATGTAGTTTATAACTGTAATACTAATGGAAAACATGCTAATTAGTGAAAATGACTGGAAGTACTGGCAAAGTAGCCTTCATTTTCCTCCTGTATTTTGTTTGTGCTTGAGTGCCTGTGTCATAACAGAATGAACCTTAGACTTTGACAGAAAACAATTGGATTTAAGCCATAGCTCACCTTACTAGCTGTGAGATTTTGTGCAAAAAACTTTACCTTTTTGGAACTTCAGTTTTGTCCTTATAAAATAGACATGGTAATAACTATTTTACAGAATTGTTATGAGGATGTAGTTTTAGTCCATGTCTTCAGGAAGGTACAGTAAGCCTAAGGTGAGGAAGGAAAGTGAACCTTCTCCCAAAAGGTTGCTGAGGATAATTTATACTAGTTTCCTTAAAAATGTGTTCCTTTGTTTTCTGCTATCTTTCTAAGGTAAACAATTCTCTTCCTCTCTTGCTGTCTTCCTTTCCTCTCTTAACCCTTCCCTCCCCTCCCTTTTTCCTTTGCTTCTATTTTCCCTCTATTTCTTTCATTTTCTAAATACCATTAATCTTAACAACTTTGAGGATATAGAATTGAATTACTCAGTTGTTTTACACTATTGAGTATACATAATTCAGTTAGAGTAGCAATATTAATGCTAACATTACTAAATAAACTGGCTGAAAAAATTAGAAATATTTTTGCATTAATTTTTCACATTTAAATTTTTTTTAGCATTTTGCAATGTTTATATTGTAAGAGCATATACCCATTATATATTGTATTTTATCTCTTCTTTAGATTTTTAAAGATTTTGTTTATTTATTTTTAGAGAGAGGAAAGGAGAGAGAAAGAGAGGGAGAGAAACATCAATGTGTGGTTGTCTCTTGCACGCCCCGCACTGGGGACCTGGCCTGCAACCCAAGTATGTGCCCTGACTGGGAATTGAATCACAGACCCCTTGGTTCCCAGGCTGAACTCAATCCACTGAGCCACACCAGCTAGGGCTATTTTATCTCTTTTAACCACTATGCATTTAATGTTGACTGGTGGTCTTTATGTCAGTATCTCTCTAGTCATTTTAGTTGAAGCTTTTCTTTAGTAGATTTCTCAGAAAGGGTGTTTCTTGAATTTTTGGACATTGATATAAGAAAGATTTATATTGGACAGTCAATTTTATTATACATACAGTCCTAATTCACATTTTTTTCCTTGACTTGCATAAACATTACTTCATTTCTTCAGGAATAAGCATTGCATCAAAAAATCTGATTATAGCCAAAATTTTCTTTCTTTGTCACTTGTTCTTTTTACCTTAATATTGTACCTGAAGAAAGTATTAATACCTTAATACCTATTGATTGTCCAGTAATTTTACTGTAATATGTCTTGGTGTTTGATAGTCTTAGGTATGAAACATACTCCTTTAATATGTAGTTGAAATATATTTTTATTTAAGTTTATGGAAAAATTTCTTGTAATTCAGTTTTTAGTATTTGTCTTATAACTTGTTTTCTTTTTTTGGGATGATCCTATTGTCTGTTTGTTGGATCTTATCTATCTTCAGTGATTATCACTTTATCTTACTACTATTTATCTGTTTATTTCCTTTGATCCTTTATATGTAATAAGTCATTTTCTGTTATGTTTATTGGTCTTGTATTCCTAGTTCAGTCTTAATTTCTGAATGTTTTATTTTTAATTCTTTCCAAAGTTCTATCTCCTTTCTTATTTTTTAACTCAGATTTATGTTATTTTGTTTTGTATAATTTTTAAAATAATTCTTTAAGCTACTTTTGAAATAGTGAATTGTTTACATTTGTTATTATTAGTGTTATAATATTTTCACTTTAAGGTTATTGTTCTGTTTCTTTTTCTCTTTTTTCCTTATAATAACTTTGTATAAAGTGCACTATGACCCTTTTGTGTTGTTCATATTTTTGAATTAGTTTTTCTTATCTTTTAGAAAGATTTACTTTACTGATTTATTTGAATGCAATTAAAAATGAATTTTCCTGAATTTAAATCTAAGTGGATTGCCCTAACTGGTGGGGCTCAGTGGGTTGAGTACTGGCCTGAGAACCAGAGGGTCACCGGTTTGATTCCCAGTCAGGGCACATGCCTGGGTTGAGGGCCAGGTCCCTGGATGGGGGCACACAAGAGGCAACCACACTTTGATGTTTCTCTCTCTCTCTCTTTCTCCCTCCCTTCCCCTTTCTTTAAAAATAAATAAATAAAATCTTTAAGTAAATAGAATGTAGAACATTATTCTGAAAAATAAAAAAATAAATCTAAGTAGATTGAGTACTCACAATAAAAATTTCTAAAATTCCAAGATCATGTGTTTTAGTTCAAATGGCTTTATATGAGATTCTATCCTTCTGCACTATTTTGTTATGATAATGTTCAAGGTTACTGCTGCCATAAACATTGGTTCTTCTCATGCTTCATGTTAGCTTGGCCCTGTTAATACTTCATCCTTCTATATTAGCCAAAACCTATCTTTATTATAGTATTCAATTAGTAAATATAATGTGTTATACCCATTTTTTACTTTCTCATATAAAGATGTGGGTTTTTTAAGTCTCTGTAATAAAAAATAAAACAATTTTATGATTAAAAAAAGAAAGTATGGTTTAGCATAGCTGTTCTAGCTTTATGTTTCCTCTACTGACTTTTTACTTAAAAAGTAAAAAGTATTTTTTCATGTTGAAGATATAGTGGTTTGCTTTCTGAGATTCCCTAGCTCTCTTCCTCTCTTCAAGTTTAATTATAGCCTTTGTTTTCTTTGTTGCTATTGCCTCTGCATGGCATATTTATTACATTTTCAGGAACTTCTCACACAGTTGCTCTGTTTTTATTAGGACATTTGGAGAGATTAAAAAAATTTGGTCTCTGTCACCACCGTTTTCCCCGAATCTCTATCAGTGGAATTCTAATTGTAGAAACATAATAAGTAAAGAGCGTCATGCTAGGTTACTAAAGTTACCTGGAGAGAGTGGCATAAGATTGAGAAATGAAAGTAGAGAGAAAAACAGTAGAACAAAAAAGTAGAAACATTCTTTGAAAGGACAGAAGGCAATAGTGGCTAGGAGCATTTGATCAAGTGAAGGTGTCTAGAAGAGTAAAATTTGTTAGAGAGCTGGACTATAGGGGTATGAAAATAAGGTTTATTCTGCTAAAACTCCATGTGATTTTTAAAGTTAATTACTTTTATTTAAGTATAATTGGAACACAAACTCCTATTGGTTATATTAGTTTCAGGTGTATCACAGAGTGATTCAACTATAGTGATTTTTATACCTTACAATGTGATCACCTCAGTAGTAATCATCTTTATTAGTTTCAGTTTATAATATGAGAAGTAACATTAGCAAGGAGCTGTGCTACCACAAAAGGCTATGTATTTTCTTAAAACACATTTCCTTAGGATGTAGAGATGCAAGTAGGTATGAGTGAGTAGAAATCACTATGCAGTTTGATATATACATCAAGACTGTATTAGATTAAACAAGAAATAAATTTATTCTTAACTCTTTAAAAACAATTTTATCTTTCAATCAAGTGTTCATATTTGTGACATTTAAAGAATAATTGTGTATGTACATAGGATATATGAAATACTGACAGTCAAATAAACATTGTATCACAATTACTCTTAAAACTTCCAAGCAAGAACAACTCTATTTTCATCAGATATAGTTAGTGTTGAAAATGGCATTATTTGGAGAATATAGGGGAAAAAATCTTTACAGCTACAGATACAAATAATTAAAAATTAAAACTGAGTTCTGTATAATTGCCTATGAAAAATGAGCTACCTTAAATTTGTATGTAAAGAGCACCCATTTTAGGGTAAGTATTCTGGATTTATTTTGAGCCTTTGAGTTAATCACTCTTTATGAATACTTTCGTTGTTTAAGGCACTAGTAACACAAGGAAATTTTACATAAGAGATTTTAAATAATGAACCAAAGAGAAGTACAAATTTTTGTTCCTCAAGTATTTGCAAAGCACTGGGGATATAGCATTGAGAAAGATAAAAACCCCTGACCTCCAGGAAACCGTGTCACAACACTGGTAACCAAGCTGTATGGCGTTTACTGGTGGGCCAAGGATTCTGCCCTCTTTCTAGGACGGTGGGCTGCCTCCCTTCCCAGGCTACATAAATAAAGGAAATAAATTACTGATAGGAAAGATCCTATCTTACCAGCTTATTAAATACCATAACACTTTGAATAAACCTCACATAAATAATGTCTATACACAAATAAAAATTACATATGTAATGAACTATTTTCCAACTTTTCTACTCTTGCTCTTTTAATACATGTTGGGAAACAAAACAAAACGTGAACTTCCATTCCAGAAAACTGTGGAAATTCCAGGACTCTCACAGGATTTTCAGGGCGGGAAGAAGAAACAGTGTTTATATTCCGGCTCCTGTCTCTCTGCCTGATTACAGTGAGCAGTTTCCTCACTCTTTCTGCATGTCTTCCATGTTCAGCGCACAACTGACACATGTGTTTTTTCCAGTGTACGAGATCCTAAGTAGATATTTAGGAATGATAGTTAATTAAAAATCTAAAAAAGATTTGTAATTAAGTTAAATAACTTAAAAGCTGAGCATCAGACATTACTTAAATAACTGTTCAATACCCATGCCTTGCTCACATAGGGTTTCTTGCTGGCAGTTCACATCCAGGGCTCTCTCCCACTGCAGGCTGGTGTGGCCTTTGCTCTCCCCCCCCAGAGACTTGCATCTGTCTCTTCTGTTCCAATAGTCTTGTCTCCTGGACTTATAAGGGAGATAAGTGAAAAATTCTTGTTATTTTATATTTAGAGTAATTTGGCTATTATCCTTCCTCTCTAATACCTATCATGAATAATCAGGGATTTCTCTTTTATAATGTAAAGGTTAATTACTGAGATAATTTTAGTCTTCACTAGTACTTTTCATTCTTACCAACTGCTATTTGAAGTGGAAAAGGCATTTTGTATTGGCAGAAGTTTAATCTGTCTCTTTCCAGAGTAAACCTTTTATCTGAAAGGCAGAATTTTTTCTCTACTATGTTCTAAGAATTACGTTGATATAAGACAGATTAGCAGGAAAAACATAACCAAATATAGGTAGCTATGTATGCATGAGATCTCCATAAGAATATGGGACACAAGGACAAATCAGGCATTTGAAGTTTGCATGCCATCTTGAGCTAAGAAGGAGATAGTGGTTTGGGACTTCAAAGGGGAGGAAGGCAATTCATATGTAAACTGAATATTTGCTGGGCTGTGCAGAGACAATGGGACACAGAGAGGAGTTTCATCCAACAGTCTTTGCTACGTTTTACTGTCTACCACACCGTGTTTTATATGTATGTAGTGTATATATGTGTGTGTGGCTGTATACACATATACAGAGTGGGTGTATGTATGTGTGTGTGTGTGTGTGTACACACACACACACACACACACACATATATGTATATATACCCACACGTAATTAGCTATGGTGATGTTTCTCCTTCCTGGAAAAGAGCCTCTATTTAAATTATCACAGGCAGTTAAGAGGAAGGTCAAAGTCTCTTCCGAGTCACTTCTTAAAATATCCTCATGCCAGAGAGACATTTTGGTGGAGCAAATTTTGCTTTTCTACACCTTCAAAGGGTGGCATTTGTTTGCTCCCTTTTTTTCCTAGCAAGTCTTATACAAGAAGCGTTTACATTCCTCCTAATGCCAGTTTTATGATGGTATAACAACTGTATTAGCTTTATTTTAAAGAGCTTGAAGTATTTTCATATTCATTACTTTCAACTTTTTATGCAAATAATCAGTGTTGCTTCAGCAACTGATATATTTTAATATAGTGTTTTAAACAGAAGGTTAAAGTAAGTACACTATATCTAGGAAATGAAAATTCTGATTAGTTTAAACTATACTTTCAGCCATGTTATATTTCTAAATTCAACTTTTCATTATTTTTGATTTTTTATTCTATTGTGTTTTTTTTTGGCTCTGATTGTGTTTTTAAAATTATTTTTAAGAGTAAGTTTGCACTGGGCATGCTGCCCACTGCAATTGTGTTTTTATAGATACAATATTTATTTAGAAATTTTTCTTTCTTTTTTTGTGTATGTGACTTATATATATTCTATTGTTGTTTATTTATTAAATGTACCTAAACTATAAATATGATATATTTCATTTGAAAAATGGCCATTTCAGAAAATTAACAGAGATTTTTGTTCCAATTTAATTATTTATTCAGAGTGCCTGAGCTAGCAAAACAAAGCTTAAAATTAAAAAAGCACATGCTGCATTATTCTTTCAGCCTTCCTCCTTGCTTCCCAAACTTCACAGTGCAGCTCACATTTCTTGGATCTTATCAATGCAAATTGACCACCTGGTTTCTTATGCAAATTAGCATGTTCTTTACACTGATAAAAAGGGAGGGAATGTAATGTTCTTTAGCCCCAGCTGACTTTCTCAGAACATTTAAAAATGACTAATTCAATTACAAAATAAAAAAAAAAACAAAATAACTAATTCAATTCCAGTGTTTATTTGAATTTATTCTTAACTGTTGCCTTGATTAAACCTCAACTCATAAGATAATATTCTCAAAAAGCAATGGAAATACATAGGATGTCAAGCCTAAACTCCAGATAAATATTTTTCTTTACCAAAGAATTTTGTGGAGACTGAATGAGACAAGATATTTAAAAGGGTTTCATTAATTAAAAAATATGCACATATGAGGTGTTATCACTGATTACATTTATGAATTTGAACTTTGATTTAAAATCTATTTTTGTTCTACTTGCCATTTGCTTGGATGCATATGTGGTTACTGTCACTTAACAGAATCCCTTCCCTGAAAATGAGACTCACAATGGATTCTTATTAAGATGGTATAAATGACAATGTAAAATTCAGAGAGGGGAAATTAGTTCTAAAACTATAGTACAGTTCAGCACTCAATCAATTTACATATCTTAAGTTAATTTCCCTTAAACATATTGTTATTACAAGTTCCATGTAGCCTAGTGAGATATAGCAAAATTCTACTAATGTGGTGGAGCTGTTTATTTCTTGAATACATCATAGGTCTGTCTATTACTTCCTCAATGGTGAACTTCTTTTTCTGGTTTCTCTGACAGTGCATGTCAGGAGTGATAATGTGGTCAGGCAATCTGGTCAAGTTGCAACGTGGAATGTGCCTTTTTTGGCCACCAGACAGTTGATTTTGTGCATGTGTGTGTGTGTGTCCCATTAAAGATCAAAATATAAGATTAAGGATAAATATCCATTATAAGGCTACTGACTCAGCTGTGTTTATCAAGAGTATTTAATTAGTCAAATGCTCTGAATCTGTCTTTATAAGCTTACCTCTGAAAGGAAAGCATATGCTATTCATAGTGGGAAAAGAATGATGAAAACTATCTTCAGACCTGAAACCAACTTTGATTCATTCTATAGAGTGAAATAAGGTACAAAAAGTTGTGAGAAATTGCCTTTTCTCATTCAGGAGATAGTGGTACTAATCAGGACTCTCCAGGCTGAGGTGGAAGGAATATGGTGCATGGGAAGGTTGTCAAGGAAGATTTTGGAGCTGATATCTAACTAGTTAGTTTTAGGAAGCTTAGGTAAGGAGGTTAGCTTCAGCAAATGAAATAAAACCTCTTTTCTGGGTTCTTTTCAGGCACTTGAAATTGAGTTTTGATATCTAATGTAAAACATGATGACTGTAGTTGATAACACTTTATTGTATAATTGAGATTTTCGTAGAGAGTAGAATCCTTTCACAATGTATATCAAGTCATCACAATGTATACTTTAAATACATTATAGTTTTATTTGTGAATTATACCTCAATAAAGCTGAAATTTAAAAAAATAAGTTGAGTCTTTCCTATGTTCTTGGGAAAGCTTATCTCCTTTTGTAAATAGAGAGAAGCCTATGGATACTTCTCTATTTTGTGTACAGAATAGGTCTGTGCTTGGTGTAAAGATTATAAAATAATGAGGATGATCATGTGGCTAACCTATGCCGATACTTTTCATGTTTCAGACAAAGATCCAAATGCCTTACGTGGATCAGCTCATTTAAATGTCACAACATTCCTCCAGTGAGTATAAGGAGGCATGGAGAACTTTAGGAACTTGCAAAAGCTTACACAGATAGAATAAGAAAAGGAGGGTCTAGACACAGACAAGTCTGGCTATGGGGCTGATTCTCTTAAGTACTGCGCTGAAGCTTTTAGTTAACCCTGGTGACTGATTATGATATTTGTAGTTAGCCCAGATTTAAGAAAAGAACAAGTTCTGCATTATGCTGTCAGCATTGACCATCCTGGTAGCACCTACACAAGGTCAAATGTATAAAGGAGTCACTCTTTTCTGTTCCTTCATATCAGAAACATTTCTGGGTCTGAGCCAGTAAAAATTTAATATTTGCTATACTATGCAGTGTGATGATATAAAGATTAATCAGACATGTGAGGTATGCAGATAGAGGGAGATACTATAAATAACTATAATGGAGGAAGGAAATAAGAGCCACAAAAAGGGTGCAGAATTCCTCTGACATAAAAGTTTAGAAGAAGAAATGTTTTCCCTTCTTCTCTTCTCCCTCCCACCCTCCCTCCCTCCCTCCCTGTTTCTTTCCTCCTTCTCTTTCTCTCTGTCTCTCCACCCTCCCTTTTCTGCTCCAGTCAACGAAAGAGAAACTATTGAGTCCTCAGGGCCATGGGTCTTCAGGCAGAAGATTGGCCTGCAGGCCCAAGGAGGTGGTGGAGGGGCCTTATTTGACCTTCTTATTGGGGCGCAGGTTATTGCTGTGGCCCCACTTGTTGATAGCACAGGGGTGCAGGTGTGTGTAACACTTAACAGATCACCTTGTCACAGTTATACTTGTGGGTGAGCTGACCTAGGGAGGGCTTGAAGATGACAACCTGTAGATGAAGCACCAAGTGCAGGGTGGACTCTCTGAATGTCATAGTCTGAGAGAGTGTGGATATCGTCCAGTTGTTTTCTCACAAAAGTCAGATGGTGCTGGTCAGGTGGGAGGCCCTCCTTGTCTTGGATTTTAGCTTTGACCTTCTCAGTGGTGTCACAGGGCTCAGCCTTGAGGGTGATGGTCTTGTCAGTCAGGACAAGCATCTCTTTGTAGTCAGAAATCTGCATCTCTGTGTCTGCTGGAAGGCTGCTCCTCTGCTTCATTGAAGAGAAAGAGCAAGAAAAATCTTTTTTCACCAAATATTTTAATTATTTTTTAGAGGGAAAGGCAGGGAGAAAGGGAGGGAGAAAAACATTGATGTGTGTGAGAGAAACATTGATTGGTGTCCTCTCACAGGCCCCAATCACGTGACCTGACTGGGGTTTAACCAGTGACCTTTCAGTTTGCAGGCCAGCAATCAAGCCAGTAAGCCACACCAGCCAGGGCAAGAAATATTTTCTTTCAAGGTGTAGGAAGATTATTTTCTTGTATGTCTGAATGTCAAAATCAGGATCATAGATACTATAACTTAATTTTTAATAATTGCAAGGAATTTGAATCAAACACTCAGGTTGTATGGACAATAGTCCTTTGGAATATATTCAAGTCTTCTCCATATTCTTATTGGGGAAATCCTTTCACTTGATTATCCACATGCCTGAACTTCCATGCCATTCAGAAATGTGGACTTGAGAAATTAAACATAAAGTTAAACATTTATGCTTAACTAAATTGCTTCCTGATGGAAAGTGGGTTATTTTTAGCTTGACTGTAGTTATCATTTAGTGAACTAAAAGGGTAAATATTAAATAATATGCCCCAGTTGTTAGATGACTGCGTATTTCATTTTTGTTTTTCTTTAACCTAATTCACTCTTCTTTCCTTCTTTCCTTCCTCTTTCCTCCCCCTCTCCTTACTTTTCCCCTCTTTTCTTTCCCTTCCCTTCCTTCTTCTCACCTCCCTCTCTTTATTCCTTCTTTTTTCTCTTCTCCTCCCTCCCTCCCTCCCTCGATCTCTCTTTTTCTCTTCCCTCCCTCTCTTTTCTTCCATCGTCTCTTTCCCTCCCTCTCTCCCTGTCTCCCTCCTTCTCTTCCTCCATCCTCTTATTATTTTTTTCTTATAGGAAATTCAACAACTTAATAGACCTATCATTAGGTTAAAAATGATGGAGCCATTGAACTATTGACTTTATAAACAGATACTCATTAATCAAGTGAAGCTGCAAGCTGAGTTCTACCTTACAAAGTCTATTTTAAACATATGCAATAACATTCGGTAACATATAATTTACATTTCAAAATTTATGAAACATATTGAAAAGAGTTGATGTTTAATAGGAACCCTCAATTATAATGTAATGGCAAAGTAATCCTTCAGAAATTTGTGACTAACAGCAGCCTTAATAATTTTGACTTTATAGTATTATCATTATTTATATATAAATCCAGCAGGTGTTTAAGAAGTGGAGTTATAATGCTGAAGTTTTATTAAAATAATTACGTATTAATTATTTTACTAATTAATAATAATTAAGGCATATTCATAAGAACCTATTTAGCTTGTTTCTATTATCTAAAACATTTAAAAATATTATTTGTGGAATATTACTATTTTATAACTATAAGAATCAATTATAAAACTCATTTGAGACCAAAACAGCAACCAACTGAATTATCTTACTTGGATGTTTGCCAACTAAATGACATAAGAATTTTGAATCCTTATCCTTATGTTGTTCTCATTATAAACTTTAAATGAACCCAAATATATTAACATACTGATATTTTTATGTGAGATGCCTTTACTAGTATTACATCCATATGTGCTGTTTATAATTAGTAAAAATTAGGCCTAACATTTACAAGAAGTTGGGTCCATAAAACAGCTGTTCCCAAGGCCTGTGTCCCCTTTGGGCCTTTGTACTCAAATGTCCCAGAATGTATATTCCTGTTATCTATTCCACAAAGAATGAAGTATATCTTCAACCATTGTAGAAATGATCCAGTTTGAAAAGTTTTATAAATAATTTCATAAATTATCTTAAAGCATAACAGCTTTTAATTACTCATAGACTGGTACACTTGTACTGTTAACAGGCATATGCATAGTGAAATTTAAATTATCCCATGTTTGTGCATATTGCAAAAATATACAACACTCATGAGGCTTAGTATAATTGCCATGGGACTGGATACTGCTTGTGGTATTTTCTTTTCTAGCACATACTTCTGGAATTGTATGAATGGTTCACTATAGACAAATATTTTGTATAGCTCAACTAGCAGAAAAATACACTAAGAATTATAATTGCACTTTAATTACTTCTAAAAATAAATTTCCTAAACAGTTGTTACTCTGTTATTGTAATCTTAATATTTGGATAAAAATAATCAATTTTTCTGATGTACCTATGAAATGAAGGCATGTCTGACTAAATTAAGTTGTAAATTAAGTAAAAATAAGTATATGTTTTTCTCATTTGGAGGCTGGATAGTGAGAACTATGTTCTTGTATTTGTCTCTGCTTAACTGCAAGGGGAAATTTGTCTGTTAGGGGTAAAAAGTGCACACAATAACCGTGAACTGATGCGGGCCCACAGTGTCCACGTCATTATGAATGAAATGAGACATTCATATGGACTACCGAATCTGGTGGAGAAAAAGGGACAGCATGGATTTTCTCTCAAGGGGAGCAAAAGCTGAGGCCTCTGCCATGACAGCCCTTTGTAGGGTTTTTCCGCCCATTACATGATGGTCCTCATTCACTCTGCACAGCTTTGCTTTAGGTGGTTACCTTTTACAGAAAACAAAGGAGCCAATGCTGCTAATCACATCACAGAAGAGGGATATTTGCAAATGAAAAGGCAAAAGTGGTTGAACTGGTTACACTTATACTTGGAAGGTTAACATGGATTTTAGGAAGTTACTTTGCAGTAAATGTCCTCAATTCAGGGTGAGGGAGTTTTAGCAAAAAGCAAGACTCATAGTGGCATAGGTACATTGCAGGCCTGATTCCCCACGGGCGAACCTATACGTTGGCGTGGGTCCTATACATCTCCCAGTGGGAGCTGGGCTCACACCACGCAGAACGGTCTCCTACAATGAACAACTATGGAAATTATATGCAGGCTTTATTTCATTCTGAATTTCCCCAGCCTTCCATGCCAACTACATAAATTTGCTTTGAAAATGCTGACCATTATCAAGAATTGAAAAGGGTCTGAAATTTTAGTCTACTGGAAAGTTAATGAATTGGCTTGATATGGTGTTAAGAATTCTGGAAGAAAACATGAGACTCTTGTGTCAGAGAAAAGGACTTGTTACTCCCATCATAACAAGCAGGATGAGCTTCATGTGTGTACCAGTTCCCCTTGCCCCCCAAGACTCATGCCAGTGAGGGTTGCTGTATATGCAGTAAGTTTGCAGCATAGCTGAGGAATCCCAAGCTTAAGTAACCCCAATATATTATAATGTGCTGTAAGTCAACACGTTCAACATTTTTCCCGTAGGAGAGAGACACACTAGCTCTGTCTTTAAAGACTATTTTATACACAGACATCCTTGAAAAAGTTGTCATGAGACATACTCTAACCTTACAAGTATCTGCACTATAGTCTTTCCTATAAGTCAGCTTCCAGCCTTTGTCATGGACAGGAGGCACTGGGCCAACTATATGGCCACCAGCCCTACAGGCAACACCAGCACAAAGCAATCACAGTGAGTCAACACAGGCAGCTATACTATTCACTCAGCTTTTATTAATGCAGTTTCAATACAAATCAATAATAACCCAATAGCAATAATAATCACTCAGAAACAGTCAGCAATAACATCACACAACAGAACTGGGTGTTAGCAAACCCGAGTCCAAGAGTTTAGGTCAGGTCTGTATCCAGGAGGCAGCTAGTCAGCGTCTTGCAAGGCACACTCTACCGTGGCTTCAGAGTCAGCTAAAGCAGGGCCGATTGGAGCAGCAGATTATCTCTCACCGTCTCAGCTCCTCTCAGCTAGCTGTCTCAGCTCTCTTGGCTGCCTCCTCTGTCTATTCAAAGGCCTTTGCTTTCATACTCTTGTATGATGCAATGTTGCATCAACCTTTGGTTAACACGTTTTGTGCCACCTTGATAAGCACATGTTGATTATGTTGCTTTACTGTTGCTGAGAGCGTGGTGTTACTCTGCAGATAAGTATTATATATTGTCCTTGTTGCTCTACTGCATGTGTTCTGAGAGGGTGGTGTTACCCTTCAATAAGTACGTGTCATTTTCCACAACTGCGGTACTGTGCATGCTGCAGGGGTTTTATCATTCCTCTGTGCCATTGTTCTATTGCACATGCTCTAAACATGGCTTCTTAGTTGACAGGACTGACACAATTTAGCTCAGTCCTGACTTTCATGAGTTCAGAAAAAAAAAACATAGTTAAAGCTATGCTCACAAAGTTAGTAAAAACATGTGATATCTATGGAGAATTGTCTCCAGATAATTGCATCCCTTCTTTGTGCATTGTCTTTGCCAGGACAGATATTTCCAAAGGTATTCAATATAACAGTCTAGTAAATCTACCTGATTGAAACCAGGACCAAATCAATTAGATTGTCTTATAAAGCACTTAAGATATTTCCAACAAGACTTCAAGCAGAAGAATGAAGCCAACTGTACTATTTATCTCAACCATGCCATGCCTACATGAATCATTAGGGCATCTCTTAGAAAGCCATATGGTTTTTACTTAAATTTCTGTATTGACTTCTCCACTTGGCTTGAAGAATTAAGCCAGGTACAGAAAGATGTATTAGAGATTGCCCAGCCTCCACCTTGTCCTGCAAGGAAGAAATCTAGGTCAATTATCTCATTAATATCAACACTGGTCAGTAAATTGAGGTTGAAGTGAATGTCTCCTGGCATGAGAAGTGTTTCTGTAAATGTTGGGGGTTTCTTATGAACCCCACTAATGTGCAAGTCAAAATTTTTTTTGGGGAAGCCACATTACCCTTACTTACAAAGGAAAAATACAATCTGAAGAGTGCCCCTGGGTGGGGGGAAACAAAACTATTGTTTATAATTGATGGTGCCACTCAGACAGACAGAACCTACCTCAATCAGGGGCACAGATTAAGAATGCTTCTAATGTCATCGCCTGGCTGGATTGTAGGTTTTGGGTTCCAAGTCTGAATAATTGAGTCTATTCCTTATTTTTAAAGGGACTACCAGAGAGAGGATTATTCCTTTCTGAGATGGCCACATTTAGTGACCAAGCTACCTTACTATGGTGTGTGTACAAGGGGGGGCTGAGAAGGCTAAAGACAAGTGATAATTCCAAAACTAAGTAATACCAGATACTTGGAAATGTCAGGGAATGTGGAAGGTCCATTTAATATCTAGACTCTTCACCAGTTGTTGAGTGAGTTTTGCAATAAAAAGCATATCATTGTCTGACTGAAGATGGTCTGAAAAGAAAAGTACAACTTTGCATTTGGGTACCCAAGAGGTAATCCCCAAACCCTTGCAATGTTCTGCCTGGTAACAGTATCTTTGTTTAACTGTGGGCTTTGAGCCACATGGTGACTTAAGGTGGGAGCTTTGGTTCATGTGGGTATTAATTGATTTTCTGAGGGTCTGGAGACTGAGGTCAACCATGTGGGTGATGAGCCATATTTATGAAATTAAGCCCCAATAAGATGCTGAACACCAAGGGTCGGGTGAGTTTCTCTGGTTGATAATACACCATGTGTGTTATCACAAAGCAGTTCTGGAAAAGAAAGATGTCCATGACTTTTTTGGGAAGAGGACAACTGGAAGCTCCACATTTTGGAATTTTCTTAGACTATGCACTGTGAACTTCTTCCCTTAGTTGATTTTAATATTTTCCTATAATAAAATGTGACTATGAGTATAACAACTTTCTGGGAATTCTATAAGTCCTTCTAGTAAATTATTAGAGGTGGTCTTGTGGACCACTTAAACTTGGAATTGGTGTGAGAAGTTAGAGTGGCCTTGTGGACCATGCTTCCTAACTTTGCAGTTGGTGGAAGAAGTAAAGGCAGTCTGTGGACTGTCCCTTAACCAATGGTTCACATGAATTCCCAAGGCCAGAATGGTGTCCCCAGAGTGGACCAGAATAGCATGACTGTAACTTAAAAATGTGTCAACAGTGGTGAGTCAACCTTGAGCAAGAATCATAAATCTGACACGCAGAGGTAGCTTTTCCATAAGAAATATACAGATCTCTACTTTGTGTCAAGTCTGTGATGGTGGATGTATTGTCATGTGTTGCAGTCACTGTCCCGCGGTGACCACAGACGTTGTAGATGGCTCGCGAGTGGCGAGAGAAACATACACACGGACTACCGAGTCCTGTGGAGGAATAGGGACGGCATGGCTACCCTCTCAAGGGGAGGGTGCCTCCGAGTGGCCTGGCCACTCTCTCAAAG
>CM052539.1:123463234-123501302 GCA_028533065.1 Trachops cirrhosus
AGTATTCCAAGTCATGAAAGGCAAGGACCTACATCCAAGATTGCTCTATCCAGCAAAGCTTTCATTTAGAATGGAAGGGCAGATAAAGTGCTTCCCAGATAAGGTCAAGTTAAAGGAGTTCATCATCACCAAGCCCTTATTATATGAAATGTTAAAGAGAGTTATCTAAGAAAAAGAAGAGAAAAAATATGTACAGTAAAATGACAGCAAACTCATAATTATTAACAACCACACCTAAAACAAAAACAAAAACAAACTAAGCAAACAACTAGAACAGGAGCAGAACCACAGAAATGGAGATCACATGGAGGGTTAGCAACAGGGGGAGTTGGAGGAGGAGAGAGGGGGAAAAGGTACAGAGAATAAATAGCATAGGTGGTAGATAGAAAATAGACAGGGGATAGTAAGAATAGTAGGGGAAATGTAGAAGCTAAAGAACTTATGACACATGGACATGAACTAAAGGGGGGAATGTGGGTGGGAGAGGGTGTGCAGGGTACAGCACAGTGAAGGGGGGAAATAGGACAAGTGCAATAGCATAATCAATTTTATATATATAAAGAATACTACAGGAAATGAAGAAGCCAAAGAACTTGTATGCTCGACCCATGGATGTAAACTAAGGTGGGCATTGCTGGAGGGAACGGGGGTAATGGGCAGAACGGACAAAGAAGGAAAAATTGGGACAACTCTAACAGCATAATCGCTAAAATATACTTAAAAGTTACTCTGAAAAAAAAAGCAGAACTAAGGAATTAAATAACTTAGAAACCTGGTATGTGAATTTACTAAGATTTGTATATTAATCATAGATAGATCTTTTCATTGTTGGATCCAGGAGAGAAATACAGTTGGGAGGAAACGTCAAACTTTAAAAATTTTAATAAGATTCTATTATCATTATATGTATATTCAGGTATGGTTCAAAGATGTTAGAGATATTTTTCTTTAATGAGAAGTTATTGTCATGTTCTGTAATTATTTTTGCATCTACGCTTTTCTGGAATGTTACCTTCTCATTGTCCACTGAGACTCTTAGTGTTGAGTATTAACTTGCCATAGTCTGAGAATAAAACCACGTTCAGATTTTTGTCAGTTTTATGAGTCATTTCATTTGCTTTCTTTTCTATATAATATATTATTTTTATTTATATTGTGTGAAATGTTTGAATTAAAGTTCTCAGGAAGGTCATAAACTTAACAAAAATTTCCATTTAATAAATTGCTTTTATCAATTGTTTTAATGTCAAACTGCTTATGTCTTTAAGTGGCAATTGTATGTTGAAGGAAAGTATTTCAGGATACTATGTGCATTTAAATAAGAGTTGAAGTACCTGGAATAGAAGTCAATTTTTTCAAATAAAAAATATACTAAAAAAAGAAAATTTTGCTAGTTTTTAAATTTAGAAAGTTAATTGTTATATACTATTTTTTTACTTCCAAAGAGACATTCCCATATAATAAAGGGAGTAAGGAATCCTACCATTTCAGTTAATTAACCAAATTATATTGAATACATTAGCAATGTTTTGTTTGATAATGAGAATAATGTGATATTAGAGTTTGATTCATTACATTAGTTTTTAAAATTTATTTTAAATTCTTACCCAAGGATATGTTTACTGATTTTAGAGAGAGAGGAAGGGGGAGAGAGAGAGAAACATCGATTGGTTACCTCCCATACATACCTTAACTGGGGATTAAACCTACATATGTGCCCTGGCTGGGGATCGAACCCACAACTGTTTGGTATGTGGGACAATGCTCCAACCAACTGAGCCACCAAGCATGGCATCTTCATGTTTTTTTAATTACTATAACACAATATTTCAAGTTTTAACACATCAGTTTCAAAATAATATAATTAGCTTTCAATGTGAGAGAATTTGTAGATGGTGCTGAAATGCTAATTGTATTTTAAAAAACAGACTTATAGTTATCGCTGAATACATATAAGTAATGTGCAAAGCAGAAAAATACACTGTCTCTCTAGATTCTATTTTTTAACTGTATAAACACTGATCTTTAAATGATTTGTTTAATGAAATTTTTATTGCCAATTCATATAGAAAACCTAATAACTAATTTATTGCCTATGAAGTGACAGTGAAATATATAGACTTTAATAGTAATGGCACTGAACAGCAATTAGGGTCCTGTTGCCCACCACCACCCTCTAGGCAAATATCAGAGGGAAAGGTTTGGTGATAAAGGAAAGGAGTCTTTATTTAAAAGTTTCACAGTTTTGGAATAACAGCTTTAATCATGCATTAGTCACTCAAGCCTACCAATAAAGGCTAAGCTTTTTAACACCTGAGTTCTATCATTCCCCCTGTAGGTTTTAGTTATCTTATTTCTATAAGATTAGTTTACAAACTAAAACAATCTAATGTACAAAAACTACACAGTTTTGGAAGAATGGCAGGCTCCTGCTTCAGAACTCGTCCCCTCTAGAACACCCAAATAACCCTGCCACTCTCTGCCAGGTCAGCCCAATCCTAGGCTGTGTCAGGAGCTCCTTCCAATCCAAATTACTGCCCATTGGGAAATGCAGGCAGCTGCTGTGCTATCATTCAGGCACCCTTGAGGAACAGAGAACCCTAGAGCCAGACAGAGAGCCAGAGCGAGCTACACCCAGAGCCCTACAGATCAAGAGCCCTTCTTGAATTTCAGATCTTGTAGCCCATAATTCCATGTGCTAATGAGGCATTCAGCTTCTCAGCCAATGGTATCCTAGGCTGTTTAGCATTACCTGGGGCAGCCTCGTCCTATGGCCCCTTCCTACTCCTCCCCAGTGATCTGATCAGGTCTCTCTGTATCAGCAATAGATGTCTAAAGCTTTTACGAAGGAAGATTCACTCAGCCTTCATCAGATAGAAATACATCTCAGTTAGCTGTAACATTGAAGTGGGGAAAGAATCACAAGACAGAAAGAGCTAAATCCCTGGGAAATAAAATTATAAACTTTTTTTACAAGATTATTAACTTCCTGTTTTTCAGTTTCAGCAAAGAGGGAGTATCACAATCCTTTGTTTTTAGGAGAGGCTAGTAATGTAAAACACTGACCCAGATTCCCATATTCTCATTCTATAAAACTGTGGGAAAATTATACTCCACTGGCAAAATTCAATCTTTCGAAGTATAACCACAATTATTAGCTGCTTTTCTCCTAGCTAAATTAATTGCCTGGTTATTTAAATAGAAAAGTTTTTTTAAAACTATTCAACAGCAAATTAGACTGAAGACAACTTCTGTTTCCTTCACATCATTAGTTGATACAATCTTTCCCTTATTCTGTAGTAGCTTTTACTATGCTCATTTCAGTTCTGAAAATGAAATTCCCATGTACTGGCACAGGCCAATAATATAGCTCAATGAGACTATACACTGAGATTGAGCGTGGCTCCTCTGTCCTTTGCAACAGTTTTACATCCAGAGAAGCCAAGCCAGTCATCAATGCTTTTTCTGAGAAACAAACATACTAGATTATTGGGTTTCAATTTTGTAAAATCAGAAGCTGCAAGCTTAATTCTGAAAGCCCCACATTTTAAAATACTCAGTAACGTTGGAAATTTCTTCTTTCACACTTTTACTTCGTTGTTATAAATTCTGTTTGAGTAGTGCTTTTTGTCAATTTGAACAAGTAGGAAGAATATAGTGTTGGTAATTAGATTTGGTTCGAATCCTGGCTTTGCCACTAGCTGACCTTTTAACATTTTTGAATACACTTAACTTCCTTGGGCTTAATAGTCTTCATTAGTAGAATAAGGAGGTTGGGTAAAGAGATCTTTTATGGCTTCCACCTCCTGGGCTTACTGCACCTGTTGTATTTGTTCCAATACTGAGGTTTTGAAAGATTTTAAAGTTTCTGTAGAGAACTTAAAATTTTTATAGTATATTCTGTATTCATTTTCTGATTGTTGTATGCTTTATGATGTACACAAAATTCATATTTATTATGTAGCTACAGAAGCAGAAATCTGATTGTGTAATTTATTTAATAAGTATGCAAAATTAAATTCATTTAACAAGTATCTTAGGATACATAATTAAAATTGGCAAAGATCACAGCTTATACAGGGTGGGGCACAAATAACACCCCTTTTTATTACAAAATCTTTCACTACAAAATCATAAGCATGTATTTCTGTAACATAACATCACACTCAAGTATACCACATGCCATTTTAGGTGAGATGTTCAAATTAAAAGTCTAAATTATTGCACCCATATCATTACCCTACCAACCACACTCAAGCAAGCCTTATTCTGTCAGACCCTGTATTTTACTAAAGAGAGAGAGAGAGAAAAAACAAAGAAACCCCATAATATATAAGAAACAAAAAAATGGGATATGTACCATTATGTTAAAAGTTCATACACATTATGGAAAAAGAAAAATAGAACAAGTAAGGGGATGATGGGCAGAGTGGGGGATGTAGGGCTCATCGAGGAGAGGTCAGAATGGAAACTTGGAAGAAATGAAGGAGTTAGTTGAGTCCGTATCTGGGAAAGAGTTGTTCTTACAAAAGCAATAGCTAAGTTAAGAACCTAATGCAGGAATGGGTCTATTGTATTCCTAGAACTGCAAGAAAATCAGTCTGGTTGGTGTTGTGTGAGCAAAAGGAAGAGTAGCAAAAAGTTAAAGAAGTGTGAATGATTGATTTCATTAATGTCCCCAATGATTTATGTCTTCCTATCTCCATACTCTTTTATAGTGCTGCTCAGTAGTGACTCTGGATTTGAACATGTGACTTGCTTTGAGCAATGGGATGTCAGCAAACTTGATTCAAGGGAACTAATAGAAAGCCTTTTTGCTTTCTCTTGGAAACCTGCCACTGTGGCCATGGAAAAAGCCCAGGCTAGCCTAGGGGGAATGGAAGACCACATGGAGCAGAAATGAGGTATTCGCCTGAGGCCATCTTAGAACAGACGGCTCTGTGAACAGTGACAATGAACACTGTACAAGTTACCCTCACATTGTCTTTACACAACACTTGATTCATTCTCAAGTGTTGTTTTAAAATACACATGGCACCCTGACTGGTGATGCTCAATGGGTTGAGTGCTAACCTGTGAACCTGTGTCACTGGTTCGATTCCCAGTCACCGCACCTGCCTGGGTTGTGGGCCAGGTCCCAAGTGGGGGGAGCATGAGAGGCAATCACACATTGATGTCTCTCTCCCTCTCTTTCTCCTTCCTTTCCCCTCTCTCTAAAATAAATAAAATCTTAAAAATACACATGGAAAAGAGAACCTACATGCTTATAATATACCTAGATCTTTTTTATGATAACCTTTTTGTTTGTTTATTGTTTTGGATTATTTAAATATATATCCTTCTTTGGTGTCTGCTTTAGCCAAAATCTCATTACTGCTTAATTTTTGTAATAATATTTAATTTAGGCACTTTCCATATATTGGCCCTACTAAAATAGAATATAGCATCTTTCATATGGTAGGAAACAACAAGGAAACTTTTCTTTAATTCCATTTTTACACTTAATGGTAAAGTAGCAGGGGAAAATGCATTTATAGATCATTTCCTGGCAAAATTGTGGAGCTAACAACCAACATATTTCTACCTATGTGCAGTCTCTTTATTTTACTAGAGGTGGGAATCATGGCCTCTTGAAATGAAAAAAAGTCATCATTCTGCTTTTAGCAGTATTCATATATTGCATTTCTGTATTTTTTGTTTGTGTTGTAAAAAGCTTACAGAATAAACAATGTTGTGACATAAAAAAAAACCCCAAACAAAACAACATGAGGTGGATTGTTTAGCAGCGGTACCTAGCAGATCCAAGAAGTTATGCCAGTCAGTGTGATAATGGAAATTGGGTTAAATTGTGTGGGATCCTGCTAGCATTATAAAAATTTTCACTTTTACTCTAAATAAAAGGAGCAATTGTGACATATTGGAGAACTGGCAAAATCCCCATATTGGTTCTTTGATCTGTGGAATGAGGGCTATTATGATGGAAAGGCCAAGGGAAGCCATTAGAACTACCTCTATCCAGGAAAGTAATAAACCAGAAGCAAGACTTTATTCCTGAAAATATTTTAGAGATTAGTGCCACCACCAAAGATTTGAAAAATGCAGGGGTGGTGATTCTCACCACATCTCTATTCGACTTGCGTGTTTAGCCTGTGCAGAGGACAGAGTGACCTTGGAGAATGGCAGTGGATTATTGTAAATTTAACCAAGTGATAACTCCAGTTGCAGCTGCTCTACCAGATGAGGTTTCTTTGCTTGAACAAATTAATGTGTCCTCCAGTACCTCATATATAGCTATTTATCTATTAAATAATTTATATCTCCATTCTTGTTGGTAAAGACCACCAGAATTAGTTGGCTTTCATCTGGTAAAGCTGAAAATACACATTCACTGCCCTATGTTAGGGATATCAACTCTCTATCCCTATAATTTATTATAATTTAGTTCGCAGGAATCTTAATCACTTTTCCCTTTCCCTTCCACATAATGTTACACTTGTCCATTATATTGATGGCATTATGCTGATTGGACCTAGTGAGAAAAAAAGTAAGGGATACTTTAGACACATTGGTAAAACATTTGCATGTCAGAGGGTGAGAAATAAATCCAACACAAATTTAGTGGTCTTCTGCATTAGTGAAATCTCTAGGGAATGAGTGGTGTGGGCCATATCATATAAGAAGGATAAGTTGCTACGTATGACCCTTCCAACAGGGTCAGAGGGGTATCAGGGAGGGGAGGGGGGAGAGAGAGAGAGAAAGAGAGAGAGAATATGTGTAGTGGGCTTTGGATTTGGAGGCAAACTGTTCTTCATTTGGGTGTCTTACTCCAGTCTATTTATGAAGTTATCGAAAAACTTCTTGTTATGATTGGGGCCCAGAATAAGAGAGGGCTCTACTACAGGTCCAGTCTGCTATGCTAGCTGTTCTGCCCCTTGGGCCATATGATCCAGTAGATCCAATGGTGCTTGAAGTTTCAATGTTTGGAGCCCTTCACAGGACCTACAGATTAATAATAGCTCAGAACCTTCAGATTTTGGAACAAACCCCTACAATCTTTTGTGGGTAAGTACTCTCCTTTTCAGAAAAAACATTTTTGTTTGCTATTGACTGGGCCTCAGTAGAGACTAATTGCTAGCCATAAACCACTAAATTTTCAGCAACCCTAGGTGCTGATCATGAACTGGGTGTTGTCTGAAGCACCAAGCCACAGGCACAGTAGCACTCCATCATTAAATGCAAGTAGTGCACGTGGGACTGCACTCAAGCATGCTCTGAAGGTGTAAATTTCATGAAGAAGTGGCCCAAATGCCCATGGTCTCCACTCCTGTCATGTTGCCTTACCTCTCCCAGCCTTTGCCTATGGCCTCATGGGGAGTTCTCTATGATCAGTTGAAAGAAAAGAGAAACCTGGACCTGGTTTACGGATGAGCCTATAAAATAGGAAGGCACAACCAGGAAGTGGAGAGTTGTAGCACTAGAGCTTGTTTCTGGGACATCTTGAAGGACAGTGGTGAGGGAGAAATCCTCGCAGTGGGCAGAACTTTGAGCAGTGCCTCTGTTTATTATTTTTTCTTGGAAATAGGAATGACCAGATATGTGAATGCATACCAGTTAATAGGCTATTGCCAATGGTTGGCTAAAAGGTTAGGGACTTAGAAGGAAAAATGATTGAAAAGTTAATGAGGGAGATCCAGGGAGGAGGTACAGGACTGTGGAAAAGCCTCTCTGAATGGGTAAAAAATGTAAAGGTATTTGTATTCTATATGACTATTCACAAAAGAATGACCTCAGTAGAGGAGGATGTCTGGAGCTTTAACACTGAAGCTGTCTCAGCAGAGTGAGGCAAAGTGGAGCAGGGCTGTCTCTACAGAGAAGGGCTGTGCTACAAAACTGGATCAGAGAAGAGTGGAGCTGTCTGGCCAGTGTGGAGTGGATTGGAGCTTTGCCCCAGGGTCGCCTCAGTGCCATGCTGTTCCTCAGCCACGCTGTATCATGATTGAGGTGGAACACTGTTGAGCTGTTCTACAGTTGTGCTGTATCACAGTTGAGCTGTTTTCACTGAATAAAGTGTCTCCCTTTACTGCACACTGAACTGGGGACACTTGTTGGCGTTGATTGGCAGTGATAGCCTTCAGTTGACTGAGAGATAGAGATTATCAATGTGCCTACAAGCCACAGATGAACATCCAACTGGCCAGCAGCAGAGACCAACACTAGATTCTGATTATTTCCTGTAGTGATTAGCCAGCTACATGGGGCAAAGTGATTACATCAGATCACTTTTACCATGGAAGGGTCAGCATTTGTTCTTACTGGAATAGACACTTACTCTGGATACAGAGTTGCCTTTCTTGCGTGGAATGCTTCTGCCAAAACTAGTTTGTGGACTCACAAAATGCTTTATCCACTTTCATGGTTCCACATGATTGTGATCAAGGAACCTATTTCACAGCAAATGACATATATTAATGGGCTCATGTTCATGAAATTCCTTGTTCTTTCCATGATCCAGCCATCTTGAATCATCTGGCTTGATGGATTGGTGGAAGGAACTTTTGAAAGATTCAGTTACAGTGCCAGCTAGGTGGCAATACCTCACAGGGCCGTGGCAGGGTTTTTCAGGGATTTGTACATACTCTAAATCAGTGATCAGTATATGATGTGGTCTCTCTTACAGTAGGGATTCATGGATCCAGTAATTAAGGGGTAAAAAAGAGAGTGGTACCACTTATTAGTACTATTATGCTACAATAGTAAAATTTTTGCTTCCTGTCCACATGATCTTATATTTTGGTGGTCAGGAAGTCTCATTTCCAAAGGAAGAGTGCTTCTGTGGGAGACACAAAAATATTTCCATTGAAGTATTTCTGCCTGGCCACTTTGGGCTTCTCATGCCTTTGAATCAACTAGAAAAGGAGGTATTTACTGTAGTGGTTGGATGATTGATCCTGATTGCCAAGAAGGAAATTGGACTACTACTCTGCTATGGAGCTAAGGAAGAGTGTGTATCTGGGAGAGAGGAGATCACTTAGAACATCTCTTAGTATTGCCATGCCTGTGGTTAAAGTCAATGGAAAGCTACAATCTGATTCAAGTAAAATTAATAATGACCCAGACCCCTCAGGAATGAAGATTTAGGGAATCCTACCAGGTAAAGAACCATGGCCTGCTGATTGTGAAAGAATATGGGATGGGTTATTGAAGAAGCATAAAGAAGATTACCTTCCACCATATGGGTGGGCCTCATCCAATCAGTTGAAGGCCTTCACAGAAAACACTGAAATTCCCTAAAAAGGAAGAAATTCTGCCCCAGTGGTGCCTTTGGACTCAGGAAGGTAACATCAACTCTTCCCTGGGTCTCTAGCCTGCTAAAGTCCCTTGCAGATTTTAGGTTTCCAGCTCCCACAATTACATGAGCCTATTTCTTAAAATAAATTTCTCTCTCTGCCTATACATACACCTTATTGTTTCTGTTTCTGTGGTTAATCATGGCTAATAGAACTAGCAATGTCTGCCAGAGTAGACTTCAGCAGTGTTTTGAATTTTTTTGTATTGTACATTTACATTTTACATCACACATTTCTTTTCAATTATAATATACTTAAAAGGCAATTTATATGGGCAAATGTTATTATTATACAGACAAAGAAGTTTAGATTCTGTATGGCTAAATGATTTTCTAAAGATGATATAAACATTAAAAGTCAGGTCCAGGACTGATACTCATAAACTAGGGCTACGAATATCACAGTGCCTTTCCAAGGGGCAGTATTTACTTACACATATTAGCTTTGACTTGATCAAGATTATTGCTTATCCACAAAGTGAACATAATTGTATCTAAATCAAAAGATTGTTTGAAAATTGATTGAGTGTGTATTTGAAGCATTGTAGACAGTGCCTGATTGCACCAGATAATTAATAATTGATAGCGTTATTTCTTATTTAAAAGAAACTATTTTTGTGTATTAGATACATGACTTTTATTAAAAAATTATCTTTATTTTACTAAAAGTTAAAATGATTTTATAATGAAATTCATGGTTTCAAAACATTTTACTTTTAAGAGATTTTTAAATGATTAGATTTAATTGATAAATGTTTGAAAGTAGAAGCTAGGTTATTGCAGACTTCAGTTTTGTAATCTTTCCTGGTGTCATGAGATATGGTCTGGGCCCCCTGAATTTCAGACAGGTTAGGTTGAGGGTGTAGTGATGAATAATGCAAAGTATAAATTCATGCTCTTAAAGGTCTAAGAATGCCTTTAGATTTTTCTTTAAAAAAAACCAAAAACAAAAAACCTCCCATATTAACATTTAGAAAGTACTTAGGAAGGGTTTCATCTGCAACTTGCCCAAAAGATCCCCCTTTGGAAAATGATTGATTGATATTTGGCAGACATCCTTTACTGTGTGACAGTTTTGTTACAGTATTTTTAGCTTCAGTATGAGAGGAAAAAATTCGAAGCATGCACTTGTGTAACTATTCCCAAAGGTAGTGAGAGGATTAAATACAATCAATTTTTTGGAGTCAGTCATAAATATGGTATTGAACATATGTTGAAACAGACTATAATGTTTCAGAGAATGAAGAATGAGCTGAGGATTTTTTACTTCAAACATTTTTTTCTATTCAGGAGCAAAAAGCATTTGGATAATGCTAAAAGTTGTAGATTTGGATTCAGCAGCTAAATATCATAGAAATTTTGGCTACTGAAACCCAATTCAGATGTTACATGTATAGAATGATAATATCTTTATTAAAATCATAGTTTCAGAAGACATCAGAGTAGCTAAAAGCAACTTTATATAATTTTTGAGAAACCTTTTCATTCAAAAGTTATGCTAGTAAATGACCCATAGACAAAGCTAAACGGGGGTAGGACTGAAAGTAGGAGGTGGGGAGGGTGCAGTGAAGGAAAAGGGTGGCAGGAAAATGGAGACAACTGTACTTGAACAATAATTTCAAAAAAAGAAAAAAGGGAGAAAAATAGGGAATATTATTCAGTCATGAAAAATAAGGAAATTCTCCCATTTGCCACAATATGGATGAATCTTGAGGACATCACACTCAGTGAAACAAGTCAGACAGAGGAAGACAAATATTGTGTGATCTCACTTACACAGAATCTAAAAAAGAAACTCACAGAAACAGAGAACAGATTGGTAGTTGCCAGAGGAATGGGGTGGGATGTGGGGGAAACGGGTGAAAGTGGTCAAGAGGTACACATTTTCCTTTATAACACAGGTGGCAAACACAAGGCCTGTGGGCTGAATCCGGCCCTTAGCCTTGTTTTTATCTGGCCCTGCACCTTGTTTCTATCTGGTGGCAGCACCAAGCTCCTTGCCTCTAGTTAAGGAGTAGTTACATTTACACAGTCCTAAAATTACATCTGGCCCTTTGAAGGCAACTGTGAGGCTGATGTGGCCCCTGGTGAAAATGATTTTGACACCCCTGCTTTATAAGATAAATAAGTTCTGGGAATATAATGTACAGCATGGTGACTATAGTTAATGATACTGTATTGTATATTTGAAAGTCACTAAGGGAGTATATCTTAAAAATTCTTATCACAAGAAAGTAATTATAACTTCAAGAAGTAATGAATGTCAACCAAACTTACTGAAGTAATAACTTTGCAATATATACATATATCAAATCACTATATTGTGCACCTTCAAGTAATACAATGTATGCCAATTATGTCTCAATAAAACAGGGAAAAAATAAAAAAGAAGAAAAAGTAAAAATTATGCTAGTTGGTAGTTTTATCACCAGTTTCCAGAACAAAATGTCATTCCAGCTATATATCTCCATTTTAACATTATCTAGCCCCTTTTACCTGTTAGCATCATTTAATATAGTTGCTCTCCTTCTAAATTGCCTTTTAACAGTTTACTTCTTGCACTGCACTTGATTAACTTTCTTCCTAACTCACTGGCTACTTATTCTCAACTGCCTCTCTCTTTGTCCCTTCTCTCTTACTTGACCTTATTACCACTGGAATGCCCCAGAGCTCAGTTTCTGGACTTTTATTTTTTGGCTGCAGATCCATGGTGATCTCATCCAGTCTCACAACTGTAAAGACTATCTATACACTGACGAATACCAACTTTTAAAAAGTCTCTTGACCAGATTGTGATCCAGGACACTGGCTTCCTTGATGTTATGTGAACATACCAGACATGTTCTTGTTTTAAGGTTTTTGCTCTCTGTGTTCTGAACATTCTTCTACTAGATAGTAGTTTGGTTAAACTTACCACCTTGTCTAATTATCACTAGTTCAGTAAGCCTTGCCCTGACTACCACAATGAATACTAAATTCTGACCCGCTCACCCCACATGTTTCCTACTGCTCCCCACTTCCAAACTGGACCTTCTGACTTCCTTACCATATTCTATTGTTTTAATTTTTTCCATAGAATTATACACTTGTGATGCCTTTTGTCAACCAGAATGTAAGTTCCTTGGGAATCTTTTCTTTGTCATGGATATATCCAAGCATCTAAACAGTGTTTGGCACTTTGTAGACAGTTGAAACAGCTTTTGAATTAATGAATGAAGAAATTAATGTTAGGAAAGCTGTACATTCTGGGCAAAATCTCATCTGCAGGAAAGCAAAACTAAGTAGACAGAGTGAGTTTGAAGGGGGCAGAGTTTGAAAGAAAACACAGATTTTTCTTTGCAATCTAACAAGTCCAGTTTACTCTATATTATCTTTTACCAATTTAACATTTTAATGCAAAAAATGTTTAACATTTTCAGGCTGTCTATTGTAGATGATAAAATTATAGGATCAACATAGTGAAGCAACAGGACAGCATAGAACTAATGCATGTGTTGCTGTGCTCTGAGGAGGGACCAGAACTCCAAAGCTGAGAGGACTTCAAAGACAACTTCAAAGCACCTGAGTCTTAAAACTGGGGATGATGTCTGGCGTGATCTGGCAGGTTTTGAAAGGATACCATTCTGTCTGAGTTATGATAAAATTTAATAAAGATTTATGTGTTTCTTGAATCTAATGATTTGTATATTTCCTTCATCTTTCCCTTCATTTGTTATTATATATCCCAGCTGTTTTTGTATGCATTTTAAAGGATTTTGTGCTATATATTTTCCTGGTAGAGACTGTTTGGATTATTTCAATTTGTGAAATGTATTTATATTTTGAAAACTTCACAACAGAGAGGGAATCCTTAGAACATAGAAAAAACCAAACAAGTCATACCATATATTGTTAGTATCCTTAAGCCTGAGCAAAGCATAGGTCAATATTTAACATAGCTATCTGAGTTTACTCTTATATATTAATATGTTTAACTGCAGAGGAAGTGAAACTAGAAATTAAAAAGAGATGAAAGAATTGAATCAAAAACAGTATAAATTTTGGGGGACCAGAGGGAAAAAACCTAATACAGGAGAACATTGACAACAATATATATTTTTTTAATGTTGAAATGTTTGCATTATTCCTTTGAGAATTAGATATAGTGTGTGTCAAGAATAAAATTTTCAAAGACACGCTTTGGGTTAACCTAAAGCAAATTGTTTGGTTAAATTTTTTTAATGATTAAACATTTCTGGTGTGTGTTAAAATATCTAATTTTTGTGGAAAAATGGGTTTAATTTATTCTTGTTACTTAACATACTGAAGTGCAATAATAAGTTGTTTTTAAGCCATTATAAAGCAATATTGAATGGTCAGTGTGGCTGTTAACTTTTGAAAACTTGTGCTTGGAGTGTGACATCACTCCAGGATGATGCGCACAGCAGGGGAAGGAGCCAGCATCCTGTGGGCCGTTTCCCTGGCTTTGATTATTTCCTACTCATGGAGTCACCATGAGATTATGGGGATAAATCAAGTTGGTGTAAGATTGTTTCCATGGGGAAAAGTGGGATCCTTGGAAAAATACCAGTATAAAAAGTGAAATTATTTATTTTTATTGTTTTGATTTACTTTTTGCTTGTTTATTTATTTTATTTTTATTTTTTAATTGATGTTCAAGCACAGTTGTCTCCATTTCCCCACCACCACTCTCCCCCACCCCAGCCATCCCCACCTCCCACCCTTGATCCTGCCTCCCTTTTGGCTTTGTCCATGTGTCCTTTTAACATTTACATGAATTTGTCTTTTCTCACAAAAACAAAATAGTATAAAATTTTCTGCTTTAAATGGAGTTTTAATTTCTTTGTTATTTAAATTATGCTTAAATGTAACCAACTGTAAAATGTGAATGTGTAGGAAGTCCATTCAAAATCATTATTGAAAATGTCCAGCCCTGGCTGGTGTGGCTCAGTGGATTGAGCTCTGGCTATTGAACCAAAGGGTCATAGGTTCGATTCCCAGTCTGGGGCACATGCCTGGGTTGCAGGCCAGGTCCCCAGTAGTGGGTGCACGAGAGGCAACCGCACACTGATGTTTATCTTTAAAAAAAAAAAAAGAAAATGTCCAGTTTTTTTCAAAAAGATTTTATTTATTTATTTTAGAGAGAGAGAAGAGAGGGAGAAAGAGAAGGAGAGAAACATCAATGTGAGAGAGGAATGTCATATGCACCCTGATCAGGGACCAAAGCAGCAACTGAGACTTGTGCCTGACCAGGACTTGAACTGGCAACCTTTTTGCAGGACAGTGCCCAACAAACTGAGTGCACTGGTCAGGGCCAAAATGTCCAGCTTTTAATAGAATATCTAAAATATGCCAAATGGGAAAAACTTTAATTGATTTAAAAACAATGTAAAATTATATGTAATAAGACAGTTAAATTTGTCTTATTATTTAAACTTTGCATTATTTTTATCTTCGAAAACATAATATTACAGTCGTAACAAAAATAATACTGTTTTCTCATATGAAAAATATAAAGTATTACAAAATACTTCCAGTGTGAAAAAACTAAAACTGCAGTGTGCTGTCTAAAGTGATTTATGATCTTCCAATGCTTATAGCAATGTCAAGTTTCAATGTTGAATCACACTATTATAATGTGTCAAACTATTTTAAAAGTACTCTAACAGTTGACTACACCTGTTTCCACTTTGCAAATCCTTTCAAGTTCATGGCACTTTGATCGAAGGGAAATATTTAACTTATGTCTTTCCTTTTCAATCTAAAAATGGAAAAAATTTATTGTATTTTGTATGATATATTAACATTGGTGAATAATAAATTGTTAAGATTAGTAATTCTCTTTTATTTGATCTTTTATAAAGGGATTTTTTCACATAGTTTCATTTGGGTTATTTCCAAGGAAATAAGTGGACCAAAATGTGGTAAAATTCTACTAAATTATATTACCACTTCCTAATGAAAAAAGTCTTTTAACACTTAGTCAAAATATTTTGGGTATGCATTTCTAAATTTGATACACACACATACATACATTCTCTATTTAAATATTTAATAGCATTTTATGGTTAAATCCAAAGTAAGTTATACACATCATGTAGTTATTATTTGGCACTTATGCCAGACTACTTATTTGTGGCAACTTGAAGGAGAATGTGGTTCTTGACACCTTTATGTGGCCTAATTGTCATTGGAATTTACCAAATCTGTTCAGTCACACCTGATAGGCTGAAACCATGGAGACAAAATAAAGCCATCTTACTATTATTTCCCTCATTCTTGGTATATGCATTTAACTAATTCTGGATTACATAAATAAGCATTCAGGGAAACACATTTAAACTGTGGAAATAATAATGACAACATAAATTTTCATAATGTAGGACTGTGAAGCTTTCTGAAAATAAAATACCCATAGAGTGCTACTGGTAAATTTGACAATGTTAACTTAGTAGAATTTCAGTTTTTTCCTTATGACATAGATGTTATAGATCTTGATTCTATAACTTTTCAGACACTCCTAGTTTTGTGAGGCACTTTGAGAAATTTTTTTTCAGTGCACTTTTACATTTCAATAATGGGGTTAACAGTATCTTTTTTAAAAAAAGATTTTATTTATTTATTTTTAGAGAGAAGGGAAGGGAGAGAGAAAAAGAGGAAGAGAAACATCAATGTGTGGTTGCCTCTCATGTGCCCCTCTGGGGACCTGGCCTGCCACCTAGGCATGTGCCCTGACTGGGAATTTAACTGTCAACATTTTGGTTCTCAAGCCACACTCAGTCCACTGAGCTACGCCAGCCAGGGCAGGCTTAACAGTATCTTAATCCAAATAAGTTATAAATTAAATATGAAAGAATCAGTTATAGCCAAGAAATTCTCTTCAACAGAAATATCATTGTAATTGCAAGGTAAGAGTTGAATGAGAAATTTCAAGATGTGTTATTAAAATGCTCAAGGAGAAAATTTAAGAATATAATGTAGTGTGCTGTTTGTATGAATTCTTAAAGCTATAAAGTGCATTAAAAAAGGAAGACACATATGTCTTCCTTAGCCCAATTTAAAAAAAATCATGCACAAGAGTAGGAATCAATCATATTTCTTACTGAAAAGAGCACCATTTTAAGGGAAACCTCAATATTCCCATGATAGATTATTCAGATACTCATCAAGAATGGCTTCTATATAAGTCCTTAATGAGCTGTGTTTATTATTACAGAGAAGTTAGGTTCTGAATAAAATCTGAAGATATGCAAATAGTCATATATTGTAGATTTACAATTCTACAGGATGGGGCTGGTAAGAAATCAACAATGGTTAGCAAAAGAAAGAAAAGATAAAATGTTCCCAATATTGACAATGTTTTCTCTAGCACAAGTTAGCAGCAGCAAACTGAATAATGATATTTCTGAGGTTTGAAGATAATCTGTGGGAGACATTTAATATTCTGCCATGCATATAATAGGCTTTTGAACAACAGTACCTTAGGAAAAACAGACAGAATGTTTCTGGATTCTCAAGGTTTTCATTCAAAATCATAATCATATATGCTTCATCTTCATTTTCTTGGGCAAGATCAGCATTATACTCAATCACTTTTTCTGTTTCTATTCTTGGCCACTTTACAGCACCTTCCTAAACATGATGATGATCTGGAATAATGTTTATTTAAGATATCAATTTCTGATTCTATATTTTACTTTTCTTCTAATTATGTTGAATTGAAGTGGGTTTCTTGACTTTCACAGATGACATATATCACTAAGCATTTCATCCTAACCAGCCTCTTGGTGATCAAGAAAATGGTCCAATATATTATATTCTCTACTTTATTAGAATACTCAACAAGGGAATGTGTTGATGATTAAAGGTTGAAAAAATAAAGATAACCACAGTATCAAAATCAGAGTCAAGGTAGGGAGGATAAGCACTTAAAAATAGCTACTGTGAGGTGGCAACCACCCAGATAGAAAAATAGGCTCTGAAATAAAGAGATGAGATCAATTTTTCTCTCCCAGGAATGGCTGAGTACTTTTATAAGTCTTTTGCTCAGGAATACCTAAGGAAAGGATTTATTAGAAAAACTGCTTTAGCCATATTTGAGAGACATAATATTGTCTTTCAAACCCTGTTTCATTTTGAATTAACCCAAAACACTATGCTCATCCCCTTGCTCTTTATTTGTATCGTGGCTTTCATTCTGATTTTCATGTCATATTGTCAAATATCAATTGGATGATCAATTTAATCAGGCTTAAATGCCACAACTTATTTGTCCTTACTTTAGCTGTGATAAACGTAAATAGTGTAACTGAGGAGAAGAAAAATAAAACTGTTTTCAAGAAATCATTTAGTATTATAGAATTTAGCACACAGTATAATAGTGGATGCTACAGACTGCTCAGTTTTAAATTTAATTTCTTTACTCAATTGCAGTTTTGTCCACCTCGTTTGGGTAACCGTATTCAATATGTACACAATGCAGTTGTATGTTTTAAAGTATGTTGTAATTTACTTTATTCACTGATTTCAAATAGTATTTCCATAAAAAACTTCACATAAAGGTTTTTTAAAACTTATAATGATAATTTTTAAAGTAAACTAGAGTACTCATGATTTGGATTCCTGACCTGTTATCCATTATTCAGGATATTCAAACATTATCATTTCATTTGATAATCTTCATGCCATTGGCAGTTCCAACTCAATATTACAATTGTAGACTACATACTAATTGTTTACTAACACGTTTTCCCCCTTGTCTCGTTTTTCTTGGTAAACCATCTCATTCATGATTTTTATGACTTGGTCTTTTAGAGTCATTCTTCCTATTTTGTGTTTTCCTTGACTACAAATCTGTGATGCCTTTTGGATGTTATTTCTTTGACCTTGTTGAGCTGCATTAACTTATGCTTAAAATCTTTAATTACATAATATGCCACTAGGCCTAAGGGTGACTTTCCATCCTGGCCAACATGCTAAAGGGATCTGCCAGTACCACCCAGGCGTGCATGCCATTTCAGAGTGCGCATTGCACTTAGCACTTTAGCAAAGCACTCTTCAAAACTACTTATCTGTTGTAGTTCCTGATCTATGGCAAAAAGCCAAACATAGCTAACTTCACCAAATGAGATCCCAAAAGCCAAAATGATAAACAGTTACACATTTTGGATAAGGTATTTTCTTTACACAAGGACCCTCTGAAATGCATGCATTTAGCCATAGAAATAAGAATAATGTCAGATATTTCTAGTGCAGGGTAAAGCTGATGGGGACATGCTTTGGGGGCTTACATGAGTTTTGAGAACTTCGAAGTAGTGTTTCTTGGGTGGGCTTTTATTGTATATTTCTTTGTCATTGTCTATAAGATCATTTAAGATGATCTGCATTATGCATGGTAAAATATTCTGTTGGCTGGTTATTTTGCAATTATCTCTTGTGAAAAATATGGATCTTAAACTTTAGTGAGTATATATTTTTGAAGGATGAAGAATGGCAACAATAGGTATCATTATCCATATGACATTTATTATTGAGCTAAATTAAATAAAATCAGCATTGCTAAGCATCCACTGTGTGTGAAATAATATGCTTGTGCCATGTGAGTCTAAATGATTGTGCTAATTTTATGAGAAGAAACCTTTCACAGTGTGCCCGAGAATCACAGGCTTTCTACCAAACCCCTCTGGACTATATTTTTCAAACTAATGAAGACATGGGATGGAGAACACATGGTTTTCCAAGTATGAGAGCCAGTTGGAGTAGGCATTTTTTAGGTGCAAATGTTGAAATTTCTGGAATATTTTAATGCTTGTTGAAAAATACTTGAAATCTTGTACATATGGTAAGCATCATGCCTACTCAAGTATTTTTCCTTTCCACCCTGGCCCTTTGTAATTTTTGAAATGTGTGGGGTTAAGATGGGAATTACATAGGCATCTGGAACTTGCTTTTCCTTAATATGGAACAAAAGGTGTGAAATAAGGAACACTTCTGCATACTGGTGTGTTTACAAATCACTTTGGGTTTTCCCCAGGATTCAATCACAGTGTGATTGAAGGGTGACGATGTTTACAAATTTGGCTTCAGGCTGATGCATCTTCAGGAAAACAGTCCAGCTGCTGCTGCCTGGCTGATGAGCTGTAGGAATCAGAGACAGGCCAAAATAAAGGAAGTAAAGACAGGAGCAGATGGGCAGAGTGGAAGAATGAATGCTGACTCACACTTCAGGGCACAAACCCCCAGTACTGGTCAGTGGCAGGTTCTTTTAGCACCTTGTTTGCACCAAAGACATCACATCAGATATTTTTTCCAAGGGCCATTTCCCTAAATAGGATGCTCTGCCTTTAGCCAAAAGCTGATTCATGTTCTTAAAACTGAAGGAGCCTCTGCAGGAAGTTCTGATTGCTGTTTCAAAGCTGAAAAATGGAATATGTATTAAAACAAATTTGTGTGTGTGATTGGAGATATTTATTTATTTAATTAAAAAATTTCTTGACTTTCTTCACAATAGGATTACTAAGATTTTACTAAGCAAGTTGTTTAAATCCTGCTTATGTGAATCAGTTATAAGTATCACAATAAAATAACAAAACAACTTAAAATAACAAACATTTAGAAAAATTCTGTCTCCAGATGTCACATATATTTCTATCAATAGTTGATTTCTAAAAAGTAATTAATTCCTAACTTTAAAAAGTTTGCAGTGTCAATAAATATTATATTAGGATTTCCCATTGCTTATAATTATTACTTAATCCTATACTTCAAGCAGCTGCTGCTATTGTATTGATCCTGTAATTTTCTACCTAAATATCTAATGTTGATGACTTCATTAATTTAATAAAAATAATGATTACTTAAAGTGAAATAATGTTGCCATTTTTATATTATGGGAACATTTAAAAATCCTATATAAAATTTGTCTACACTAATATCTGCACTGTACAACATGTAATAATAATTGAATATAGTATTTGGATTTTCTATACATCTTGCTCTCTTTAGGATATAATGTTAATAGCTCACATACTATGTAGCCAAATTTATATTATTTCACTAGGCATCTTGATTGTAAATTCAGTCTTTCAACTTGCCCTGGGTGTGTAACATTCTTACATATTACATTTTAAACTCAAAACTAATGATCCTGTTGAGAAACATTGGAATGAGCTATTCTCAAAAAGTGAAAAAAAAATCTAGCTGTCTTTTTTATTTTAATCCCTTCTCCTTTGGGAATGTAAAGCTATTACACAGTTGTCTCAGCTGCTACCTGGCATTCAAACCAGATCCTTGAGCTGCCAGACATTTCTAAATCCCACTCTCTTCAATTTTCCCAAGTAGTTTATGTTACCAGTACAGCACCCACAAGCTGTATCTCTCAAGGGAACATCCTACTGTCAGCTGCCGGAGCAGTCTTGACTCAGTCGGGGTTTCTCTGTGGAGACCATTGCACTCATAAATTGACATGCATCCAGTCATCTAACTCGTGGACTTCTCAATGGCCACTTTATATTCCAAATTTGGTTCTCTAAGGCATTCCTCTAGGACAGAAATATTCCACATTTACAACCCAGCAATTTCAAAGGCTCACCAGTCTGTTGCATTATGTGTGGCAATAAATTGTTTTTTTCCAACATAAATGATGAAATGTCCATTTTAGTGCTTTAAATGTTTTGCAAAAGTTTCAAATCCATATGTATAAATAGTGATGACATGCTTTTTTCCTTCATTTAATCAAACTGTGTGTGTGTAAACACCAATGTCTGAGGCAGAAAACCATGTTTAAAAACCTGCTATGTTGCGTTGAATGTTAATGTGACAAGGAACTTGTCTGAGATCTGTATGAACAGATATTTTGTAAGAAGGTAACATTAATGTGCCCCTGGAGCTACTATTTAAATGACTTCAGCTTTATGATCTTTTAATGTGAGACCCTTCAGCCTGGAAATGAGGTGGATTTTCCATCCTCTGACTCAAATCTGCTCAGTAGGGTAGCTTCCCTGCTATCCTCTGAGCAGCTGTTAGCAGCAGCAGAAAAAGTGCACTGCAATAAAATTGATTGCTTCAGCCTACACTATTCTACAGCCCTCCGCAGCTCCACTTTTTGTTGGGTCTGTTTGCACCTGCTCTCCAAAGCACCAGATCTTACTTATCGTCAACTGGTCTCAATGTAAATTCCAAAAAGAGAATGGCTGTCCCTGCCCGGAAACACCATACAGTGCTTCTGAAACAATCGGGAGGAATTGAGTACCTGTTATTGCTGAGGTCTTCATGAAGATAACAGGAAAGGTCTGCCAAGGCAGGGGTTTTATTGTGATTAAGATCTTCGTTCTAAATCAAGACATGGCAGCCAGTATCCCTAAATCATTCCTGTGTAGACACTGGGGAAAAGGACAGAATGCATTAAGTGAATTTCCAGCAATATTGAGGTTACAAATTCCCCTGGCCTTCCTGGAAGCCTCACATGTGGACAAGTAACACCTTCTTGATATTTCCTTTCAGATTCCTGAGGATCAGTTGTCAGCCCTTTGAAATGTCCCTTTCAGTATAAGACAGGAGCAGCTATTGTCATAATTTGGTAACACAAAGGAAGTAGTTCAGCTGTAAGTGTCAAGAGTGATCAGTGTGATGGCAAAATTGTTCATCTTAATTTTAAAATGCCACATTACTTCATAGAAGCAATTAATAACTGTCACCATATCTTCATACATGAGATTCTTGTGCTTTATTTCAGTTTAATGCAGAAAAAATATTCAAATCAACTTTCAAGCAACTTTTCCTGATGAAATACTCTGAATTATTAATTCTTATCATAATGCAGTTTATGTGTGCTGTATCTTGCTTGAAGACACAGAAGGTGATTTGCGCATATATTTCTTTTTCTTTTTTTGTTTGGATCATAACAGAATTTTATAACATTTGGAAAGCAGGGTAAATATAGTCACCATTTGTAACTTTTAAAATAGTCTACCAATAATTCGAATATTGGAACAATTTATGTCATTGTACTGAAATGTAGTTTTCAATTTTTTTAAAGAAAAGCATCCCCCAAATTTGAAATTAAAACAATTTATCTCAGAAAATAATCATTATGAAATACACAGTAGTTGGCCAAGTCAAATAATAGCAATGCAACAATTAGTGGGAGAAATATGTATGCATTTTCAGAATGGAAACATGGAGTTTATTTCCCCTTCAAAGAGAATTATCCACGTAAAACATTACAACAATTTTGCTACTTTGTAAAAATATAAAAATCATATGAAGGCTTTGATAGCAATGATATAGAAACAGGATTTGACCACAGTTGTTAATATTACTCTGAGGGCATTCTGTTTGGGAGTTCCTCAAACATAACAGTGGGGTTTCTGAGAAGACAATTTGATCATTGACAGAATTATGTCACTCCCAAGACTGCCTGCTTTAGGAAGCCATTATTTCCCTTTAACAGTTCTTGCTTAATGGTAAACTCAGCAGGCTTGCTTGCTCCAGATAATTTTTCATTAACTTTGGCTGAAATGTTTGTTTTAAAAGGTGAATATGCTGATATAGTCATATATAGAATTTTAAAATACAGATCATTCTCTATGTCTTTTTATCATGATATTAAAATAGTTTATATAAGAAGACCACAGGTACATACAGATTCTGTGTTAAGATCAGAAGAGAATATTCAGAGGTATGGAAATAAAATACCTTTTTTTACTATTTTTTATTTTAATCATTATTCAAGTATAAAATATCTTATTTGTGAATAAAAATTGAATGATCTGATTTCTTAGGAACAGATATTATTATAGAATCTTCTCATTAAAACCCATCAAATGGAATATGAGAAGTGAACTGACTTAAATCTACCTAAAAAAAATGTTCTAGATTGTTATTCTAATCTGTCAGTTTCAATGGAAAGGAAATAAAGAGTAATGACATCGGTAAACTAAAGCGGGTAGAGGGAGTTGGGTTTGTTAAAGGGAGGAATTATGTAAATATTTCTTCATAATGATTCCATAATTTGGCACAGGTCAGGCTATGTTTACTTCTGGACATTGTAGACTATGACCTCTTTGTTAAGGTCTGTAAGGGCAACTAGTTCTAGTTATCTATTGGTATACAACAAATTATCCTAAAATTTTAAGTTTCAAAACAACAAGCATTTGTTCTCTCCCAGTTTCTATGTGTCAAAAATTTGAAGACAGATTAGCTGGATGAATCTGGGTCAGAGTCAAATCAAATTATTGGCTGAGGATAAGGTCATCTGAAAATTCTACCAGAGCTCTAAGATATACTTCCCCATGGTTCAGTTACATGACTATTGGCATAAGACCTCAGTTCCTTGATGGTTTTTGGCAAAAGACATCAGTTCCTATATAACTTTATATAAACTCCTATATAAAATTACTGGACTAATATGGCACCTGGCTTCCTCCTGAGCACTTAATCCAAGAGAGAGTAAAGAGAAAGTTTCAAAGTCTTCAATGATCAAATATGAAAAGTCACACTCTCTAACTTCTACCATTGTCAATTTGATGAAGACAAGTCACCAAATCCAGCCCACACTCAGTGAGATGGGAATTAATCTCTAGGTCTTGATGGGAAGAATATAAAATATTTGTGGATGTATTTGTAAACCACCGCTTTCTTCTTTCATTTTACTTAAAATTTATAAAAAAAATTCTGTTCTATCTTGATGTATTTTTAATGTTTCCGTCTTTAGTCATTGTTCCCAAGTCCCACATATGTCAGTACCTTTAAATGAGCTGAAAAAGCACAATTTCATAAGGATGACCCTTATCTAAGGAAACAAAGTTTCTAATTATTAAAATGTTAACGAAAGTTGAAATTTTAAAACATACCAGGTAACATACCTGATTCACCTGATATATAGATTACATAAATCATGGAACATTGATTATGAGCCCTCAGAATGAATGACAGCCTTAAAAAAGAAAATGATGGGGAACACGTATTTTCTATAGACTATGAAAACCAAACAACATTTTAAATCCTTAAAGTATTGTGTTGGATAATCTATAGTTTAAGGCAGTAATGTTTGAGTACAACTGCTTCTGCCATATGCCCTACTTTGCTTAGGACTCAGTCTTGCACAAAAATCACTGAGTGTAATAGTGTTCAAAGGTATAAAAGGTGAATAATTCTAGAAGTCTTTTCCCACCAATTTAAATGTTAGCAGTTAATCCTTATATTCCCTGTTTTTTTAGGTTCTTCTTTAAAGGTAGTAAGTTTTCACATTTTTTTGTCATTCAATAATGAACAGTGTTTGTGTGCTCCAAAATTTTAGAATCATGCAATGCTCCTTAAATGAAACAATGCATGTAGAGATGTGATTAAGAAGTGTTTTTGTAAGATTGTCATTTGGCAAACTAAGCTTTTTAAAATAATATTTCACAGATTAATTGTTTTCATAGTTGTATGAATAATTTCACCAAAGTTATACTGGCCAAAATTTTATATTTTTAAGTGAAATTTCTATTGTTTTTTATATCTAAACAAGAATTAAAGTTATGTTAAAAAAGTTAATGAAAAATATTTCAACAGTCATTAATATCACAGCCTATGTTTGTTGGTTAATTTTTAGGGGCAAATTGGAAAGTAAAGAAAATGCAAAATATTAGAGATAATATGGAAATTCATTAAAAATATACTGTTGGGCTTACGGTCCAGACAAGATAGAATGTACTTGTTTATTTTTGTCCCTCCACACTAAATCCATCTATTTCCCATGGACATAGTTCAAGAAACAATTCAAGGAAAATTCTAAAATGTGGCAAGAAAAAAGCAAACTGGGTTGAAGTCCCAAGGCTAGAGGAAACACACAGGACCTCTGCCTGCTCCACAGAAAAAGGTCATTCAGACCCAATATTTTCTGGCCCTAACATAGTAACATAAGCAAACCCAGGTGGACTTGTTCCTCCTTTATATGTAAAGGGACTGTTTCTTACAGCATCAGGTATGGTAGAAGCCACCAGGAAAAGCAATTGATGGAGAATTCTACCAATAGTAAGTGGTCCAAGACTCCTCTCCTCCACCAAGGGGAAATGAGGAAGCAGGAAGAACTGATAAGAGGGACACATACAGCAAATGATCTAACCTGGGAAGCCATTTTTTTCTCTTGGTGCCCTGACTGTCCTCCCCACCCACAGATATGGAGCAGGTAGTCAGAATTGGCAAGAGGAACCCACTCACCGCAAGCTGCCAGGCTGCAGAAGCCTCTTTGACCCAATGGACCTTAGACTCCTTTCTCTGTTCACAGATACCAGGGCACTCTGGAGTCCTACCATACTTTTCATTCACTAGTCATCCTGGTTGCTAGGGAAGCCCCTTTTAGCCCTGCAGGAAGCACCAATACAGACCGGTGGGAGTTTCAGTAGCACCAGAAAAACCTAGCAAATCATAACAACCCCACAAAGATTTTAATTAAACCACAGTCCACTAGAGTGGGCCAAGATCTTTGTATAAAATCTAAACAAAGTGATTTCTTCTCAAATGAAATACACAGGACCTAGAATCTCCTAATGTAATAGACAAAATGTCTGCGACAGAACTGGAAATCACTTGTCATACTAAGAACCAAGAAAATCACAACTTGAAATAGAAAAGGCATTAACTCATGCCAAAATGGAGTTGAGTCAGATGCTGGAATTATTTGACAATGATTGTAAAGCAACATTTATAAATGCTTTATCAATAAATTGCAAATTACTTTAAAACAATGAAAAAATGGAAAATTTCAGTAAAGGAATAGAAATTTCAAAAAAGAAACAAATGAAAACTATAACATTAAAAATAAAATAATAATAATGATAATTTTTTAAAAACCTGCTGGAAGGTTCAAAAGTAGATTTGATGACAAAGGAAAACCTAGAAAAATGTATGAAATGTACCAAATCTGAAAAATAGAGATAATATACACTGAAAAAATATTGAACAAATACTTGGACCTGTGAGATCATAGCAATCATGTCATTGTATTCAAGAAAAGAAGAAATAAAGTGAGGCTGAAAGAGTGTTTGAAGAAATAATGCCCCATATTTTGGTGATAGATACAAACCTACTGATCCAAAAATCTGAGCAAATGCTAAACAAGACAAACTTCTTCCCTCACCACATAAAAAGAAATTCACACCAGATACATCATAATAAAGTTTTTGAAAACTGAAAACAAAGCAAAAGCCTTGAAAGCAGCCAAGTAGAAACATCTCTTATAGGGGAACACCAATTTATATGGCAATGAATTTTGTCATCTGAAATCTTGAAGGCCAGAAGGAAGTTGCACAGCATATTTCAAATGCTTAAAGAAAAGAATGGTCAGTCCTGAATTTTATATCTAATGAAACTGTCCTTCAGGAATGAGAGGAAATGAAGACATTTAAAGATGAAAGAAATATAAGAGACTTTGTCACTATCAGACTTACTCTTATAATTTCAAACAGAAAGGAAATGAAAAAAGAATCTTGGAGTATCAGGAAAGAAGAAAAAACAGAGGAAGGTACAAAAATATGTATACTTACAATAGACATTCTTTATGAACTTTATAAATCATATTTGATGAGTAAAACAAAACTATAATATCATTTGCTACATCAGACAATGATATTAAGATGGGAAAACAGCTATGTGAATGGAAATGAGGTTTCCACATTTCAGTCAATGTGGTCAAATGTTGCTATAAGCAGACTGTTGTAAGTCCTACCTGTCATACCCAAACAACCATTACAAAAACTATAGAAAGGGATGAACACAAAAATACTATAAACAAATGAAGATGGAATTCTGAAAAAAATATTCAAGTAACTTACAAGTAGCAAAAAGAGAGAAACAGAGGAATGGAAACCATAGGAAAGAAACAGAAAAATAAGCAGATATAAGCACTAATATATCAGTAACTACTTAAAATGTAAATGGTCAAAATCCAAAGACTGAGTGGATTAACAAAATAACCCAACTGTATGCTGTTTACATAAAACTCATTTATAATTTAGTGATGAATGTTGGTTGAAAGTAAAATAATGGGAAAATATATACCATGCATACATTAATAAAATAAGAATGCAAGAATGATTATAGTAATATTATAGTAGACTTCAGAGCAGGGAAATTACTAGGGACAAAGAGGGACATTACATAATGACAATAAGAGGGGACACCAGTAATAATGTAAACAATAAAAATAAAGTTGAAAAAGGATTAATTCAGCCCTAATCCGTGTGACTCAGTTGGTTGGGCATCATCCTGAAAAGTGAAAGGTAGCAGGTTCTATTCCTAGTCAGGGCACATGCCTGGGTTGTGGGTTCTGTCCTTGGTTGGTATGCATACCAAAAACAATTGATTGATGTTTCTCTTCCTCTGCTTCTTCCTCCCTTCTCCTCTCTCTAAAAATATACAGAGTTAAAAAAAGATTAACTCATCAGGAGGACATAATGATCCTAAATGTCTATGCACCAAATAACAGAGCCTTAAATGATATGTAGCAGAAACTGATAGGGCTAAAAGGAGAAATATACACATGTACAGTTGGGGGGCTTCAACATCCCCCTCTCACCTCCTGACAGAAGATCTGAACAAAGTCAATGAACAGCATCTAACTGACATATTCAAAAGAGTTCATCTAAAAACTGATAAAATTTATATATTTTACAAGTATGCATGACATATTCATTAAAATAACTGGATCACAAAACCAACCTCAAAAAATATATAAGAATTGAAACAATGTAGAGTGTTTTTTTTCTGACCAGAATATAATGAAACTAGAAATCAGTAACAGAAAGAAACCAGGAAAATCTCTAAACACATAAACATCAAACATACTTCAAAATAATCCATGGGACAAAAAAACAGTATAAAACACATAAAAGTTAAGGAGAACAAAAATGTAATTTATCTAAATACATAGAATATAGAAAATGTAGTCCTGAGAGAAAAACTTATAGTACTAAATGCTTACATTACAAATGAGGAAAGATTTCAATCAATAACCTAAGGTCTTACCTCAAGAAACTAGAAAAAGGAGAAGAATAAACCCAAAACAAGCAAAAGGAAGGAAATGATAATGAGCAGAAATCAATTAAATTGAAAATAGTGAAACAGGAAAACTAATAAAACAAAAATCTGGTCTTTTAAAAAATCATTAACATTGATAAACATTGTCTAGCAAGACTAACAAAAATGAAAAGTCAGAAGGAACAAAATCAGTATCAGGAATAATACAGGATGGGGCAAAAGTAGGTTTATAGTTGTGAATATGCAAAACAGTTTTATTCTTTTATTATTATTTGTTAGGCATTATTTTCCATACAAATAACTGAAAACCTAACTTTGCCCCACCCTGTATATGGGATATCACTACAGATCTTGCAGTCTTTAAAAATTTAAGAAGTGGAGACTCTGAACCACTTTCTACTACTAAAATAGAAAACTTAGAAGAAATAGAATATTTAGCAATAAAGAGGAATGAAGTATTGACATATGCAACAACTTGGATGAATCTCCAGAGAATTAAGCTGAGTGAAAAAAAGCTAATCTTAAAAGGTTACATGTTCTATAATTCTATAATATTTTTGACATGACAAAATTTAGAAATGAGAAATTCATTGGTTTTCAGGGAATAGGGTTGGTGGGGTGTGGGTGGGTGTGATTGTAATAGAGCAACAAGAGAAATCCTTTTGGTGATGGAACTGTTGAGTTTCTTGACTATGGTGGTAGATACATGGCTATAAACATGTGAAATAATATAGGGAACTAAATATACATGTAAATGAATAAAGGGAAAATTGGTAAAATCTGAATAAGTTAGGTGAATGATATCAATATCACTAGCATAATTATGATATTATAGTTTTTAAATATTACCATTGTAAGAAATATTTTTCTGGTGGGTAGATTTTACATAAGATCTCTTGGTATTACTTTTTACAATAACATATCAATCTATAGTTTTATCAAAATTTCAATGAAAAATATACTGTTGCTGGAATCTTTAAAATAACCATTATCTTCAGAGATGCCAGTTACATTTTGTTTTTTTCCTGTTGCCATGATTTCTACTTCTTATTCTACCCAATTTCTCTCTTCCATTCTTTCTTCTTCCCACCCACTTGCACTTTTGGTCCTACGTTATAATTTTTCTCTATTCTCAAGATTATAAAGACTATGTACAAATTCTTCTAAACTTCCAACTTGTATTCCCTTTATATTGCCAAGAAAACTTTGTAAAATACTATTGGCCAAGTCTTATAACAGTGAGTTTCAGCTCTCATTACCTGTATGTTTATTTCTTTGGGAAAATTTTTTATGAATGTCAACTTGCTGACAAGTGACTATTATTTATTGTTTATTTTAATGCGAAAGGGAAAAGAACATTTCTTATGCAAGTTAAGACAACCAGCATGGAAATTCTGGCTTGGTAAAATTCCAGCTGTGACTGTTTTATTATCATGAGATGCATAGGAAAAAAGTCTGTGCTTCTATTTAATATTTTAGTCAATGGGGTGCTACTGATGACTTTGGAAAAGTGATGTATCATAATTCATATTTGTAGGCTTCATATGAATGGAGAGAGAGAGTCCACTTAAGAGGCTGTTGTGAAAGTACAGATGAGGTATGTTGCCAACATAAAAAAAGATTATAGGAGTGCAACTTCTCAATTTTGAAGGGGATACGATCAAATTTACTTCCTAATTTTCATTTAAACATTTTATTGTTCCTTGTTTAGGTATTATGTAGTAGTTTGAGTAGTTGAAAATTATATTACACTAATACTGATGTATAAGCTAGACAAAAATATAAATGCTAAAATATATATTTCTTTGAGATTATTAGTGTGATTTAATCTTGGCTGGGTATCAGGGATTGATTTATATTAAAAGATTTATGGTTGTTTCTCAAAAGATTAAGAATTTTATATCTTGTAACTCTTCTTTTGTAATGTTTAGGGAACCCAAAAGTGCTGTGAAAATTTCGCCCTTTGCTTATGATGCCTGTTTGTAAGAGAACCATGGAAATTTCAGGGAGGCTTACAGCCTGCCCTTCTGGGGGATTTAGCATCATGGGAGAAAAGAGGACCCAAATTGCTTCCCATTCTAATGCCAATATCTCTTGTGGCTTCCTGTCTTCTCTGAAATCCCGGCAAGCTGGACTTAAATTCTACCTCTACAGATTTGGTAGTTCTAAGTCATCCCCAAATTCCCAGAGCTCACTTCCTTGAGCAGTTTCATCATCTAATTTAATCATCATTGTCATGGTCATGACAAAGTGTCCTTTATGTGTGAGTCTCCATGGTCGTCCTTTCAAGTTGCACATTTTGCCTTTTTTTTTCCTCATGGGTTGTAAGTTTCTTGGAAACCCCATCCTTTCAAACTTTTATCATATAGAAGTGAAAATAGGGCTGCTTGGTTATATTCTTGATCACTTGATGTGTTGAAGGCATCAAATTCAATAAGCCTGCACACATTATATACCATTTCTCTGATCCTGCTTGATGGGGACAGAGGATTTGATATTAGACATTTAACTGTGGTCTCCTAATTTAATAAAAACATAATTATTTACATACTTTATCAAGTCTCCAAATAATGTACTGAGTGGTATGGACACAAAATAATCGACTGAATTGATCCAAAACGCACACACATTGTTAGCTATAAAGACACATTTGTAGTACATGGTGCTGAAAGTTTGGGAAGACTTTTGGTGCAACCAGAACCCTGATGCAGCAAGAACTGGATTACATTCCTGTGGTGCAGTCAGCAATTACTTAACCTCAGGGCCTCACAGGCTGGCCTGTCCAACGACCTCACTCCCTCACACTAAGAGAGGTTAATATTAGCCACCAAAGTTTTGTGGTTCTCTAACATGGCAGCTGGTGATCACAGGCTTGCTCCTGCTTGCCCATTAAATATTTTTTCACTATTGCCAGCTGTGGTAACAGATAACTAGAGGGAGCATAACTAACTTTACAGAGATCAAGTCTTGGAATGTGGACCAATCTTGGTAGTCTGATCAAGAACACAGGGAAAAAGGTGAAGGAAATAGTGTGGTGCTCTAGAGTGGACCATGGATTTTGCAGCTAAACTAGCAGTTCAAATGCTAGTTCTACCAGTATCTGTATCATTTTGCACAAATTATTTACCTTCTTTATGACTCATTCTTGCCATTAGATAACAGTTCAGGTGATTATTGTGAGGATTAAATGAGTTCACATGTATAAACCACTCAGGACATTTGCCTGCCATATTTTAATCCCTATGTAAGTGTTTTCTATTATTATTTAATAGAATGCACAATTTATCTCTTTATTTTTCTACTTTGATTGCAGGACACAAACATCATTCAAATACTATTTCACAATAATTCAAGCATCAGTGGGCCTTTTTGTAACAGATTTTTTTTAAGTCAAGGAACCCATACATTGAATATTATTCTCTTTACCTCTCAAAGTGTTGTATTATTAGGGAATCATAAACTGTTAAGTTTGTTAACCAAGATGGCAGCTCATAGTAGGCACAGGCAATAAATTTTTCAGGAGATGGTGAAGCTGTGAGAAAAAGAAATGCAGGTATTCTCAATATTGTAAATTTTAAATTTAGTCAGCTACCAAATGTCTCTCCGTTCCTTTCTCCTAGGCTCTAGAGTCTGTGCTGACTGAGCCCATCTGGGAAAGCATGTGCAGCAGATGGCCGTTGTGAACTGCTGTGGAGGCGCCGCAGCAGCGAGAGCAAGATTCAGAGAAGAAAGCCCTTTGGGACACAATGAATACAGGCCTAATTTATATTTTAGGGTTTTAGAAGGAGATTAAGGCCAACAGTGGCATGATTTTAAACTGCAGAGGGAGGGTTTTGTTTTTTTTTTGTCTTTATGACAGGGAAGCTGAATTATAAGTTTGGGGAGCTTTGAAAGTGTGAAAAGACACAATAAAAAGAAAAGGAGGTTGAATAATTGTATGGCTGTGCAGACTACACACAGTATGTAAAGAATTGAGGTTAAAGAGCCTCATCAAAGCAATGCTCTCTTCAATCTATGATTGTCACAGGGAATTACAACTTTAGGAGAGGCATAATCATCAGGGCATAAAAGAGTGACATTCCCTCCTTTTTATGTCAAAGTACTTAAACACTCAATAACAAGGGGTTAGAAACTAAAAATATATTGTGCTTTCTTCTATTAGGACTAGTGTCAAGGTTGAAGGGACATGGTTTGTGAACTTGAGAAACAGTGAGCTTGTTATGTAGCAACAACAGACCTCATGTGTCTAGAGTTCTAGCAAATTCCATGATGATAAAAATTAGTTCTGATCTGACTTAATCAGTAAATCAGATACAGATACTCATCTGGCATTTCAGTCATGGATCTTAATCTTCCACTCATCTTTTCTTTATTAAATGGCATATATTAGATTTATTTATTTTACTGAAGATCATTTTTTCCCCATGAGAGATGTCTCATAAACACTGATGAAGGATTCTTGAACAATAAACTGAAGCTCAATCAACACTAGTCTAAATGAAAAGTGCAGTTAATGTTTATCATATTTTTTCATATGATGTTTCATAATGTTTATCATATTGGTGACTCTAATTACAATTAAACCACTTTTTGCCATGTACAGTTGCTTCAGTTAGTTCATGACTGAATATATCAACTATTAATTAATAGTTCATTCATTAATATTAGCAATGTGCTTAGGACCCATATGTACTAGGTGCAAAGGGATGCAAAGATGAACACTCTCCTTCCTTTCAGACATCTCACTGTCTAGCTGATTGGATAGAAATATTTTAACATCATACAAAATGCTCAATACAATGACAAAGGTGTTCAGTACTTTAAGATACCCATAGCCACTATATTGTGTAGATACATTATAGTGTTTATTGGAGGAAGGCTTACAGCAGAGTAGTAGCAGAGCTTGTGCAGTCTCCTAAACTCTCATGACTCCAATTCTAGGAAGGGTATATTGATGGTCGGTGTATATAAAAGCTGATGATCTTATAGAGAGGGTCCTGCCTCTACCAATATGTAGGGAGCACTCCACGAGCATGAACAAACTCTGCTGCCAAACCTCATTACATTTCTGTAAACTACCCTAGAAAGACAGGGAATAGTTAACTTCTCTAAATAATAAGAACTGTATCAAGGGGCTTTCTCTTAGAAGCAGCCCTGAAGGCTATGCATATGGGATGACCAAGGTCTGCATATAGAGATTGTGGGAACAGCCTCACATGCTGGGATGCTGATCTCAGCCAAAGGCAGTGCCAGTTCTCTGATAAACAAATTATAGAGGGAGGGAAAGGAGTCTCCAAAGCCATCCAGAGGAGTCTCTTATCCTTAACATTATAAAAATGTTTCTTTTTCTAATATTAATGCAAAAAATCAATAGGTAATTACAAATAAAATTCTAGCAGGTTATTTTGAAGAATTCAGTAACTTATTATAAAATTAATAGAGTGCTACCTATTTTTTCTTAAAGAGAGGGAGCCTACAACCTAAGCGATATGAAGATATACTATATAAAACATAGTAATAAAAATAATTTGTCACTGGGGCTGCCACAGCACACCAACCATTGGAACAGATTAGAGCAGGGCCCCTCAGCTCAGCACTCTTGATATTCTACACCAGATAATTTATGGTTGGGGGTGGGGCAGGGTTGTGCTTTGCATTGTGAGATGTTTGGGCCTTTACTCACTGGATTCCAGCAGCACCTACCTCTTCCCACCCTCCCCTATTTTCGATAAGCAAAAATTTCTCTGAGTATTTCCAAATGTCCTGTGTGTGGGGGGGTGGGGGCTGGGGGTTGCTACTAGTTTAGAAATATTGGACTAGAGTGCTCAAAAAAAAGCTATGTATTATGAACGGCCTTGCTTTTTTAAAAAATAAAATTGGCATTACAAACTAAGGGGAGGAAATCAATAGACAACATTAAGAAAACTGGCTCACATATAGAGTAAAATAAGGCGGGATACTGTGGTGGGCTGGATAATGGCTGACTCAAAGATGTCTGCTTCATAATCTATAGATAAGAGGGGTAAAGGAGGACTTTGCATATCTTAAAGATTTTGCAATGAGATTTTTATTCTGGGTTATTAAATGAGTGGATGTAATCAGAAGGGCCTTTATAAAAGAAAAGATGATGTGAAATGAAAACACAGAGATTAGAACATTCTTTTACTGTCTTTGAAGATGGAGAAAGGGGTCATGAGCCAAGGAATGTGAGGAGTACAGATCTAGAAGCTAAAAAAGGGAAGGAAAGGGATTCTCCTTTAGAACCTCCAGAGGGAGCAAAGTCTCCACTGATACCTAGATTTCAGCCCTGGGAAATCCATTTTCAGGTTTCTGTCTTTCAGAACTGTTAGAGAATAAATTGGTATTATTTTAAGTCACTAAATTCATGGTAGTTTGTTATAGCAGAAATAGTAAAATAAAATAGACAGCTAATCCTAACTCTATATAATGGTGAATGCTAAAAATATTAAGACATGCACATAAAATAATACAAGGAATAAAACTAGTAGCAGAAATTTTTGGAAAATAATTCTTTGTACGTAAGCTGTGAAAAGAGTTTTTAACTAAGATCTCTAAAGCATAAACCCTTAAGTAAAAAACCCCAAATAGATGTAACTACACCTAAATATCACTCAAAGGATATTTAATGGAGAAACTATTTACAAAATCTGCAGAATTAAGGGACAGATGTTGAAGAAGCACATGGGATTAGCAATGGGTGACTAGCTTTTAGCATTCATAAGCTTGAAGGAGACAGAAAAAGGAATGGTTATCTGAAGGTGCTCAGAACTGCAGCTGTGGCAGAGGGATGTGGTGGGGGGAATTCAGCCACTCCCAAATTAAGTTATGGAAGGGAGGAAGTTGGGGGAATAACCGTTTCCTTTATTTGTCTTTCCTTCTGCTACACAGTCTCATTTCTGTGCCTCCCATTGTCTGAGCATGCCTGGAAACCAGAGGGTGGAAGAGACTGATTGAAGCAGTCCATCAAGGTCAGCTTCTTGAGTCATAAAGGAGGATGGAGAAAATATATAGTTGATCTACATGGCCATAAACAGATCATTCATCACAATTGGAATTATGAGTTCAATTCCAAAAATTATACCTTAGAAAAATAACAGATGGATGAAAGATAAAAAAAAGTTACTTCAAAGTAAGAAATTAACAAGTAGTGACATTAGCAGGGGCTGCAGAATAAGGAGCTCAGAAAAGCTTCTTGTATATAAAAGCAACAAGACCACTGGTAAAATGATCAAAGTTAACTTTTTCAGAACTTTGGAAATTAATCAAAGGCTAGCAACAAACCGCAGAGCACTGATTGTGGAGAAAAGGTTAAATTACAGAAGGAACAATGAGTATCTCATTTTAACTTGCTGTATTACCATCTCCCCACCTCCAGCTCTGCAGTAGCTTTGAAAACCAACATTTTCACAAGGTTACTAACGGAATTAGTAGCCAAGCAGCCACTCCAGGGAGCAGAAGACATCTGGCATTCCTGTAGAACTTTAGACCCCTAGAATTGTCATTATGGGAATTGCCTGGCAATTCCCTGGAAATTCTCACTTGTAGGGCTTGTCTTTATTTAACTGGTTATAATTCAATCACTGTAAACAGCTTTTTCCATGAGCATTTGTTGAAAAAATCAGTGGCAATTTTTTAACATTGAAGTTGCCTGATGTGGTGATAACAGTTGGGATCAACAAGGAGCTGACCAAAAAGCTTAAAAGGAAGCACTGGGGAATGAGAAGGTTATAGAAGTATTTGAAAAGCTTTGAGAAAAATCTTAGGAGTCTAGAAGGCTACATATATGTGCAGGGCTGTGAGTAGGTCCAAGAAATACCTGGAAGTCTCTGATCACTCATCTTTGACTGACTTTGAAGCTCTGTGCATGCAGAAAGTAGTGGCTAAAGCAGAATTTTGACTGCTTGGTGGATCACTGAAGGTATGCCACAACACACAAATATAGCCCCTTGGTGAACTGCTTCAAGGAATTTAAGGAAATCTCTGTTTAATCATTAGCTGACCACTAAACTAACCAAGCAGAGACTTCAGTGACTCTCTGTGACAAAAAGTACATACTTTACACATTTAGATCAAGAAAGTTATTGAACAAATAACTACAACAACAATGAAAACAAACAGTAACTATATAAAACTGGGGAATGGGTGGGATCTGAATTGCCACATTATAGGGTCTGTTTAAAGTGTCAATATTTCATGAAAAATCATACAACTTGTGAGCAACAATAAAGTATGACCTCTTTACAGGGGTTGGGTGGAAGGGAATGCAGGCAGTAGAAGAGAAACTGTTCTAAAGAAGTCCAAATAATGGAGTTACTAGAAAAAACTATCAGTTATTTGTAATATGTTTAAAGAACTCAATGTAACCACATTTAATGTATGAGGATGATATCTTACCAAGTAGAGAATATCAATAAAGACATAGAAATTATTTTTAAAAAAACAAGTAGAAATTCTGGAGTTGAAAGTTGTAATAACTGAAATGAAAATTTCACTTGAGGGTGCAACAGCAGACTTGAACTGGCAGAAGAGAGAATCAGTAAGTAAACTTCAGCATAGGTTAACAGACACCATCTAGTTGGAGGAACAGGAAAAAGTAAGAATAAAGGAAAAAGACTACTGCCTCATAGACCTGAAGGAGAGCTTGAACTGGTTGTGCTCCTTCACCAAGTCTACCACTTCTGTCACGTTCAGCATGGTTCTCTTTTCTCAGATTTTTGCAATCACTCTGCATTTGTCCTTTTACCCTAGAGGCTGTAGAAGCTCTGCTGCTTCTAATTTGGGCTACTGAGATAACCCTTGTGGTTCCCCTAAATCTTACCCACACCATTTAAAAATAGTCCATTTGTCAGTATTTTCCCACACTTTATCTTATTTGGGTAATAATTTTATACATGTTTATTATAGTAGACTGATGGAGACCTCTTAGTTGTCTGTCATTAAAGGGATAAATAAGAAAAACATAATGATACATATCATGGAATTTTATTCAACAGCTAGAAGTGATGAATGAAATATATTCATAGCCACATTCCTATACCTTATAAACATGTTAAATGAAAAGAAAAACGTACCTTGGCTTTTTTTTCCTGTCCGTTTGCTTGGAAAATTTGTTTCCAGCCCTTCACTTTTAGTCTGTGTAGGTCTTTGCTCCTGAGGTGGATCTCCTGTAGGCAGCATATGTGTGGGTCATGCTTTCTTATCCATTCCACTACTCTATGTCTTTTAATTGGAGCATGTAATCCATTTATGTTTAAGGTTATTATTGATAGGTACTTATTCATTGCCATTTACATACCTGTGTTCCTCTCTCTTTTTTCCCTTCCTTTTCTTAAAGCAGTCCCTTTAGCATCTCTTGCAGAGCTGGCTTGGTGGAGGTGTATTCTTTTAGACTTCTTTTGTCTGGGAAGCTTCTTATTTGGCCATCTTGATTGAGAGTCTTGCTGGGTAAAGTAGCCTTGGTTGCAAACCTCTGGTTCTCATTACTTGGAATATTTTTTGCCATTCTCTTCTGGCTTGGAGCATTTCTGTTGAGAAGTCAGCTGCTAGCCTTATTGCGGCTCCCTTGTACATTACTTCCTGTTTCTCCCTTGCTGCCTTTAAGATTCTCTCTTTGTCTTGGAATTTTGCCATTTTAATTATGATGTGTCTTGAGGTGGGCCTCTTTGGGTTCCTCTTGATTGG
>CM052539.1:123501802-123542793 GCA_028533065.1 Trachops cirrhosus
CTGGAATGGGAGTAAAGGATAGAAACTGTACTGAATAAACTAAAATAAAAAAAACAACAACAAAAAAAGAAAAACGTAAAACAAATGACATAAGATAAAGCATCTGGTACTAAAAACCAGTGGTTTTATGTACATTTAAATGACATAGAATTCTACTGTTTTTCAAAGATACATAGATATTTAATCACATATACTCTAATGAGTACCCACTGAAAAAAGAGGGAGATGGGACAGATATTAGGATTGAAGAACAGTATAAAATTGTATATGTGAGGGAACTTTCATGGACAAATAGACTATGTCATAAGCACAGATATTTTACTGACTGAACTCATGGGTAGATATCCAGAAAATAAAAAATAGATAAAGATAAAATTAGTGGTTTTGGTTAAATTATTGCAAAATATTTTTTTTGTTTTGAAGTTCTTCTATAATTATGAATTTAAGATTTCTTAAGATAAATTGGGCAATCCATTAAAGTGGCATATTAATGAGTAATTTGGTTATGGTGAGAACATTCAATACCAAGTGGAAAACTCAACCTAGTGGAAGTTGTCATTTTAATCAGTTGAGACAGAATGAGGAAAGTGTCATGGGTAGATTAGGGACTGTAGATAGATTGAGGTTAGAACTGTGGATATGTGGAGTAGAACTTTGGATGTGGGAATTATGAGATTTTCAGGGACAGAGTGAGGACATAGATAGAGCTAGGGATGAGGTGACACTCAAGAAGGGGGCAAAACACTTTCTTGATCATTAATTGGCTGTAAATTTTTAGTAAGATAAATCATATTGTTCTTTTTTATTCTCTTTTTTATTGTTATTCAAGTAAAGTTGTCTCTATTTTCTCCCCACCACAACCCCACTACCCTAGGCATCCCCACCTGCCACCCTTGATCCTACCCTCTATGGCTTTGTCCGTTTGTCCTTTATACACATTCCTTGATGACCCTTCCCCCTCCCCCCCATTATTCCCTCCCAAATCCCCTCTGGTTGCTGTCAGTGTGTTCTTTATTTCAATCTCTCTGGTTATATTTTGCTTGCTTGTTTGTTTTGTTGATTAAGTTCCACTTGTAGGTGAAATCATATGGCATTTGTCTTTTACTGACTAGTTTATTTCACTTAGAATAATACTCTCCAGTTCCATCCATGCTGTTGTGAAGGGTAGGACCTCCTTCCTTCTTTCTGCTGTGTAGTATTCCATTGTGTAAATGTACCATAGTTTTTTGATCCACTCATCCACTAATGAGCACTTAGGTTGCTTCTAGCACTTGGCTGTCCTAAATTGTGCTGCTGTGAACATTGGGATGCATAGGTTTATTTGAATTGGTGTTTTAGAATTCTTAGAGTATAATCCCAGCAGTGGAATTGTTGGTTCAAAATGCAGCTCAATTTTTAGTTTTCTGAGGAAATTCCATACTGTTTTCCACAGTGGCTACACCAGTCTACATTCCCACTAATAATGTACTAGGGTTCCCTTTTCTCTACAACCTCATCAGCACTTGTTTGTTGATTTCATTATGATGGCCATTTTGACTGGTGGGAAGTGGTATCATATTGTGGTTTTAATTTCTATCTCTCTGATGGCTAGTGATGCTGAGCATCCTTTCATATGTCTCTGGGCCCTCTGTATGTCCTTCCTTGAGAAGTGTTTGTTCATGTCCATTGTCCATTTTTAACTGAGTTGTTTGTCTTCCTGGAGTGGAGTTGTGTGAGTTCTTTATATATTTTGGAGATCAAATCCTTGTCCAAGGTATAATGTGGAATTATATTTTCCCATATAGTTGGTTTTCTTTTCATTTTGATGACATTTTCTTTAGCTGTGCAGAAGCCTTTTATTTTGATGAAGTCCCATTTGTTTATTCTTTCCTTTATGTCTCTAGGGGACATGTCAGTGAAAATATTCCTACAATAGAATATCTGAGATTTTCCTGCTTATGTTCTTCTTTAGTACTTTTGGTGTCATGACTTATGTATAAGTCTTTATCCACCTTGAATTCATTTTCATGTATGGGGTAAGTTGGTGGTCAAGTTTCATTTTTTTGCATGTAGCTGTCCAGATATCCCAATGTGATTTGTTGAAGAGGCTACTTTTACTCCATGTTATGCTTTTTCCCCCTTTTGAATATTAATTGACCATAGAGACTTGGGTGTATTTCTGGGCTCTCTGTTCTTTTCCATTGGTCTCTGTGTCTGTTCTTATGCCAGTACCAGACTGTTTTGATTAATGTGGTCTTGTAATCAAAGATTACAGGTATTGATGTCAGGTATTATGATCCCCACTACTTTGTTTTTCTTTCTCAATATTGCTGTGGCTATTCAGGGTCATTTATGGTTCCATATAAATTTCTGAAATGTTTGTTCAGTATCTGTGAAATATATCATTAGTACTTCAATATGGATTGTGTTGAATCTATAAATTGCTTTGGGTAGTATGGCCATTTTGATGATGTTAATTCTTCCAATCCATGAGCATGGTATATGTTTCTATTTATTTGTGTCTTCCTTAATTTCTTTCTTCAGTGTTGTATAGTTTTCTGAGTACAGGTCTTTTATTTCCTTGGTTAGGTTATTCCTAGGTACTTTATTTTTCTTGTTGCTATATCAAATGGGATCTTTTTCCTGAATTCTGTTTTGGATATTTTATTATTGGTATACAAAAATGACTTTGATTTCTGAATATTGACTTTGTATCCTACTGTTTTGCCATATTTACTTATTACGTGGAGTAGTTTTTTGGTGGAGTCTATAAGATTTTCTATGTACACTATCATGCCATCTGCAAACAATGGCAGTTTTACTTCCTCCTTTCCAATTTGGATGCCTTTTATTTCTTTTCCTTGTCTGATTGCTGTGGCTAGGAATTCCAATACTATGTTGAATAGAGGTGGTGAAAGCAGGCATCCTTGTCTTGTTCCTGAACTTAGTGGGAAAGCTTTCAGTTTTTGCCCATTGAGTATGATGTTGGCTATAGGTTTCTTGTATATGGCCTTTATTATGTTGAGGTATTCTCCTCTACTCCCACTTTGCTGAATGTTTTTATCACAAATGGGTGCCATACCTTATCAAATGCTTTTTCCACATCTATTGATATGATCATGTGATTTTTATCTTTCGTTTTGTTTATGTGGTATATTACATTTATTGATTTGTGCATATTTTGCCATCCTTGCACTGGGATGAATCCCAGTTGATCATGGTGTATGATCTTTTTAATGTATTGCTTGTTGCAGTTTGCCAATATTTTGTTGAGGATTTTAGTGTCCATGTTCATCAGCGATATTCGCCAGAAGTTTTCTTTTTTTGTTGTATCTTTATGGATTTTGGAATTAGGATGATGTTGGCTTCATAAAAAGAGTTTGGCACTCTTCCCTCTTGTTGGATTTTTTTGGAATAGTCTGTGAAGGACAGGAGTTAGCTGTTCCTTAAATACTTTGTAAAGTTCTTCCATGAAGCCGTGTAGTCCAGGGCTTTTGTGTGTTGGTAGTTTTTTTATTACTACTTTGATTTTGTCAACTGTTATCAGCCTGTTCAGGCTTTCTGCTTCTTCTTCATTCAATTTTGGAAGATTATATTTTTCTAGAAATTTTTCCATTTCACCTAAGTTTTCAAATTTCTTGGCATATAGTTCTTTGTAGTAATCTTACAATCCTTTGTATTTCTGTAGTATCAGCTGTAATCTCTCTTTTTTCATTTCTGATTTTGTTTATTTGGGTCCTCTCTCTTTTTTCTTGATGAATCTGCTTAAAGGCTTGTCAATTTTTATCTTTTCAAAGAACCAGCTCCTGGATTTATTGATCCTTAGAGTTGTTCTTTTAGTCTCAATGTTGTTTAATTCTATTCTGATCTTGGTTATTTCCTTCCTTCTACTTGCTCTGGGCTGTCTTTGTTGTTGTTCTTCAAGTTCTTGTAGGTGTAGGGTTAGGCTGTTTATTTGAAATGTTTCTATCTTTTTTTAGGTAGGCCTGTATTGCTATGAACTTCCCTCTTAGGACTGCTTTCACCGTGTCCCATAAGTTTTTGACTGTTGTGAGTTCATTTTCACTTGTTTTCAGAAACTTTTTGATTTCTTCCTTGATCTCATTCTTAACCCATTTTTGTTTAATAGCATGCTATTCAATCTTCATGAATTTGAGTGTTTTTGAGTTTTTTCCTTGAGGTTGGTTTCTAGTTTCAGGCTTTTGTATTCTAAGAATGATATGATTTCAATTTTCTTGAATTTGTTAAGGTTTGTTTTGTGTCCCATCATGTGGTCTATCTTTGAAAATGTTCCATGTGCATAAATTATATTGTTCTTCATGCTGCATGTCAGTGTATTGTTATATTAGGTTACATCTAATAGTTCCTGATTTAAAATGATATTGAAATTGCAAACATTTTTTATCTTTTTTATTTTAATTGTTGTTCAAGTACATTTTTCTGCCTTTTCATTTTTATCTTTTAATAGTTTAAATGAACAGAAATGATAGAAACCACTAGTCGTTGATGGAAATGATTTAAAAAAAGGGTAGATTTGATTGTCTGGTAAAGGAGAGGTCTTAGAGGAGGTGGTGAGGGAAGAGAAACGCCAGATGTCATTCTATTCAGAAAGAAGAGATGGTGTTATTTTGATTAACATTGAATGTGCCTGTCAGGCAAACCCAAATAATTTAGGTGTGGGAAAATGTGGGCCGTGTAAGATTTATTTGGCTTAATAAGTGTGGGAAGGAGATTTGACAGGAAGATTCTAAAGATTGTAAATAGACAATTTTTAAAAGAAAATTGTTTTGCTTATGACAATGATTTAACTAATAAAAATAGGAATTGTTTAATGCTAGTCACTTCCTCACTTGGGATATTATTGAATTTTTTTAAACAAAGATAATTTAACTTAAAAGTACCTGTGTATTCTTAGTAGACTGGTTTGAGTAAAACTATCCCAAGAAAATGACAACCCATAAGTAGCACAAGAATGTCTTCCTCACTGAATGCTTTTGGAAAGGGAATCTACGTGTATAATTGCATTTGGTATATGATCAGAGATTAAATGTTTATTCTATGGAACAAAAGGGCCAGCTGGATTCCTGTGCTGCCATTCCCTAACCAGAGATGATCTCTACCAGGTCTAGTTAACCTTTTTTCCAACGGAAGAGATGTTCTCAGAGATAACTATAACCATTGAATTGAAATTTTGGGTAATTTCATTCAGGGAAATCTTTATTCACAGAAAAGGTGAAGGGGAAAGAGAAATGTGTCCTCTTATACTGAGAAAATGGTTTGGAATCCAGTCTTGCCAGACAATTACACACTTGGCAGTCAGATGCTCTGCAAGATTTCTAAAACTCGGACGTGGTAAGCTTTGGTGCAACAGCTGTTTCACATGCATGCTCCAGCCCCTAAATCACAATAGCGAACATTTCTGCTGTTTTGTTTTCCCAGCCTGTTGTTATTTGTGCTCAACTGTGCAAGAAGCATGCCTCCCGATTGATTTAAGTTTCTGGGTAAGCAGAAGAGCAGGTGGGAATATCCAGTGATTCTGCAAGCTTTCAGAATCTTACAGCACCCCTCCCCCCACCTCTTATCTCTGAGCAGGGAAGTGCTTTCCGAAGTGATGTGAACATTCACCAGACCTCTGTGTGGCTTTGAAGTGCTTGTGTTTCCCAGCAGTTCTGACTGATCTTTGGGGGGGGAGTGGAATTTTCTAAGCTTGGTGCCTTATGGAGCGTGGAGAGTGGCTGGTGTACAGCTAGTTTTAAGGGGGTAGAAGCTGAAGCCAGGGACAATTCTCTCTTCTCTGAAAGTTTAAATGCTCTGTAGGCTTGTAATGAAAGTAACACAAGCCACTGGTTGATTGACTTCTCTGCTTCCCTGATGATTTAGCTCCTGAGACATGAGGGAGGCACCAACTCCTTGTGGTGTGCACTGCCATTGGGAATCCCACACTGACTGATGCCTTCATTCTCTTGAATATTTATTACCTGTCAACTGGAAGAACAAGGACATTGAGTTATCACTGAGCTGTGGATGTTACCAAAAAAAAAAAAGCCACAAAAGCTTCCTGAGTATTTTTCATAAGGCTAATGGAATATTTTCTTTGAGTCCTTTGATATCCTCAGGTTTGAATAATGTAAATTATGTATACTTTTCATAATCCAACATTTTGTGCATTGCATTTTCAAAATGGTTATAAATGTATCAAAAATAAACATTAGAGGTCAAAGCGCAAGCTGTTTATAAATGGGTGAGGGGATTCTTTTGTAAAGTGTAGAGGAATACTGCAGCAAAGAGCTTTTTTTTATAACTAGCCCTTAAAGTTTTATAAGAGATTTAAGGGAAGCAGTTCTCTAATTGGACTGGAGTAGATAACTTAGATGGGCATGATGATTAGAGGACAATTTGTCTGCTAGCTACAGGAATCTTGGTAAACTATAAGTGAGCCTGTGCCACTCCTCTGCTCAAAACCCTCCAATAGCTTACTATATTACTCAGAATATGTTATTGAATTACTGTTTCCGTCAGTGGCCTGTGTGACCCGCTTCCTGTGCCACACACTGAATCCCACCAGCATCTCACTTCTGTGACCGCTTGTGTCACACACCACCTTTCTCACTCCGTTCCGGTCACAGTCGCCTCTTGGTTGTTCCTCTAACACAGCAGTTTTCAACCTTTTTCATCTCATGGCACACATAAAGTAGTTACTAAAATTCTGCAGCACAATAAAAAATATTTTTTGCCCATCTGTCAAAAAATAGGTATACTTTTGATTCATTCACACCAGACAACTGTTGTTGTGTTGGCTGTTGTCATTTATTTTTATTTGACAATTTAAGGGAAAAGAGGTCAGGGAGCATGACTAAATAGTCAGGTACTGCATGTTTAAAAATTCTTGTGGCCCTGGTGGGCAGCTCCGTTGGTTGGAGCAGTGTCCTGTACACCAAAACGTTGTGGGTTTGAATCTAGGTGGGTATGTACATAGGTTATGGGTTCAATCCTAATTGGGGACTGTATGGAAGCCAACCAATCGATATTTCTCTCTCATACTGACTTTTCTCTGTCTGTCTCTACTTTCCTCTCTCTCTGAAATCAATAATATAATATCCTTGGGTAAGGAAAAAAAATTCTTGCCTCACACCTGTTAAAAATCGCTTATCTGACAGATTAAGCTTCTCCCACATGGCCTTTGCACTTGCAGTTTCCTCTGCCTGGAGAACCTTCTTCCCCAGGAAACTTCATGGTTTGCTCTCATTTCCTCTAAGTCTTTTCTCAAATATGCCACTTTTTCAGTCATGCTTCCCTAGCCATTCTGCCTAAAGTTGTAGCCCTCACGCCTAAATTTCTTGACTCTCCTCTATACAGTAGTTTTTACAAATAGAATATGTAGTTTATGCATTGTTTATTATCCATGTTCCCATTAGAATGTAATCTTCATGAAGGAAGCTATTTTAATTTCTTGTGTTCACTACTATCTTTCAAGCAACTAGAACAATGCCCAAACCATAGTAAACACTCCATAAATATAGGGTCAGAAATAAATATCTGACATTCATTCCTGCTTCTGCTATTCTATGTACTCTTTGACTGCTTCATACATATATCATTTACTACTGACAAGAATACAATGAAAGGAATGGCCCTACTTTTCTTCATTTTACTAGAGGGAAAACTGTTGCAGAGTTTGAATAACTTCGACATTATATTGTTAGAAAGTCATAGCATAGAATTTCAACTCTGATAACACGAAATTTACAGATCAAACTGCTAGTTCTAGTCACTCTATTCACCATAATAATCATTTTCCTACCTGAAACCTATATTTTATTATGATTTAAGGGGAGGAGCTATTTAAATATTTTTCTTAAGGGTAATTTATTTTAATTTTAGTTAAGATTTTAATTTACTTATTGAATTTATTGGGGTGACATTGGTTAATAATATTATAAAGATCTCAGGTATACATTTCTATTATACATCATTCATGTATTGCATTGTGTGTTCATGGCCCCAAGTCAAGTCTCCCTCCGTCATTTTCTATCCCTCCCTTTACCCTCTTCTACCTCCACCAAACCCCCTTCCCTCTGGTAATCACCGTGGTGTCCTCTGTGTCTACAAGTTTGGTTTTATTTTGTTTGGTTAATCAACTTTTTCACTCAGCCCCAAACCCTTACCCCCTCTGACAGCTCCCAGCCTGTTCTTTGTATCTATGAGTTTGTTTCTATTTTGTTTGTTAGTTTATTTTGTTCATTAGATTCTATATATAAGTGAAATCATATGGTACTTGTCCTTCTCTGACTGGTTTATGTCACTTAACATATCTTCAGGTCCATCCAAAAGCCACAAAAGATAAGATTTCCTTCTATTTTTTTTTTATATCCAAGTAGTATTCATTGTGTAAATGTACCACCCCTTTTTTTATCCACTCACTTACTGATGGGCACTTGGGCTGCTTTCAAATCTTGGCTATTGTAAATAACACTGCAATGTACATAGGGGTGAATATGTTCTTTTGAATTAATGTTTTGAGTTTCTTCAGATGCATTCCCAGGAGAGTTACTGCTAGGTAATACGGCAGTTCCATTATTAATTTTTTGACGAAACTCTGTACTGTTTTCAACACTGGCTGTATCAGTCTGCATTCTCATCAACAGAGCAAAAGAATTCCCCTTTCACCACATCCTCACCAGCACTTATCGTTTGTTGATTTATTGATGATAACCATTCTGACATGTATGAGGTGATATCTCATTGTGGTTTTAATTTGCATGTTTCTGATAATTAGTGACATTGAACATCTTTTCATACATCTATTAACCATCTGTATGTTCTCTTTTTTAAGACATTTTTAAAAGATTTTGTTTATTTTATTTTTTAGAGGGGGAAGGGAGAGAGAAAGCGAGGGAGAGAGACATCAGTGTGTGGTTGCCTCTCATGCACCCCCTACTGGGGACCTGGCCTGCAACCCAGGTATGTGCCCTGACTTGGAATCAAACTGGTGACCTTTTGATTCCCAGACTGGCACTCAACCGCTGACCCAAACCAGCCCAGGCTGTATGTTCTCTTTGGGGAAGTGTCTATTCAGGTCCTTTTCCCATTTTTTAATTGACTTATTTGTTTTTTTGATGTTGAGTTGTATGAATTCTTTATAAATTTTGTATATTAACCTGTTATCTGATGTATCATTGGTGAATATGTTCTTCCATTCAGTGGGTTGTCTGTTCATTTTGTTGATTTCCTTTGCTAGGAAAATACTTTTTAGTTTGATGTAATCCCATTTGTTTATTGTTTCTTTTGTTTTCCTTGCCCAAGGCAATACACCAGGAAAAGTATAGCTGAGATGTCTGAGATTTTACTGTCTATGTTTTCTTCCAGGATTTTTATGGTTTCAAGTCTAAGTTATAAGTCTTTAACCTATTTTGAGTTTATTTTTGTATATGGTATCAAAAGGTGGTCTAGCATCATATTTTTGCATATATCCATCCAATTTTCCCAATACCATTTATTGAATAGACTATCTTTACCACATTGTACATTCTTGCCTACTTTCTCAAATATTAATTGACCATAAAGCTGTTGGTTTATTTCTGGTCTATTCTGTTCTGTTGATCATTATGTTTGATTTTATGCCAGTACCATGCTGTTTCGATTACTATGGCCTTATAGTACAGTTTGCTCTTAGGTAGTGTAATTCCTTCAACTTTGTGCTTTCTCAAGATAGTTTTGGCTATTCAGGGTATTTTGTGGTTCCATACTAATTTTTGGAATATTTGTTCTAGTTATGTGAAATATATCATTGGTATCTTGATAGGAACTGTATTGAATCTGTAGATTGCTTTGGGTAATATGGACATTTTAATGATGTTAATTCTTTCATCCATGAACACAGTATATACTTCCACTTATTTGTATCTTCTTCAATTTCTTTCTTCAGTGTCTTATGATTTTTCACAAACAGATCTTTTACATCCTTGGTTAAATTTATTCCTTGGTATTATATTTTATATATTAATTTATTATTTTATTTTATTTTATTTTTGATGCAGTTGTAAATTAGATTTTTTAATTTTTTACTTTCACTTTTGGTGTATAAAAATAGAACTAATTTATGGATATTTATTTTTATCCTGCTATTTTTCTGAATTAATTGATAAGTTCAAATAGTTTTTGGTGCAGTCTTTAGGTTTCTCTATGTACAGTATCATGTCATCTGCAAATAATGAGTGTTACTTCTTCCTTTCCAATATGGATAACTTTCTTTCTTCTGGTCTTATTGCTGTGGGTATGACTTCCAGTACTAGGTTGAATTTGTGTGGTCAAAGTGGATATCCTTGTCTCATTCCCAATCTTAAAGGAAATACTTGAAGTTTTTGCCCATTGAATATGATGTTGACTGTGGGTTTGTCATATATGGCTTTTATTACATTGAAGGATGTTCTCTGTATTCCAACTTTACTGAAAATTTTTAACATAAATGATGCTTGACTTTATCAAATACTTTTTCTGCATTTATTGATAGGATCATGTGGTTTTTAGCCTTCATTTTGTTTATGTGGTGTATCACATTTTTTGACTTGTGGATATTGTACCACCTTTGCAACCCTGGAATAAATCACACTTGATCATGGTATTTGATCTTTTTAATTTATTGCTGGATCCAGTTTGCTAATTTTTTGTTGAAGATTTTAGCATATATATTCATTGGGGATATTTCCCTATAATTTCTTTTCTTTGCAGTGTCTTCATCTGGTTTTGTAATTAGGATAATGATGACCTCATATGATAAGCTTGGGAGTCTTCTTTCCTCTTGAAATTTTGGAATAATTTGAAGATAGTTGTTAGTTCTTTCTTGAGTATTTGGTAAAATTCATTTCTGAAGTCATCCAATCTAGGACTTTTGTTTGCTGGGAGTTTGTTGATTACTACTTCAATTTTACTAGTTGTAATCTGTCTATTCAGATTCTATGATTCTTTCTGATTCAGTTTCAGAAGATTATATTTTATTTGGAATTTATCCATCTCTTCCAGATTATTCAATTTTGTTGGCAAACAATTTTGTAATTATTTCTTACTGAGAGTTCTTACTTCTGCTCTTGCTTGTCTAATTGTATTTATTTGGGTCCTCTCTCTTTTTCTCTTTATAGTTTGGTTAAATGTTTATTAATCTTATTTATCTTTTCAAAGAACAAATGCTTGGTTTCATTAATCTTTTATAATTTTTACACTCTATTTAATTTATTTTTGCTCTGCATTTTTTAATTTCCTTTCTTCTACTCACTTTGAACTTTATTTGTTGCTTTTCAAGTTTTAAGTGTAAAGTTAGATTGCTTATTTTTCTTGTTTTGTGAAGTTGGCCTTTAATGCTAGGAATTTCCCACAAAGGATTGCTTTAGTTGTATCTCACAGATTTTGAGTTGTTGCATTTTCATTTTTTTTGTTTTAAGATATTTTTTGATTTCTTTCTTGATCTCATTGTTAACCCATTCATTGTTTATTAACATGGTATTTAGCTTCCATGTCTTTGTGTGTTTTTCAATATTTTTTTTGTGATTGATTTCTAATTTTATGCCATTAAGGTCAGAAAAAGTGATTGATATGATTTCAGTATTATTTAATTGATTGAGACTAGTTTTGTATCTTAACATGTCATCTATACTAGAAAATGTTCTATGTAAACTTGAATAGAATGTATATTCTGTTGGTCTGGGATGAAGTGCTCTGAATATATTAATTAAATTCATGTCACCTAGTGTGCTATTTAAGGCCATTGTTGCCTGTTGATTTTCTGTCTGGATTCATTGATATCAATGTTGTATTAAAGTTCCCTGCTATGACTGTTTTACTGTTGATCTCTCCCTTTATGTCTACCAAGATTTTCTTTATATATTTATGTGTTCCTATGTTAGGTGTATAAATGTTTATAAGGATTTTATCCTCTTGTTGGATTGCTCCTTTATCACTATGTGGTGTCCTTTTCTTTTATCTCTTATATAGCCTTTGTTTGAAAGTCTATTTTGTCAGGTGTAAGTATTTCTACCTCAGCATTTCCCTCTTTCCATTTGCATGAAATATATTTTCATCCCTTTACTTTTAGTCTGTGTATCTTCCATTTTGAGGGGAGCCTCTTGTACATAGCATATATATGGGTATTATTTTCTTTTCCATTCAGCAACCCTATGTCTTTTTATTGGAGCATTTATGTCACTTACCTTTAAAGTGATTATTGATAGGTACTTGTGTATTGCCATATTATTCTTTAGCTATGTTTCTCTGTTTTGTTATTCTTCTTAAAGAAGGCCCTTTAACATTTCTTGTAATACTGGATTGATGATAAACTCCTTTAGCTTTCTCTTGTCTGGAAAGCTCTTTATTTCTACTTTAATTTTAAATGATAGCTTTTCTGGATAGATTAATCTTGGTTGTAGGTGCTTGCTTTTCATGACTTTGAATATTTCATGCCAATACCTCTGGCCTTAAATGCTTCTGTTGAGAAATTAACTGTCAATCTTATGGAAGTTCCTTTGTAGGTAACTATCTTTCTCGCTGCTTTTTATGATTCCCTTTGTCTTTAACTTTTGCCACTTTATTTTTTATCATTTAAAAATTTATTCATTGATTTTTAGAGAGAGAGAGAAAAAAGGAAAGAAGGAGTGAAACATCAATTGATTTTTATGCTTATTTATGTATTCATTGGTTACTTCTTCTATGTGCCCTGTCAGGAGACTGAACCCTTAACCTTGGTGTATTGGGATGATGCTCCAACTATGTTACCTGGCCAGGGCCTAAACTTTACCATTTTATTTATAATGCATCTTGGTGTAGTCCACTTTGGGCTCATCTTGTTTGGGAAACTCTGTACTTTCTGGACTTTTGTGTCTTTTTGCTTTACCAGGTTAAGAAATTTTTCAATCATTATTTCCTCAAATAGGTTCTCAATTTGTTGCTCTCTTTCTTCTCCTTCTGGCATTCCTATGATGTAGATATTGTTATGCTTTATGTTGTCCCAAAGGTCCCTTAAACTATCCTCATTCTTTTTAATTTTTTTTTGCTGCTCTGATTTGATGTTATTTTGTACCTTGTCTACCAAATCACTGATATGATCCTCTTCTTCATCCAACCTACTATTTATTCCTTTCTGTATATCCTTCATTTGAGATACTGTATTCTTCATTTCTAACTCATTGTTTTTTATAGTCTCTATGTTCTTTTTCATGGTTTCTAGGTTCTTTTTCATGCTGTTATAGCTCTCACTAAGTTCCTTGAGAATCCTGATAACCATTTTTCTGAACTGTATATCTAAATAGTTGCTTATCTTTATCTCATTTATCTACTCCTATGGATATCTCTCCCCTTCTTTCATTTGGGGTATATTTCTTTGTTTCTCCATTTTGGCTACCTCTTTGTGTTTATTTCTATGTATTAGATAAATCTGCTGTGATTGTCAGGGGGAAGCCAGCAGAGTTTATCAGGCTCAGACAACCAAGATTTGGCCATGTGAAGTGAGGGCTCTGCACCAGTTGGGGGTGCAAGGGAAAAAAGGCCTTTGTACTAGAGCCACACATCTCAATATATCCCAGATTATGCCCAGAACCTGATCTCAGCAAGGCAGGGTTCCTGGGAGACAAGAGGTAGGCCAATGATCTCTCATGTTGGGGAGATTTTGGTCAGGTTTGAGGAAAAGTAGGAGGAGTGGCTCTTGCCCCAAAGCCACACAACTTAGTCTGTCCCAGATTCTGCCAAACCATTGGCAAGGTGTAGCCACCAGGAATTGGGAGGGTGGAGCCACCAGGATCCTGCAGAGTAGCTGTTAGGGAAACTCCTGTGAGAGGAAGGCACCATGAGGTCCACAGGGATATCAGGGGAATGGCCTCTAGCTTAAAGCCACACAACTCAGTCACTAACTCTCCTGGGTCTACCTAGACTTCTACAGTTTTGCCCAGACAGCTGATTCCTCATCAGGATGCAAGCTCCACAGGGTTGAGTGGTAGAGAGTCCAGAGGGTATTGGCTATTGTATTTTCCCAGGCTGATGCCACATGGGAGGAAGTGCTCCACCCAAGAAAGATGGCACCTGGGGTGTGGGAGAAGAAGTCAGCTCAAGGATACTGAAAGCTGTCCCTTCAGCTCTCTCCCCAGAGCTATAAACCTCAGTCTCTCTTCATGTGACTCCAGTTCATACTTTCCTCTGCCAGAGTCCAGTTGCAAATGAGATATTGTGCATTGGCCCTTTAAGTGGGCACCTGTATCTCTAGCAAACTCCCACCTCTTCCTGGAAGATAGAATCCCTGCTGAATTTCATAGCTAGATATTTTGTGGGTGTTTCCTCCAAGCATTGGTGCTCTGGTATGGGGAGACTGGCTTGGGGTTAAGAACCCATTTTTCTCAGGGAGAAACTTTGCAGCTGAGATATACACCCAAAACCTCCAATGCCACTTGTGGGCACAAGATTGGCCCTTTTGGTGTCTTCACTCTTCCTACCAGTCTTGATGTGGCTTCTTCTGTAAACCCTTGGTTATAAGTCTTGTCTTCAGCTAGTCTTCAGTCGACCATTCAGAATGATTATCCTATAATTTAGTCGTAATTCCAGTTTAGTGCTGAGAGGGGTGAGTGTGCTTTCTACCTACTCCACTGCCATCTTGGTCCCTAAGGTTAAATTTAAAAAGATTCCCAAAATCATGTCTCCAGAAAAATTTATTTTGGGTATGAGAAATTGCAAATGTCATTTATTATTTCCTCTGACACCAGAATACATAAATCTTTGAACTTGTCAGTAGCATTTCACATACTGTGATACTGAGAGAGAAAACAAATACACTCAGAGTACAACATTTCACCTCTCTCTTCTTTTTATTTTTAGATATTAATTATAGATGCTTTAGAAACATCTTTAATATTCTATTTTTAAAGAAAAAACAAAGACTGGTTATATGTTGTTATAAATTATAGGATTATTCATGCTGTTCTGTTAGAATACAAATGAGAAAATTAATTCTCGCAGACAGTGACCCCTAAACCAAAATAACTCCTAGCAGTAAAACTTGGAGTGGGTACTTGATAATCACACACATTGTTTGATGACTCAGGAAAGACATATTATCTCCTTTAAACTAAAGTTAGTTGTTTATATTCATTTTTATTGTAAATAAGGAATGCCTAAAACAAATTTAAATTATAAATTTAGATATTTAATGTTTAAGAGAAAAGACAAAGTGTATATATATATATATGTGTGTGTGTGTGTTAAAATATATTTAGTTATCATTTAGGTTAGTCTTCAGTGCTTTTAAGTAATTTTCATTTGTCTTTACATGTGTAAATGTAATATTTACCTTTGCATACTAGGTTCAATAAAGGCATACATATTTCTGATTTTTTATATGGGATGTAAATTGACTAAACCAAATTCTAAAATCTTTTTTCCCCCAACAGTTTTCAGATAATACACTAAGAGAGCACCAATATATGCCCTAATCTTTTATATCCAAGAGAAAATTGCTAAATTGGTTAAACCCAGTTCCCACAAATCACCAAATGATATGACATAGAATAATGTACACTTGTTTCCGTCATATTTGGTGTTCAGAATGGATTACTTTAGAGGATACTGAGATAGAGACATTTTTCAAATGAGAGGATGCTCCCCATTTATTACCATCAATGACAGCATAGGCATTATTCCAATTTGTTCAATGTGTCTAGTGGAAGTCCAACCTGGTTTTCAGAATAGGAGGTGGAAGTTAGAGGAAAATGGGATAAGTAAGGCAAGAGCAAAGACAAGAGAAAAAGAGATGAAATATTGGCTTTCTTTGTTTCATATTCCCAAGACAACTTACCATTCAAGGAGCTTTCATTCATACCTTAGGAGACTTTGGAATATGCTTCCTCTTTTAGAGTAGCCACTAGCTACAGGAACACATTTCTGCTCCAGGAACCAGACGAATGTGGGCTCAGTGATAGAATTCTCAAAACAGAATAAATGAGAGTCCTCTCATTATAGTATTATAAGCCACTTTATTTAGCATGATGGGAAGAATTTGCACCTTAATATTTTAGGCAATAGATACATTGATATAGCTCATTTCTTTCATAACTTTCAAGCATCTGTCTAATGTGATGCAGTACATTGAGTTTGTTACTTGGCATAAGGATAATATTAATAATGCTCTGCTATTTTACTCTTTATTTCTCCCCTTTCTCTTCTAAAATGGAGGAGGCGAACTACTGAATCACAGTCTTACTACCCTACTTCCACTTCTCAAACACCTGCCTCCCCTTCCCGGCCTGCTTCTGCTCAATGACCTTGTATTAATTTTGAAGGAGATCGTGTTGCTTGTCCTTCAGGTAGACAGCTCTTGTGCTGTCTGCTCCTTAACTGTGATCAGACCACCTTATTACTTTCCCTCTTCCAAGGTCCCATCTTGACTTAATTCCTGTCTTGTGTAAACGCCCTGAGTAAGCATTGGTGAGATTTAATTTGGAAACTTGGCTTGGGATTTGTGGAGCAACAAGAACAGCTGGTGCTGCTGCTGTTCAGTTTTTCTTGGCAGATGGGCATAGAGGAAATTAAGAATGGGGAAATTTGCCTCAGCTTTGGCTATTTCCTGCAGAAATGTTATGTTTACCAGCTCTTTCTCCTCTACTGCTCTAGCACCAGGGCTCAATACTTTAATGCATTCTGTTAAATTCATGGTCCAGAGCTTCCTGTGTAGCCTTTGTTCTGAATTTCATACTCTAGTAGTCCTCTGGCCACTTGACCACAATGTGAAGCAGTTTCAGTTATACTTAAGCAGTTTGAAGTATACCATAAGTAAATGTTATTCCACATCCCCAGTAATTATATGTATTGGTTTGTCTATTTATTTATTAAAATAAGCTTCACTGAGCATCAGTTTGTTCAGGTGGCTATAACAAAATACCATAGGCTGGATGGCTTGAACAACAGACATATTTTTACAGTTCTGTAGAAGTCCAAGGTCAAGGTGCTAGCCAATTCAGTTCCTGGTAAGGACCCTCTTCCTCGCTGTCAGACAGCCACTTTCTTATTCGATCCTCATATGGCCGAGGGAAGGCAAGCTCTTTGTTCCTTACTCTTCTTATAAGGGCACTAATCTCATCATGGAAACTGCACTCTCATGAACTCACCTCAACCTAATTGCCTCCCAAAGGCCCTGCTTCCTCTTACCATGACATTAGGGGTTTGGACTCAACATATACATATTGGGGGACACAATCAGTTCATAATAATGAGTTATAATCTATGTACCATAGAACTTTATAATTTTAAGAGTAAAAATTAATGTGGTTTGATCTACCAGCGTGATCATGGTATTAGAACATTAACATTACCCCCAAAACTACTTCTGCCACTGGTCAGGTAATTCCTGCTACATGCTCCCAGGCTAGCCTCTGCAAATTTTATAGGATAATTTGTCTTAGTATTGTAAGAGTTATTTGTATTTTCTGACTACCAGCTCTTTATTAGACATATGCTATGCAGATATTTTTCCCAGTCTGTGGATTGCCTTTTCATTTTCTTAACAGTGTTTTTAAAGGAAAAAAAAACTTTACTTTTGATATGTCATTAATTTTTTATTTTATGAATAAGGCTTTTAGTCCTACCTAGCACTTCTTTACTAACCATAAGATCACAAAAGTTTTGTTATATTTTCTTCACTGTACTTTCTGTTACTATAGTTTGCCTTTTTTAGAATGTCATTTAAATAGAATCATATAATGTGTACATAATCTTCACTGTCTGCTTCTTTAATTAAGCTTGATGATTTAAAGTTCACCCGTGCTCTTTTGCATATCATTAGTTCTCTCCTTTTTATTTCTGAGTTTACTCGTTTTCCAGTTGATGGACTTGCAGCTTGTCTCCAGTGTTCGCCTATGGCGAACAAAGCTCCAGTGAACATCAGAGGGCAAGTCTTTGTAGGGGCATAAGCTCTCATTCTCTGCAGTAAATGTCTGGGAGTGGAATCAGTAGGTAACATAATAAATGTAGCTTTAATTTGACTAGAAAGTGTCACCCTGTTTTCAAGTTGCATGCCCTTTTGAATTTTCTCCTGCGGTCTGTGAGTTCCAGTTGCTCTACATCCTCACCAGCACTTGTTGGTCTTTTAAAATTTTAACAGTTCCAGTGGGTGTGTAGTGCATTTCTATATCAACTAGTGATATTGAAGATTTTTAACATGATTATTTGCTATTAATGTATCATATTGAAAAATTTTCCATTCAAACATGTTATCTATATTTTATAGGATAATTTGTCTTAGTGTTGTAAGAGTTATTTGTATTTTCTGAATACCAGCTCAATATTAGATATATGTTATGCAAATACTTTTCCCCATCTGTGCATTGCTTTTTTATTTTTTAACAATGTTTTTAAAGAAAAAACTTTTACTTTTGATATTTCATTAATATTTTATTTTATGCATAGGGCTTTTAGTCCTACATAACTTCTTTACTAACCCTAAAGTCACAAAGGGTTTGTTCTATTTTCTTTCAGAAACTGTATAATTTAGGACTTCATTTAGGTTTATAATCCATCTTTTTCTAGTTAATATTTTTTATGGTGTATGGTAAAAATTTGTAGTTCATTATTTGTATTTGGATATTCAGTTTTTCTAGCACCATTTATTGAATTCAGTCCCCATTATTCTAAGATGTCCAGGAGTGTAGTTTTGATAGAAAATCTCAGCGTGGCTTTGGTAGAAAAAGAAATATAAAAATGACAATACTATTCAAAAGAGCTTTTTAAAAACTGCTTTAGGAAAGGGATGCTAGACACAGTGTGTATGATGTAGTTCTAATTTAATATAACTATACTAAAAAAACAAGTGAGTATGTTTTACTTTTATGACTTCTCATTTAGTAGAATCACAAATGAGAAGTAAAAATTTCTGTTACTGTAGATCTCTGAGTTATAAATTTAGAAAACATGGTCAGCATATTTACTCACTGGGCTTTTTCTATTGATTATACTCCAAAGCTCTGATATAAGCATATTATGAATTTAAATGTAGCCTTTATAAATGGCAACTGTATTTTTTTTCCTTGTAGAACTCCTCCTAATAATTTTCCACAAGTACAGATCAGAACATAATCTTCTACTTTTTCAAATAGTATAATTGTTCATTTTTTTAGCATAGAAATGTTTACCATCTTTGTCCAAATAGAAGTAATGTTAAGTTACTTTGGTTGCTCAATTAGATTGACATAAAAAAATGATGGAAGTTGTATGTTTTCCATAACCTTGAAGTGGATACATCATCTTTTTTCATGTTTTGCTTCTGTCATTATTACAAATGTGTTTTCATTTTGTTTTAATCATGAGTTTTTTCTATAATAAATTGACACATTAAGGCTTTTGCCCTTCTGTTGCACAACTTAAACTTGATTCATCAGCATTTTTAGAGTGGGTAAGCTCTGTGGACACATCACAATAATCTGATGACTTATTCTTACATGAACACAAAAATTTAGTTTTATTCTTTAAGCAACCAAAGGGTGTCACAGATCTGAGAAGTTCATGTAGATCTTTCTTATGTGGTGGAGATGTGATATACTCTGTCTATTTTTAATTCTGCCATATGCAGCTTCACAGCAAAATTTCACACATGCAGATGAGTGTAAAAAAAAGTCTACTGAAAAAAATTTGTTGACTTAATTTAAGCAGCATTGTGATGTGAGAGCCAATTTTGTATTTTAATGCCAAATTAACAAAATAATTACTCTAAACATGTTAATATTCATCTTTGCATTATAATAAATTATTTAAATGCTTGAAACATATACAGTACTTAAAACAGTACTTGGTACATAACAAGTATTCAATAACTGTTATCATTGCCATTCTTCAGTGGAAAGAAAAAGAGACCCACAAACTGAGGTTCAGGGTTGCTCATAACAAGAAGAGATATGGTACCTGGAATAGTTTGAAGAGTGTCAACATTAATTATTAAATAAAAGTATTAATCAGTTGCAACTAGGAAACAAAAGATCGTTATGAGTACAGAACCAAAGGTACTTAGAAGACAACAAATCTGATCATTGTATGATTTATATATAATAAAATGCTTATATTTAATTCTGTATATTTGAAAACTAACCATTTTGCTGCAATAATAGGTTTGTAGAAAATGTGGATTTTATCAAATTCTCATCTAAATTGCTTTGAAATAGATGGTTGGTATAATGTCCAAAACAATTTCTTTTCTTTTTACTCTTTAAATGATATAAACATTGCTCCTTCCTTTCAGGAACTTATTTCCTGTGGCTAGGATGAACTCCACTTCCACCTTCCTTAATTAGGCACATGAATAAGGAAGAGTGAATGGCTGATCAGGATATCCTGTTTTCTCTGACGACAATTGCTATTCAATTTTTGGCATTTAAATCCCCTTCCACCAAAGCATATGCAATTTGATCTTTTTTTCTACTTTGGTGGGTGTGCAGTGATCACTCTCTATTTCTAGTGAAGTAAAGCTTGCTGGGGTAGACCTTCTACTATAATTAGTGACAGTATCCTAAGTTATAGGAAGAAAAGTAATTCTATTCAAAATGTGAAAATGATTGACGACAGCTTTTTTCAAAGACAGATAGGGTGAGGATTTTAGACACACTGGTGAATATTCTTCCCTGATATGTTAGCTCTAAGCTGTAGTACTAGGCTTAACTCCTTCTTCTAGTCACTGTTTGTGAGAGTTTAAACAATGCCCCTCACAGTGTTCTTTTCCTTGTCTGGGTTATATCCTAAATGGGAGTCCTAGTCTTAAACTAAGTATTGGGGGTTTTTTTTTGGTTTGTTTTTTGTTTTTTCTCTTTATGTCCCCACTCCATCTCTGATAAAACAGAATTAATTCCACATTTTATCTCATGGAAATTCTTTAGTGTCATGTTAGAGCATTTTAGGATTTGTATGCATATATGCCTGTATGTATGTGCATGCACACATGCACATGTGTGTGCATGTCTGTAGATATCTGGAAGGTAATGAATACCTTTGGAGAATAAAATAACAAGATATAATCTATGCCTCAAGGTAACAAGGCTGGAGGTAGCAAGAAAATGGAATAGAAGAGATATGCATTGGAGGCTGGTGGCCAGAGGACTGTTTAAGAAAGGAAAAAAAAAAGATATTTTGAAGCATAGAGTTGAAATGTTTAAAATGCTTAGGAGGAATGAACCCAACCTTGGTGAATGTTGTAATGATGAGGTTTTATTTTCTATATTGACTAATACTTATGATTATTACAGCAGACTACATTGAATGGTGACTTTTGGTTCACAATTTACATAATTGTTTTTATGTACTTTTACTAGTTTTTCTCATATTTTTATACTGAAAATATATAAATGTATCTTGAAGTTGGAAAACTTGGTTTTTGCGATGAAGAACTAATAAAGTTTGGTTACTGACAGGAAGAAAGCAAAGGTGAGGGAGTAGGAAGTATTAAAGCTCTCCTTGAAATTTCTAGCAGGAATTGTCTAGAAGTCAATGGAATGGTGCAGAGAGAAACAGACTAAAAGAATAAATTTTGGCTTGGCTGGTGTGGCTCAGTGAATTGAGTGCGGCCTGTGAACCAAAGTGTTGTCAGTTCAATTCCCAGTCAGGGTACATGTTTGGATTGCAGGCCAGGTCTCCAGTAGGTGGTGTGCGAGAGGCAACCACACACTGATGTTTCTCTTCCGCTTTGTCTTCCTCCCTTCCCCTCTGTCTAGAATGAAAAAATAAATAAAGAAATAAATAGATAGCTCTTTTTTAAAAAAGAATACATTTCTAGACCTATGTATTTTAATAACTTCTAGTGTATATTGGTTTTCTGGATCTTAATTTCTTATTTAATATGATTGTGATGAACTAAATATTGACAAATACTGTATGATTTCCCTTATAAATGAAACCTAAAATTATATAAAGTTATATCCTTTGGGGAAGAGATCCTTGGGACTTTCCAAAGTTTTAGTAATTCAAACACATATTTTTGTTATTTTTACAGCAATTTTACAATTGGATTTGCCAGCAAGTGTAGTGCCTGAGTCACAAATGGAACATCAGATTATTAAAATGTTTTCAGGTGATTTTTGTAGTTTTTCTTTATTATACCCCTTACTCTGATCTGCAATCAGTACAGTTTTCCTTTGTTTTATTTGTTGCTACACTGGTGGGTTTGTGTTAGTATTCTTTTTATATTATTAAATTTTGAAATATTTAAAAAACATGGAAAATGGCAAAAGCTAATATATAGACTTTCTATAATTAAAATTGATAGCACCATCTCACTGTTGTTTTATATTCCTTTTTTCTGTTGTTTTCAAAGAAATTGAACTCTAAATAAAAAGTGGCAACCACTTCTCGCATTTGCAAATGGAAAAACTACAGGATTCAACATATTCCCTCAAGCCACACAGTGTTGATGAGAGTCCTACAGTATGGGTCTCTAGACCCTTGATATGCTCTTCCATTGACAGGACCATTGATTTAATTATTGGCTGAATTAAAAAAGAAATAATTTAACTAGACATCATACTTCTATGACATCAAATTAAACAAAACCAAATGGCACTTTTGTTTTAGTTTATATTTAAAAAGTAGTAAGATCCCTGACTGGTGTGGCTTAGTGGGCTGTGCATTGTCCTTCAAATCAAAAGGTCCCTGGTTTGATTCCAGTCAGTACTCATGCCTGGGTGGTGGGTCAGGTCCCTGGTTGGGAGCATGTGAGAGGCAACCAATTGATCTTTCTCTCTCACATTGTTTCTCTCCTTTTCTTTCTCTGTCCGTTCCTCTCTCTCTAAAAATAAATAAATAAAATCTTAAAATGATTATCTTTACACTGAAAAAAACATGAGTAAAACAAAAGATTTATTTATTTCACAATTTATTGATAATGGAATCTCAGAAAGAAAGGAGAGAATGGGGAAGAAAAGATATTTGAAGACACAAAAATCAAGAATTTTCCAAAGTTGATAAACTCTATCAACTCACTCTACTAGAACTCTTAGTGACTTTTAAACTGTATAATACAAAACAAATTATACCTCATTTCAGGATGGTCAAATGGCTAAATATCAAAAGTAAGAATATCTAAAGCAGCTAGAGAAGTGAGACATAGTACAACAAAAAGACTGATTGCACAAATCATGGCTGACACATTTCTAGAACCACTGTTGGCTAGAAGAATATAAAATATCACTAAAGTGCTCTGGGAAACCAATAGAACATAACTAACCACACATACACAAAAGTAAGAAACCAAAAATAAAAGTTGTTTTTCAACCCCATATTTTGTATACAGTAAATAAAAATATCTTAAAAATTGAAGGTGAAATGAAAATGTTATTTAACAAGTTACTCTTAAATGCAAAGAATGCCAATATATTGTGTGACTTGTAGTGCATGTAATAGCACAATATTGTATAAGAGAAGAGATGGGAAGATGTCTAAATAGAGTTATGCTGTTGTAAGGTGTTCACACCAATCATGAATTAGTATAATCTTTGAAGGCAACTATGGTAGCTTAAGGAAACATTTTATAATCCTTAGAACAGACACACACACACAACACATAAAGAGGTATTGCTAAAATGTCAATACAAGAAATAAAATATAGGTTTAAAAATAAGTGGTTTACCCACAGGAAGACAAGAAAGTAAAAATGAAAAGACAAACAACAGAGGGACAAATAGAAAATAAATAGCATTTGGATGTTTTTGAAAAACCCAAATCATCAATAATTACATTTAGTGTAATAGGAATAAACACTGGAATTAATAGACAGATGTGGTTAGATTGAATAAAAAAGCAAGACTAAATTTTATTCTGTTTACAAGAAAGAAGCACTAATTACAAAGGGGGACACAAAAAATAAAATTTATTTATAAAAAGTTGTGTATTTATTCTTACATGTTTAACTGTCAGTCACCTTCACAGTTTCTCCATTTGATGCAATACACTTATTGAAACATTTTTCCCACTGCTCAAAACAGTTTTTGACCTCATTGATTTTGATGCTTTTTAGTGCTTCTGCCATTTTTTGTTTCATCTCTTCCACATCGGCAAAATGTTTCCTTTTGAGGACTTTCTTCATTCAGGGAAACAAAAAAAGTTGTTTGGGGTAAAACTGGATGAATAGGGAAGGTGGGAGTCATGTCATTTTTTGGTCACAAACTGCTGAACACTCAGTATGGTGTGGGCAGGTGTACTTGTATATCATCTACCATGAAATGGGCAAATGTGTTGAGTCTCCAGAAAAAATTCAGTGAAGCTGAACACAGCCTCTCACAACAACACCAGCTGGTACACTGATAGAGATGGGTTCCTAGAACACTCACCTAGTGGGAGAACCCTGTACTACAAGGGGTCCACTCTGCAGAAGATAATTCCATTTTTGGGGGGACCCCCTCAGATAAGGACATTTGCAGATTAAAGGCAAAAAGATGGAAAAAGATATGCTATTAAATAGTAAGGCACTATGATGATATCCGATAAAATACATTTTAAGGCAAAGGATGTGCTAGAAAAAATGGAGACATTTTGTAATGATGAAAGTTTAATTTATTAATAATGCTTAATAATTCCAAACATGACTGCACTGAACATAGAGCTTCAAAATACATGAAGCCAAAATTGACCAAAGAAAAGGAAAAATAGGCAAATCAACAATTACACTTGCATTTTTGAATGCTCTTCTGTCTACAATTGACTGATCAGGGAGATGAAAATTATCATAAATATATAAAAGATGTGTACAACACTATCAACCAAATTCATTTAATTGATATTCACAGAACATTGTGTTTATTGAGAGATACTTCTCCATGTTTTTGTTTGTTTGTTTGTTTGCTACATTTCTACATGTCTTACTAGCAAAGGCACTGCCTACCTTTGTCCTGGAATAATTTTAAAAAATGTTTGTATAGCATGGTAGGAGAATAGATATAGTGTCAACCTCTGGAAAAAAGGGCAGGCATACTTATTATCCACTATAAAAAATTCAGATTCCTTATGTTCAGAGTTTCTTTTCTATAATACACCCTAGGGCATGTGACTTTTCAAGTACCCCCATGGGAATCGGGGTTCAGGAAACTGGTATACTGACTAGTACATTTGCTATGATTAATAAACTAAAATTTTCTCTGACAGAAGAATCTCTTGTCTTCTGCCAGCACCCACAAATCTGTGGCATGCTTGTTACTTTGAAAGGAGGATAAAATCTTAGATACTTCACAGTTCTGGGCTCACTTAAAATTGCAGAATATACATTATTTTTTAATGCCCATGGAACCTTCATCATGATAGACGATCTTCTGGGTCTTGAAAGAAGTTGCCGTATAATAACACAATTAAACACATACAGAATATAGTCTCTGACAACAGTTATGTTAAACTGGAAGTCAATAACAATAAGATATCTTGAACTTTTACCAATATGAGGGAATCAATCAACATATTAATTTATAATCCATGGATCACAATAAATAACAAGGGAAGTTAGAATATTTTTCTAAAGGACTAAAAAGCACAATATAATAAGTTTTTCTGGATGCAATAAAAGCTATACTTAGAGGGAATTTATAACTTCTATAAATATGTCTATGCATATAGAAGAAAAGATGTTTTGTCAATGATGTGATATTCCACTCAAAAGAAAAAAATAAGAACAAATAAATAGTCCCAAAATATATGGAAGAAAAAAAAATCAAAACATTCAAGCAGGCATCAATGATACAGAATATGGCCAAGAAATAAGAAAAACCAATAAAGTCAGTAAGTTCTTATTCTGATTATTATTTAGTGCATCTGCTGTGCCTGACCTTTCTGGATCACTCCTTGGAAGGAGCAGTAAGAGTGTGTTTTGTGCAGAGGAGCGGGGAAGATATTCTTTCTGTATGAGATGGAGAACACAATGATCCAACTGAGAAAATTATTCAATGGTCAACTTGAAAACCAGATACCAGGTTGTGGCAACCTAGTATCCTAGGTGTCATTTGTGATGGACATAACATTAGTGATAGTATCAATCTTATTCTTTCAATTTGGTCTTCTAAAATATAACTACTTATATATACTGAGGCAGTAAATCTGAGTTAGGCTTGTATGCAAGCTTTCTCTTTATTATATATATTGTATATTTATACTAGTCTGAAAGTTTGTGTCTTCCTCCAGATTTTTATGTTGAAATCCTAACCCTAATTTAATATTATGGGAGGAGGCTTTGATAGGTGATTAGGTTGTGAGGACTGAGCCATTATGAATGGGATTAGTATCCTTATAAAAGAGATCTGGAGAGCTCCCTCATCTTCTGCCATGTGAGGGCATAGTGAGAGGGTAGCTATTTGTGAATCAGAAAATAGGCTCTTACCAGGAACCAAATATGCCAGCACTTTGATCTTCCTAGCCTCCAGAAGTATGAGAAATAAATTTCTGTTGTTTGTAAGCCATATCTCTATGGCATTCTGTTATAGCAGCCCAAATGGACCAAGGCATACATGTTTATGTATATGTGTGTGTATGTGAGTACTTTATACACATATATATTTTCTTCCACTGTACCATAGTTAGTTGTCCAAAAACAACTGAGACAGAAATTCAAGGAGTCCATAACATCATCTATCTATTCCAATATCTAAATATTAAAGAGACTACATTATAACTAAATGATAATTTGGACCATCTTATAGAGATGGAGGGGCACATTAGTTAAAATAGATTAGTGCAATTTTTAAATCCTTGCACATTCTTAATCCTTGTTAATTCCACACTTTGTTATAATTTTACATTAGTGTCTGTTTTGGAAGAAAACATGTTTATTTTCATGTCAAGAAGTTATCATTACTATTCAGCTGTCACTGGAAAATATTTGCTGAAAAATGAAGACTTTTATATTTTTCATGGGATAAGAAGTCCAAGAATTCTTATGTCACCTGGGGATGACATTTCATAATTCCAACATATTCCTTCTCAGTTTCTGTTCAGCGATCTTTCTTACATGTGTGTGGTTTGTAATGAATGGCAGGAAGGCTCAACCAAGACTGTCTATACTTGAGGCAGGAAAAGGAGATGCAGGGCAGAAGGCACATACCCTTTGAAACTGCCCCTTTCATGGATGTTCCACGGAAAAAGTTTTTCTCTGACTGGCAATGTAGCTCACGACCACTGATATGTATAAAGGAAATAGCGAAATGTAAAAGTTTGGCCAGGAAGTTTTGCCATATTTAACAAAGTAGGAATTCTTTCAGTAAGGGATAAAAGTTAGGTATCTTTAGGCAATTGGTAATTTCTCATTAGCAATCTCTGCCATAGCTATTGTTAGTAATTTTTGACTTTTCAGTGCCAGATAGGCATTATGGGAATCACAATTTTTTTTAATTTCTGCAATTGACTAAATTTTTATAGTAGGCAGAAGTGGATTGGTTAAAAGTAATAGAATAAAGACAGCAAGAATTTTAAAGGCAGGTAGCAATGGATGTTTTGTCTGAAGAGAGTTAGAAGCAAACTATTACCTAGAGAGAAAGGAGAATAATACCATTCAAGTTACAAGATTTTCAGTAAAGTAGTAGTCAGCAGTCTAATATGAGTAAAATGAAGCTCACCAAAAAATTTTGAACAAAGGTGAAAGAGGCTATCTCAGAAGCTATCAATGTGCTGTCACTGGAAGTGATCAAGTTTGACTAATGACCAGCTGAAGTGGAACTCAAGCCTCAGAGGTATTAAGATAATTATTGTTATCCTACTCTCAATTTAAGATTCTTTGACTTCTGAGAAAGAGGACACAAGATGCTAATCAGCCAAGTATGTAAGTTAAAACACAATAGCCTTTGCCTTTAACCTTTTAAGCAAGTTAATAACATTATCTTCTCTTTAATTGCTCATCAAATCTAAAATAATATAATTAAACTGTATAAATCATGAGGCACAATACTTCTAGCTACAGAAGTATTTGTTATGATTATACTCTATGGCTTACTTGTATAAAAGCTATCTCAAGATAATTTAAATTATAAAGGGATTTACTTATACAGCTTAAAAGTTTCAGAGAAATAACATGTTTAGGTATGGCTTGATGAAGTCTCTGACCCACTCTGTTTCAGTTTTGTCTTGAAATGGTGTCTCTCAGGGTGGCAAACTAATGGCATAGCCACAAATTACATCATTAGGAGAGGACAGGCATCTCATTCCAGAATTCTTTTTATAAATACCATAGCTTTTGTGATGACTGGCTAACCTTTAACTATCTCAGTGGCCAGGAAAATGCTATGCATTGATTGAATTGGTCTTAGATTGCCAGAACCGTTTGGTATGTGAATTGCGTTAACAGTATTTGTAATAAGAAACTTGAGATTATCCCAAAAGATGTGGATTACTCAAGGTCCACCCGATCCCACCCAACTTGCACAGCGGCTTCGTGATGGAGAATTTTTGGAATGGTTGTTGAGGGGATAACCACAATATTGATTGCTGAAGTGAAAAACACTCCAAATGGTTTGAAATATATGGGAAAAGACATGACTTTATGGTTTCAACTTCAGAGGTTGTAAAAGATACTAAAGCTCAGAAATTGGAACTGTCAGTTCTACAAATGGAGTTTCCAACCAGCTTATAATTACAACATTCACAAAACTTTTATTTTCAATGATAGAGGTAACTGACACATTTATTGAGTGTTGGTGAACAGAGGTTACAAATTCCATTGTGCCTTCAAAATAAGTTATAAAGTTACCAAAGACAGTCTAACATTGCAAACCTTGGAAAAAATAGATTCAACTGTCCACTTCTACAGCCACAATGGCTGTCAAATGAGCTACTGAAAAAATGTTTTTTGACCAAGAATAATCCTCAGATAAAGCTTTATTAATCCTTAAAGATAGATATCTTCTTTGGGATTTCTGTCAGTACAGACCATCAGCTTAATCTAAAATGAATGATTTTAACTGACACATGCTTTCAATACCCTCGGTCTTTTCCACATATCTTGAAGAAATAACTACCATCATTTCTCACTCTATCTTTCTTGGGTCTCACACAAATTGCTGCCAAATGACAAAAGAGAATAACAGGAACTCAATCATCTTTGTATTGAATACATGTTCTATATAAATTGGTTTTGGAGAATGAGTTATTATACCCAATTCCAGTAAAAGCACAGAAAATTTAACTTTCATTATCAAATGGCAGAAAGCCATAAATTGTGTACTATGATGAAAAAGTTATTAGAGGGGTTTTCAATATAAATCTGTGTTAGTCTAATAGTTTGAAATTTACAAACCTATAGTTGTGTTATTTCAGAGTATTATTTGTACCCTTCCCAATAGTTAAAATAGTTATTTAAATGATTATGCATATACATATATGTGCTATGCATACATATTTCAGTTATCACATATAAAAGATTTGATGTAGTCGAAAAGGCCAGGAAGCTCTAGATTAGATCTTAGCTCTAGCATTTAATGCCAGGCAAACTTGAATATAAGACATTGTGAAATCTTAGGCTTCTCATGTTTAAAATGGGGCAATTCTGTGTATGCATAGTATTGCTGTGAACAACAATGAGATAAATTGTAAAACATAGTGGTTAGTAATAGTCACCATATTTATTCTACTCAACATAAATTAAAGGGTTATTATAAGAATAGAAGAAACTATATCAGTAAGAATATTATGAAGATAATTATATTGTTAATATTGCTTTATTCACTACAATAGAGGGTGAATCTATCTGGAAAATGTAGTTTTAGAATTCATGTATGGTTTTGCAATATACTGAAACTGGAGAGAAGAAATCTTCCTTATTGATTTTTAAATTTAAAATTTTTTTCAATTTTTTTGAGGATCAAAATCACTTGGAAACATAAGCACACACATTTATATCATAAATAAAGGCATGAAAAGAAATGAAAGAAAATATATACACATTATACTCATATACCTCATATACTCATATACTCATATACCTAGGTTTATACTCATATACTCATATACCAAGTTTTAGTTCCACATAAAAGGAGATACTCATTTCTGGCTACAGGGGAGGGGTTTAGAGAGGTTTAAGAGAGGAAAGAGAATTCAGTGCTGAGCTCTTTAAAAAAATTATTTTTGTCCGTCTCCATCACCACCACCACCAGTCACCAATCACCCAATAAAGAGGAAGGAATCTCCTAGATGGGAGAGTCTGTGAATAGATGTATTTTGCTGCAGATACTGTCTGGAGCTCTGCAAAAATGATGAATAAGAAAACATGTTGCAAATGAAAGAACAGAACAAAACTCCAGTAAAAGAACTTCACAAAATGGAGATAAGCAATCTACCATATGCAGAGTTCAAAACACTGGTTATAGAATGTTCAATAATCTTAAAGAGAACTTTGACAAAGAGATACAATATAAAAATTGAGGTAGAAAACAAAAAATAACTACCAAGAAATGAAGAATATAATACTCAAATGAAGTACATATTAAAAGAAATTAATGCATATATATGAAGCAGAGGATTAAATCAGCAAATTGGGAGACAAGGTAGCAGAAAACACCTAATGAGAACAGCAAAAATAAATCCAAAAAATGATATTAGTAAGGGACTTCAGGGACAATATCAAGTAGGGCATTTGAATCATATAGGTACCAGAATGGAATTGAAAACCTATTTGAAAATTAATAACAGAAAACTTCCCTAACCTGGTAAAGGAACTAAACATACAAGTCAGAAAGCACAGAGAATTTCAAACAAGATGAACCCAAGGAGGCCCACACAAAGTCACATTGTAATTAAAACATAAAAGTCTAAAAATAAAGGATCTTAAAAGTAGCAAGAGAAGCAGTTAGTTACCTACAAAGAAGTTCCTATAAGCTTGTCAGCTGATTTTCAACAGAAACTTTGCAGGCCAGATGGGGTTGTCAAAATGTTGAACGGCTAGGAAATACAACTGAGATTACTCTATGCAGCAAGGCTATCATTTAGAATAAGAAGACAGATAAAGAGCTTCCCAGACAAGAAAAAGCCAAAGGAGTTCATCACCACAAAGCTGGTACTATATGAAATGTTAAGGGGACTTCTTTAAGAAGAAGAAAGAAAAGATAAAAAATGAATAACAAAATGGTAGTAACTATGTACTTATCAATAATTACATATAAATGGATCAAATATTCTAATCAAAGGACATAGGATGGCTGAATGGATAAGAAAGCAAGACCCATACATATGCTGCCTACAAGAAGCCCACTTCAAATTATCAATTTTAAAAATAGTTATGAGGATGTGAAGTACAGGAAAGGGAGTATAGTCAATAATGTGATGACTATGTATGATGTCAGATGGGTGTTGGCTTATTGGAGTGATTGCTTTGTGAATTGTGTGCTATACACCTGAAACTGGTATGATATTTTATGCCAACTTTAATAAAAATATTCATTATTTAAAAAATAACCTATTTTTAAAAAAATTTTATAAGTGAGGGAGTAACTTGGGCAATGTCATGCATTTAGGAATAGTGGTTTGATTCAATATTGGCCTTGCTTGAATAAGAAAACAAGGAAGTTATGAAACAAACAAAAACAAAACAAAGGAATTAGAAAAAAAGTGAAACTGGATAGCATATCCATAACTGGAGGAATAAAGAAGATGGTAGACATTTCTCCTTAGAGGTGTGAACAAGTGAAGAAATGAATTAAGACAGGGTTTAGGCAAAGGCATGGCAGAAGAATCCTAAGTAAAATAATGTCCAGCAGTTTCTAGACTCCATTTCTATTTTGGATACTGAGTTCTCCCTCATTTGTTCTTAACCATTGCGTATCTATACATGTAATGGCCTTGTATTATTGGCTTCTTGGAGAAGGAAGGAGAAGGCTTTGTGGGGACTAGTGACCCAAAAGAGGAAAGCAACTGCTAGCACTTGTGTACCAGCACAGAGCGGTCACTAAGAGAATGACTGCAGTTCCTCAGGGGAGTCATGGTAAAGCTTGGGGTTTCGAATGTACCTCCATATGTGGGACATGAACTTGATTTATTTGAGATATTTATGAAAGCAAAGCAGAAGAATAGAAAATTTTGGGAAAAACAGATTAAATGTATTTTCCCTTTATAATTCAACTTTAAATTGATTTTATTTCTTTTGGAAGATTAGAAAATGGGATTTATGTACAGCATAACTAAGAGGATAAAAATTGTATATTTAGGAGAGAGGTCTTGAAACTCATTAGCCATTTATACTGCCATGTGTAATTAAAGTAATACTTAAAGCAGATTGTCTCCATTCATTCTTCAGGAAGTTTCGGCTAACACAGGGATATATAGCTCGTAACAGTGAACAGAAATGCGCCTCGAGACAATATCCTACAGGCTAGATAAAATCTGCAAAATATGATATTTGTTCTGCAAAGTGTTTTAAAATATTAAAAATATTACTTTCTAATAATTAAAGACTGGGAGATTTCACAGAATAATCTCAAATTTTGCCCTTTTCTGAAAAATAGTGAACACTACTAAAGGGGGTTCAAATTCGCAGAGCACAGCAAGCAGCTTGGGCTGATGAGATAGTCACTGCCCACACTCCATGAGGCATGCTTTCCCTAATTCTCTGCAGTGCAATCCACTCATTTGTGCCCCTGGTGTGTCTCCGGTTTAACCCTGTAGGCATTTGAGTTATTTTAAAGAAAAGAGCTTGCTCTCTCTCAATCTCTCTCTCTCTCTCTCTCTCTCTCTCTCTTGCTGTTTAGCTCTACATCTTAACAGACTATTTTGGTCATGGAAGTGTTGCTCTCTTCTGTGGCATGTTAGGCACCAGGAAGTGGCTGGGGAAGCCAATAGTGACACAGTGACAACAGAATGTCTCATATACATTACAAGTTTATGAGCCTGGAGGAGCAGAGCAGGAGCTGGGAAAAAGAAGATGGGATTCCAGAGCTAAAGTAGAAGAAACATGTGGTAAAATTCTCTGCAGGTGAGAATAGTTGGGGGGTTTAAATAAATGACACCTAACCTTAAATTTTAAGGTATTTTCTGTGCTTCACTAGAGATATAACACTCTATTTTGTTCTAAAACTTATATAAATTCCCTATGAACATAGCCTCAGGTTGTTGGACCCTGGGAAATTAAGGAATGGAAAGCTTAATTTTGATGAGCAAATAAATGTAAATGTAGGAGGCACAACAAGAGCACAAAATGAGAATCCAGCAGAGGAAGAAAGTAGAGATGACCAGGGTCTGCTCCCACCTGGCCCTTTCTGTACATGGGGGTATAAATCATGCTCCCTGCATTCTTTGAAGTGGTGACTCCAGATTATTTTCCTTTAAATACAATGTACCTTCTGAAAACCAGAGGGAACACAGATATCCAAGAGTCTGACAAATGAGTTACACTAGTTAAAACATTCTGTTTAAACCTAAAACATGAGGGGGCTTCTTTATTTTCAGAGTTTGTTTAAAAAGTTGTTCTTTTCCAATCTTAACAGCAAGCATTTTGTCAGGAATGATTTCTGTTGACATGGCAAATGTAGGCAGCAATAATTCTGAGTACTTTAAGGTAAAAACAAAATATGGTAGACTCATATCTAATGAGAAAATTCTACTCTAAAGTAAGGACATGAAAAAAATCACATACATTTAAAATTATCCTGGAAAAGTTCCTTCACTGCCTGTAAGTCATCACTATGGGGTTATTTTCATTTAATCTGTAGCCCACACCCTGGGGAGGTGGATGACAAAAGCAATAAAGGTATGTCTTCTGACTCCTCCCACCCACTGCTGCCCCTGTCAGTGCAAGCACGCGGGATAAAAACTTGAGTGCGTGTCAGTGCCACTCTCCCAGATACCCAATACTTGATTTTGAGAATTCTGTTAGTATGATCTCTGGTACTATTTTAAAGTGCTCTTTAGTTTTGATATTTTTTCATCATACTGTTTCTAAAATCTAAATGAGAGAACGATTTTGATAGGCATTTTATAAATATGATTTTCTTTACCACCTCATTGTTTTGGATAACCATGAACATTTTTTAAAGGAGCATGCTGTGTCACATCTAAATATGGAACAAGTGATATTGTGGTCCTTAAGGCGATGTGGGATGTGTTAATGTGTTTATAACAGCGTGATGAAACATACTATACGACCTCAATTTTGTTTTAAGCTTGCTTTTAAAGGAGGCCAAACCCATCTTAAGGAGGATCAATCAACCCAGTTGCTGACTACACATTACTGTACATCTCTTCACAGTGTGTGAGATACTACTAATTCTCCTGCCTTTAAGCCAAACAAGGCAGCTGTTTTCCCACACTTTTAAACAGTGTTGAGCAAAGGATGGAGAAAGGCATGTAGCTGTTAAAGTTTTAGGACTTAAAAACATTAAGATTGACCTGATTCTAAGACCTGTAACTTCCTCTTACATTTTCTTCTCCCATATACTTAGATTTTTTCTTTGTATAATTTATACATACTTCTTATCTATGGCCTAGTTAACATAAAATAAATCATGAAAATATCTAGGATTCAGCTAAAACATTGTTTTCTTTGGGATCTTGAAACAAAGCTTTTTGAACAATTTATAAATATTTTGAATAGAGCTAATCTCAACACATCTGTTTTGGTTTAGTGACAACTTTTAAGGTGTGGTTGGGGACAGGATTCATCCATCTTTGGGTTCACTCAACTTTGTCAAACTTGAGCTTAAATACCAACCTGTCTGTGTTTCTATAAAATTTTTGTAATGTCAGCTTGACTCTGGGAAAAGTTTTTTCCCCAGATTATACAATATTTTACCACTACTGGTTCAAGAAAGATTGAATAATATTATAAAGTACATGTCTGGAGTGCATTTCTTTTTAAAGGAAAGGCTGGGATAGAATCAACCCAAAATAAACTTAATTTGTTAAAATATTTTATTCTCAAGGGTATGACAAATTTAGTCTGAACTTATAGTAGCTGAATACTGTACAAAAAGTAATCTAAATAAACAGATGATTTTCATTTGTCACACTATTATATGCCAATTTTTTTTGAAAATCTATGACAGCTATTGAACATTGAATGCATGGTCCCAAGAAATATCACAATAAACTGACCAGGTTATTTCTGTTCACTTGGAAGATTTGTGTGACATGTGCAAAAAGCCATGATAACTCAATGAATAACTGCCACCTGCCTACTGAGTACTTGCAATCCTTTATCTATGCAACAAATCATTTATGTGATTGTATTTGTACTTTAGTCCAGAAATCATCAAATATGGATGTACATACACTGCCTATTATTTTGGCAATCTCAGAATAAGGAATTTTAGAAAAAGTTCAGCTTATATATTGTGGTGCCGATGAAGGTACTGGAGCTAAGAAGAAGCTACACTAACATATATTTACATCTGTATAATTACTGAATTATAGACAGAAACCAGAACTATTCAATAGTATCTATTCTTTTTAGATTTAACTCCAAATGGGCAATTTATTGGGGTCCATAGAAAGTATAAAGTTAGTATCAATAGTTTATTACTTTGTAGTGCTGAATCGTATTCCTTTGTGTAGGTTTATCACAATTATTTACCATTGATATTTGGGTTGATGGACATTTGGGCTGTTTTCTGTGCTGAATGAATGAAGACACTCAAAACAGAGAACACACTGAATGATTCTACTTACATAAAATTCTAGAAAATACAAACAAATCTGGAGCATCACAAAGCAGATCAATGGCTGTCTGGAGATAAGGGTGGGAGGAAGGAGGGAGAGAAGGATTACTAAGGCACACAAAGAACTTTGGGGGAGTGATGTGTTCACCTTCTTATTACAATGATAGACTGACAGGTGTATATGTATGTCAACAATCTTCAGGTTGTACAGTTTGTATGTTTGTCTACTGCACAGTAATGTATGTTTACTGCACAGTAATTATACTTCAATAAAGTTATAAGAATTTTTTTAAAGTACAAAATGATATTACCCAGTATTCTCTATACTGCTATCTATAATGTTATGTATAATTAAAGCAGATTCTATGCTTTTAACCTTGTATTCATCAGTACTTTTGGATTCTAATCAGAACTGTGGGCATTTCAATATATTACATTTAAAAAATATTTTATTTATTATTTTTACACAGAGGGGAAGGGAGGGAAGAAGAGTAGCATCAACCAGTTGCTTCTGGCGCATACCCCAACTGGGGACCAAGCCCGCAGTGCAGGCACGTTCCCTGACTGGGAATGAACCTGCAACCATTTGCTTTGTGGGAGGATGCCCAACCAACTGAGCCACACTGGCCAGGGCTCAATGAATTATCTTTATTGCAGCTAATGGCCATATATTTTATGCAACTATTGTGCCATTAATTTCGCTAATACTTTTTCTTTAGTGACAAGGAATGGATGGTAAAATAAAAATGATTGAAAGCTGATCATCAAGTAAAACAAGCCAAAATGCATGGTCCTCTTATACAGTGGGTTATGTAAGTCTGACTGGGAAAGGATTTCTTAGCCAGGGCATTTGTTTCCATTCTTTTATGAATATCTTAGCTATTGCTGAGCAATAGAGTAGTACTGGGAGGATGGCATAGAACTAACAGGTCAACCTTGGAGGGCTCAGAGTTACCTACTGAGGTACTCATTTGAAACTTTCTTGTGGCTGATTTCATTTGGAAAGCTGGGAAATCTTTCTACTCTGGTAAACTCTTGCATTGTATTAGTTTCACTTCGTTTTCTCTCTCTCTCTCTCACACCCACACACTCCTCCCAAAACACACATATCACATACTTACACACAACAATGTACACACATAGCATTTCCTTTTCTATTATAAAGTTATCCTTCCAAATTATTTCACCATTGTTAGTATAGCTTATGAATCTGAAAGCATAAATTTACAATGGTGAGAAGGATGCTTATGTTAAAACCATTAATATGAAATGTTATGAACAGACATTTCTTTGGGCAACAGGAAATGAACCAGATTATGGTTGGGTTTGAAGTTGATATCATTTCCAGGGATATAGAGACTCTTTTATGAATAGAAACTGATTTGACTGTAGGTTTCCTTGTCAGTTCCTCACATTCGTGATTTATGAAGTTTTATTCTGACAGCAGAATATGAACTCACTCTGCTGTGTGCTTTCCCACAGTGCTCCCTCCACGGCTCTATACCAGCGATTGTTGCAGTGGGAGAGTGAGAGTGGGTTTGCTTCATGGTGAGTTGGCCTCATCCCACAGGAGGTTGAGGAATCTGATATGGGGAAGGCTAGCCAGGATGGAAGTATTTCTCTTTATTTCAGTAGTGAGTGGCAAAATTTTAGGTAGAGACTTTTATCCATAGAGAGATGAGGTGGATTTTGTTTGCTTTATCTGTCTAAGAGGGAAAGGCTAAGCAGTTTTATGATCATTTCCTTGCTAATTAAAGTTTAGGGTAAAGTTATTTCCCCCCTTATCGAGACCAGTGGGAACATGTATGGCAGGGAATTTTTGGCTCAAAGCCCAGTAAAAGATGTAGTGCAGAAACACTTTCCAGTACCGGGGGGTGGGCATTTGATGGTCACTAGACAAACACTGGAACACTATCTTGATCTCAAATTGAAATGCTTGAGAAGGTAAAATTTTTTAGCCCTGAATAATGTGCCATTATTCACACATTTGGGAAGATTACAAATGGCTCAGGGTCACCAGGAGCTAGGAATGTCTATGAAGAAAAAATACATTATTTGTGAGGAATGATTTTCACATTCTTTATGATTTCTGGGAAGTTTGATTGTTTTGATAAATTTGACATCAGTTTATAAGAACTATGCATAGAATAAGTAAGTAAACAAGGATTTTAGCTTTCTCTGAAAGTTTTATAATGTAGAGTGTCACTTCTTGGATCCCTTTCATTCCCCTGTTGGACAACATGAAGATTCTTGGTTTGGAACCTAGCAAAAAGAGACTAATTATTGATACAAGAAAATTCACTAAGTACAGATAGTTACTTCATACATAATGATACATATTTTCCTATCTAAGCCTCTCTAGTGGAGGGTGGGTATGTGAAGAAATGGGACTTTTTAGGAATCTGGGTACTTAATCTGAAAAAAAATTAGTTATAACCACATAATCTTTAGAAATGCCATGTTACGTTAACTTTTTGACAACTTTGCAATTTTTATACATCTCAGTTGGCTTTTAATGAAAAATAATAACATAACAAGAAAGAAAAACAATTTTCTTACTTGTTTCATTGATTTTCTTATTATAATCAATCATTCACTTTATGTATTATATATGCTTATCCATATTGCATATATAGTTATGCATATCTAAAATCTCTGGTTTGTAACAAAAATATACTTTTTAATGGGGGAAAGTTGGATTTTGTTTATTTTGTACAGATTTTATCATTTAAAAGTAATGGCAAGGCATCACAGGGCTTTAAGAAGTGCTATGCCATCAGCCACATGCTAAATGGAAAATGTGTTGAATATGGATTGGTGTAGAGAAGCAAAGATACCAGTTAGGAGGCTGCTGCTGAAATCTAAGTAAGAAAAGTCATGGCCTGAAGTAAAGGGTGTACTTCAGATGCAGACATAAGCAAGCTGTATTCGCAATATGATGTCAGTTTGACTTGTTGGTAAACTGATGTGGAATGTGAAGGAGAGAGAGGAGTTCTAGGTAATTGGATTTTTATCTAAGTTACTTCCTACATAGGATTGCCATTTACTGAGATGGGCAAGACTAAAAACAAATGACTTATGGGTTGGAAAAAAAGAAACTTATTTTTGCTATGTTATATTTTAGGTGCCTATTTTATATTATTAATGATCATCATTAAATGGTCCCTAGATTTTTAAGTACAGTCTTCCATGTAGAGTGTGAAAATTAATAAAGGAGACCTCAACCAAGGCTGCAATTGGGAAGGCCTGCAGAGGGTTCTTCTGTGCCCCATCACTCATCATGGTTCCCTAACAGGAACAGACATGCTCTGAGTCTCCAACAGGAAAATGTTTTCTATTCTCCTCCCCAGACAACAGCCTAGTCAGTAAGAGAGTATCACAATCCTGTCAAAGAAAAATCACCACATTTTGAACTCCTAGTTTCTATTAATGGACTAACTTGCTTATAGCCATCTTTCCAGCTTTCTTTTTCTTCTAGAAAAGGACATTCCTCTTCTTTGTTTTCCAGACTTGCCAATGGTTTTGTGATAGCTTGTGTGTCCAAAATTGCAACTCTCTGCTATTCCCAAATAAACTCATTTTTGCTGTATAATAACTGACATTTTAAGCTCAACAAGAGTTAGGGACCTAAGTTATGAGTTTACTTCTACATTTACATTTTACTTGAAGTCATGCAAGGATGAACTGTGTGAAATAGAGAAGAAAAAGAATATGAGACCAAGCTCTTGACCACCATAATATTTAGGTTGGGAAACAGAGTCAACAAAAAAGACAGAGAAAGAACACTCAATGTGCCAGGAAATAAACCAGGAGAGTGTGGTTTTCTGAAAGCTAAGGGGCAAGAAATTTTGAAGAGTCAAGTAATGATCAACAGTGAAAATGTTATTTGACTAAGAGTGAATTATGTGAGAAATATGAGGCTATAAAAACATTTATCTAATCTTGCAAGATGGAGGTTATTGTTAGCCAGGAGAGAATATTGGCATAGTAGGAATTGCAGTCTGTCTGAGGTAGGTTCAAGAGAGCATGGGAGAGGAAGAAATATGCTAATTTAAAAAGGAGAGGAACAGACAAATGAGGCCATCAAGGAAAAGGAATGTGTGACCAAATGAAGGATTTCTGAGGTGAGAGGTATTTTAGCTTGTGTGTCCGTTTAAGGCATGATCCAATAGAGAGGAGGGGACGAGGGTGTAGACAAGAGCGGGGGATTGTAGGAGAGAAGTCACTGGGTGCATGAGCAGTTGATGTTGGGGATCTGGGTGCATTCCTGTCTTACCATTTCCATTTCCTTAATTGATTAATTAATTAATTAATTAATTACTTAATTAATGATGTTTTCAGCCAAAGGGAGGAAGGAGGGGCATTGGAGTTTAGATGAGAGAGTATGAAATAATTCTGATCAAAGGGAAATTGAATTATTAGAGAATATGTTAATGGTAAAGCTGTTAGGTAGGTATGGTAGCAGATCTTGGCACTTGAGAATTTAATTGTTTGAAGGATTTTAGGATGTATTAGATGATATCTGTCATTTTATGCAAATGTATGAATTAGATGGTATTTGTCATTCATATGCAAAGGTATGAGTTTATGTCACATAAAAAAGAAAATATATCACCTAGGTAGAAAACAAAACTTCATAATAATTCTTTAAGAAAATTCAAAAAGAAAAATTAACAATAAAATCAAACTTATTTTCTTTTCACATTACCCCTAAAAATAAGGTGTTGAGGTTGAAAGTAAAGCAAATATCTGGGAGTCTAAAAGACTGGTGGTTCTTATCCAGATAGCAGAAATTTTAGGTTCATTGAAGGGTGCAATGTCTATTTCAGTGAAGACTTGTACCAGAGATATGAGCAAACATACCCCTACTTTCTGTGCAAATGAGATAAAGCATGACTGGAATGTTCTAGTCAACGCTCCAACTAATCACATGAGGATATTCTCAGGAAACATGTGGCTTAACTAAACTGTGAATTGAGAGAAAACCAAGAGCCTGGCCAAATATTCTTAGTTAGCAGAGTCACAAGGTCTTGGAATGCATCCCTCACTACATTGAGGATTTACTTCACCCCCGGGGCCACAATTTCATGTTCCTTCTACTTCTGGTTACATTATGGGCTTGTAAACCCTAGTGATAATCACTAAATTACTCTCTCATTACCATTCTGAATAAGTAGAAAAAAACTTTTATTTTTACATTATTGAATGCATTTAAATATAATGACAAGCATTTTTTCATATTTTCCTTTAAAAATCAGTTTCAAGTTTATGTCATAATATCATCAACCTTATTAAGTGAACGTTATTTGTTTTTATTATTAATGAAGTATAAAAAGATTGGGTGAGTTTCCGGCCAAGATGGAGGCATAGGTGGACGCACTGTGCCTCCTCGCACAACCAAGATAGGGA
>CM052539.1:123543293-123585203 GCA_028533065.1 Trachops cirrhosus
AGCAATGAAGGTAGATAGAAAATAGACAGGGGGAGGGCAAGAATAGTTTGGGAATTGTAGATGCAAAGAACTTATGACACATGGACTGAAGTAAAGGGGGGGAATGTGGGTGGGAGAGGGTGTTCAGGGTGGAGGGGAATGAAGGGGGGATAATAGGACAACTGTAATAGCATAATCAATAAAATATATTTTAAAAAAAAGACTGGGTGATATATCTGTGTTCATATACCTGGGGAAGAGACAACGATAATACTAGAATCCTAATTTTCAGATTCCAAAATTGCCCACTGCTTACTACAATGTGCAGCTTTCCAAAATGTTAATAATGACTATAAATCTAGCATTTTTTATTATGCTTTTCTTAACTAGGAGGTTTGTCAGCTAAGTTCTGTGCTTAATTTTGATGTTTACTTGCTTAAAATCTTACTTCTATGTGTGGCAAAATAAGGTTTGTAATTTGGGGAAACTTCAAAAACAATAAATAATAAATAAATAAAAATAATCTCAGAGAGAAAAGCCCTTACAAGTCATCCAGTACACATACCACCTTTATGTATTACAAAACCGAGTCCTGGGAAAGTTAAGAGACTTGTTTAAGGTCATTGAACTGGTTAATAGGATTACAGCTGGGATTATATTTCTTGACAACTGTCTCAATGTGTGTTTCATTGTGTTACACTGTCTCTAGAAATTTAACTGCAAAACCACCAAATCTGAGAGCTGGGAGGGACTCTAGAGATTGAGTTCAACCCTCTCATTTTATGGAGAAAATGCAGATCCAGAAAATTAGATTTTGTTGTTGCAATGTTATGTAGTGGGTGTAATAGGAAGTTAGTATGGGACTGTGCCTGCGGAAGCTTTCAACTGAGGTACCATAAGGAAACATATCAGATAGCAGAGTGTGTGTAGACAGCACTGTCCCCATATGCTAATTAAAAAATAAAAGATTTTATTTATTTATATTTTTAGAGAGAGGGGAAGGGAGGGAGAAAGAGGGAGAGAGAAACATTGATGTGCAAGAGAAGTATTGATCAGTTATCCCTTGCACGTCCCCGGTTGGGGTCCTGGCCGGCAACCCAGGGATGTTCTCTGACGGAGAATCAAACCAATGACATTTTGGTTTGCAGGCTGTGCTCAGTACAGTGAGCCACACCAGCCAGGGCCCTATATGCCGCTTTTTAGAGGAAGTTGCACACACAGACACACAAAACCCCAAAACATGACTCTTGCATCCCTCTGCTAGATGAAGGACATAAAAAATATCAGAGACAGTGGAAAAAGAAGAGATTGGTAAGGAGAATTCTTTAGAGAAAGCTGGTATTTTGCTTTGAGTTCCCAAACTTTGGGAGAAATTTTGAGACAGGCTAATTTCTAAGCCCAAGGCTGATGAGTGAGTCTCTGAGAGAACCATTTGATGCATCACCTCCATCTTCACTGTAGGAGTCAGGAGAGCATTGCATTGGGGTTGCTTGAACTCTCATATTTTACATAGAATGTGCAATTTCTGCAGATCAGATGTAGGCCATTTAAAGTGAAAGAACTCATATGAGACTTTTGGGTCCTGTCTCACAGTGCCGTCTCAAGGGGCAAGGAGATCTCAGCAGGAGAATGAAGAAGACGCACTATGGAATGCCCCGAAGCTGAGGTTTCAGCCTCACACTATCACCCAGAGCAGAGATTTACTCTCCAGTGTTAAGGGCTCCTCAGAAAACAGTCAGCTAAGAGGGAAGCTGCAGGGAACAAGAGAAAAAGTTGACTTTTTATCATCCCTCAGTGCCAGAGACTACCGTCAACAGGTAATGCACATCTACTCTCTTCACCTCAAATGGTGAGAGTGATGAAGATCTTGGCCAGGACAAGTGGAGGGCAGAGTGACGACTATGCGCTTCCAGACTTCAGCAAACCTGGCTTAAAGAAGGAGAGAAGATTTCATGACTGCCAAGGTCAGAATTGTTAAACGTACACTCTACATGCTTAAGTGAGCTTGTTTTTGACTTACAAAGATTATAAGATGTCGGATTACCTAGGAGTAAGAGGCAACAAAAGCCATGTGAGCTGTCAGTGTCCTAATCAGGGGTAGGGAAGATTACCACCAGAGGGAGAGAGAACTGAAGTGGCATTTTGTTCGCAGTCTGTGGGTCGATAGGCTCAGCATGTTGGTTATAGGAATCCTCACAGAATCTCATCTAAGACTTCTTCCCCTGCACTCTGCTGTCTCAAAATAAAAGGTATGAGAATTGAAAGGAAAAATTTATTTGGTTTCTATCTCTATTTGCTAGGGAAAAATTAAGAAAATATTTGTATCTTGAAAGTTCAAAAAATCTCATTGTGTACTGAATTTTGAGGAATGTCTGGCAAATAAATGAATGGATGAAATAAGCACAGCCGTCCCTGAGAGGCATGAGACGGGGAATCATTACCATCAGACAGGCATGAGCAGCTGAGGACACTGATGCTAATTAGAAGGAAAACTAATGTCTGGGCACCAAGGGAAGAAAAACACGAGCCTTATGTTATGCTCCAAGACTGGCCACCAGGCCCGTCCTGATGGTGTTTAGGACACCAGCAGTGAGATGTAAACACGGGTCAGCTGAGTTATTTTACTTGGGCCAAGTTATATACATAGTGCGTATCCATGCTTTCAAGCAGGAAAAGAACACATGGAGCTTGCTGGCCTGTTTTTAAGGACATGAGACTCAATAAATATTGTTCTTTCCACCTCAGAAGAATCAACAGGGGCAGCAGGAGCCTTGCATTTCCCCTGCCACAGTTGACACGAGCATATGCTCAAAGTCCTCATCCCTGACTCATATGCCCGTAACTGAACTGCAGTTTGCAGTGGGGCGTCCTCCAGAGGTCATGTACAATTATGGCATTCCTGCCCACCTGAAGGACTGGAGGACTGAAGTGAGTGACTCTCAACAAAGGGCCAAGTGTTGCCAGACTATGCTGTTTCGCACACTGGAGAAGAATCTGGTTGTGGATGCAGGCTTTAATTTTTAGGCTAATGTCAGTATCCTGATAACAGAGGCAATATTAATGCTGCATCCTCAGAGTGTTTCTTCATGCTAAAATTGGACAGAAACATACAGAAAAGACATGACAAGAAACCATCAAGAAGGTAACCAGCCACATTGTTGGAATGGCAATAAAGTATATTACAAAAGGAAACTTTAAAAAATGCATTTATAGATCAGACACAGGATATTTGACGCTAACAGGACGTGATCTGAAATCTAAGAACAAAGAGGAGCCCGAAGAATAGTTCCATTTCAAATGATTACTTTTAAATTTTATTGGAACTCTCCAATCATATGGATTATCTTGTAAAAGTAATATTTTTTTCTTTTCCTGATTAGTTTAGCCAAGCTATAACTGTGTTTCTAGTATACCCTAGTTAATATACCTTCAGGTGGCCAATGCCCCTCTTGTCGTACTGCAAGCCGTGTTAAGTTTTGTCATATTGTACTATATAGTACCATAAAGAATATGTAACGAAAAAAATGTGGAAATTCACAGTGCTATTTGAAATATTTTCCCAATCCTCCGATGTAGTAGCTTACAAAAATGGCCACAATTCTCTACCTGTTCTTGTGTCCAGGAACTTGGCAATGTGACTTACAGCATCTATTTCCTCTTTTCTTAGACCTGAGCTGACTCTGTTGCTTTGGCCAATATGATGCAGAATAAATCATGTTGTGCCTGTTCTGAACCTGGGCCTCAGAGGTTTTCTTAGTCTCCTCATGGTCTTTGAACTCTATGAGTACGATAACCTTTCGATGGATCAGATATATGTGGTATGGTCATTTGTATCACTCTGGCCAAAACTATACCAACTGGCACACAAGTGAGGAAGTCCATCCTAGACTAGTGAGTACTCCACCCGCCTGCTAACTATAGAAGCAAAGTGATCCCAATGCAGATCAGATAATTAATCACCCGCCTAACCCACAGATCTGTGATTCCAAACAAAAACAAAAAAATGTTATTGCTTTAAACCACTAAGTGTTGGGTGGTTTATTATATAGGAATAATTAATTGATATGCATGGTTATGTCATTTATGGAGTTCTTTTGACTTTATCATCCTTACAAGATTACATTCCATGCCAGATAATTTTGAGATTGTCTAAATTTTTACAAATGGATGAGAACACAGATAGTGGTACAGATTGTCTCTGTATGCCATTGTTTTGATTTACTATAACTTTGGGAAACTTCTACCTCATAAATATTATTATTTTCACAAACATAAGAGAGAAAGGAAAGAGTAGAAAAAGATCCCTTGTCCCACAGCTTTCCAGCTATAATGGTCATTAGGGTCACTGACATAAGTGCACCATCCAACCTGATTTGGGGTCATGAGCCTTCAGGATAGTACTTAGGTCTTTTCAAATTGTATTCCACACAGGCCTTCCCTGTTTTAACATGCCACAGTGGCTCAAATACAATGACGGGAACTTAAGTTGAATTCATATGAACTCCTGAATGTTAAAAGGGAAGGCACACTACCTTCTTCATCCAGCATTTGGTTCAGGTTTCTCACACACTACACAGCTTTCTGAACAGTATTGAAATACTTAGGACTGCCTGGAGATTTTGTCAGTATTTTTGTGCAAAAGTCATCAGTTGTCATGTAACATTCAATCTAAGTTTTGGGAGATCTCTAGGATTCAAGAGAATTACATCTGCAGGTACTGTGAATAGACCCAAATGGACCCATAGGGGTCCTGGAAGGGTCCAAATGGAAGAAGAAACCTTCCATACAATGTCTAATTTCTTAAGCCCTAAATGCATGTATTAAAATTCTTCAGGTACAGACTGTGATCTGAGAAATGATTACTCCCCAGGCCTTATTCCATGAACCGAGTATCCTAGAGTAGACAACTTTTCCAGGCTTACATGTGAGAGCTACGTCAAATGCAGAGATATACTATAATATCCAATATGTCTTTTCAGGAAGTTGCCCACAAGATCCCCCTACGAGAGCCCTGCGTACCTCATCATTCATCACTGTGACCTCCATACACTTCTATGATCCTGAGCACTTCCTTCTGTTTCCTGCTTCTGTGCCTTGTGAATCTTTTTCTTCCTGACTGAATTTTATACTTTTCTTTGTATGTTCTCCAAGTGACTATGTTTTCAGCCTCTGAAATGCAACTCAGATACCTCCTCTTCCACAAAATTCTTCTCAGCTGCTTCCCTCCACCTTATTCTCTAAGTAGATTTCTCCATTTTATCACTTTTGGGTGTGTGAGTGGGTGTATTTGCATGTGCACATGTGCAATATTTTATTGTTGCCTTTATGGGGCAGTTTTGCCAGGTTTTATTACTAGATATTCACCTCTTTAAGGGGAGTAACCATTATTCATCAATTTTTACACCACATTTAGTGGTATAAATGTGGTATAAATTAGTGATATCCATATGCAATATTCAGTGAACATCTTCTGAATGTGTAAATAAATATTATTATATGTTCTAACACTTGCTTTTAGAAGAAATGCTTAAAATCATTCTGAGCATATGATTTTTCAAATTTGATGGGTTTAAATGCATATTATTTCATTATGATTTGTTATGTAATATCTCCATAGTGGAAGGATGAACTCTCATGAGTAGCAATATTTTATAGTACCTAAGGGAAGTATATTTTCCTTTTTAGTTGTAGGTTTGTGTTATAAGCTAATAATAAAACAGAAGATCATTTATATTGCAGGTTCATGCTTTATTCACTTAGAATTTTCTCTATTTAAGAAACTATGAGCAATGTGCAAGAAATACATGTAATTACGAATATATAAAACTAATAAGTAGGTATAAATAATACTTTTCTACATCATCTATATAGGAAAATAATTTATTTAAAAAGAAAACTGAATCAGGAAAAAATATACCATACAGCTTATATCAGCAAGTGAATAAGTCACTGTGACAAGATTTAAATTCTATTCATTTGTTTTTTCAAATGTAAAAAAAAATAAGGTCAATAATATATTACTCTGCTTTTTCAGGGATTGTAAATCATGAGAAACAAATAGAGTAAGCATTTTGATCACTAAGAACATAGCAAACAACACATATAGGGGAGATATATGTAGCCATCAAAATATAAATAATATATTTTAACTTGCAAGTCAATATGCAATGAATTGAGCTGACTTGGTGGCATTGATATTTCAGGATATCTCAAAACCCGTCATGGATATGATCCATGTAATAAAAGCTGATTCATTCTTACTTGTTGACAAACTTGAGGAATGTGCCAGTAACTTAAATAGAGGGTAAAGGAAATGACCCAAATGTTTTAGGAATAAAAACATGCCCATGAGAAAAAAGAAAAAAAATTGTCTCTGAATTATTAAGATTGGCTTTCAGCATTGGTCAGATTTCTTGAGTACCTTTTCATCTCCTACTACATTTATATTAATATGTACATCAATTCATAAGATTGGTCAAAGGGGATGACCACTGGGGGGTGGGATGGAGGATAGGATGATGGGAGAAGGCAAATTATTCTTGTCCCCTTCCCCCAGCTTCCATAGACAGGGTTTTCTGTAATATCTACACTATCTTATGGCACCTTTTGGACCAATTCAACTGCATGTACCCTTGCAAGTATCACTGCCTACCTGATGGGCCACTGGATGTGAACTCACTAATACGAGCTTAATTTTTTTTTAATTCACTAGGGTCAAATAAAAAGCAAATGGTCTCTCTTCTTGCCAACCAAGCATATTCCACTGTTCTTTAAGCTGATAATAATTCTATGTGCATTTAACTTTCCTGCTACAAACTTTAGTGTATAAAACCAGTTTACTGCTGAATTCTTACAAGATGGGGGATATTCTCTTATAATTCTAGTATTTAGGGAATACATCTTTTATCTCTTTCTAAATTGAGGTGAAAGAAGCAAACACCCTGTACTATCACAGCAGTACATCCTTCAATTTTAAATGCTGCAATGCAGAAAGCAGTAATTATCATGCATGAAGAGATAAAATACTTTGAAGTTAAAAATAATAACATGTCACAAATGATTACAATGAAAAGAATAGTGTAACAATAATTTAGACTCCGACACCTCAGTTGAACTTAAGAAAGATAATGTTGTTGGATTCTTTAGGAGCCTTCAGCAACCATGGCCCCATGAAGAAGAACCAGCAAGTACTGAGAAAGGTTAACTTTTTATAGGGTTGAGAATAACAAGCAATATGAGAAGTTCAGGAAAAATTATTAGATAATTTCTGGCTTTTGCCACATACCTAATAAATTGCATATAAATCAGTATAATTGCATTTAAGTAAAAGTTACTTATAATGCCTGGTAGGTCATTTTAAAGAAGAGCATTTTTTATTTAATTGTTAACAATTCACAAGCTCTTGAATTATGCCTTTTAAATGTATCCAAAAGAGACTCCATCCCACTAAAATATTTTGTCATGTGATTGTTTTTCCATGAAAATGAGAACCATTTCATCATACAAATTTTCAGACTCACTATAGTCCCTCTTTTTTCTCAGGATGCTGCTTCTCAGAAGATGAAAATTGTATGCCAGTTCTGCTGACCAGCAAATCTCCTGTGTTGATTCTTAATCTGCAAGACAGAACTACTAGTTAATTATTAAAGAGGATCATCTCAAGTTCATTGGCACTCAATACTTCTCAGTAGATCAACAACATGATTATTCACAATGTGTTGCCTTATGCCTATTGTGCATTTTATCTCTAAACCTGCACTTTCCCATAGAGTAGCTAGTAGCCCCATGTAGCTATTGAACACTTGAAATGTGGCAAGTTCAAACTGAAATGTGCTCTAGGTATTAAATACACACCAGATTTCAAATAGTACTGATAAAAAATGTTATACAGCTTATCAGTAATTTTATATTATTTGATTTTAGTTTGAAATGACAATAATTTAATTATATTAGGTTAAATAAAATATATTACAGTTAATTTCACCTATTTTTTAATGTAACAACTATAAAATTTAAAAATACCTATGAGCCTCAAATTTGTGGCTCATATGATATTCCTATAGGATGTTATTATTGTAGAACAGATTCTCTGGAGCAGGGGTGTCCAACCTTTTGGCATCTTTGGGCCACACTGGAAGAAGAAGAGTTGTTGTCTTGGGCTACACATTAAATATATTGCACACATGATCACAAAAATATCTCACAATGTTTTAAGTAAATTTACGATTTTGTGTTGGGCTGCATGCATGGCCATCCTCAGCTGCGTGTGCCCTTGGGTTGTGTGTTGGGACCCTGCTAGTCTCAGACACCCAAAATCAAGTAACAGTTACCCACACAGTGAGAACAGACTCCTGTGAGTACTGTCCACAGCCTGCAGGTTCAGATTCCTGCTCCAGAAAATTTACAATCTACTTTTGAATTAAATAAAAACCAAATACCATGCTTACATTATTTTGCTGTCCTAACTCAATACCTAAAATTTGCTTTTGTGAACTGCATTTGGGGTAATTCCACAGACTGATTTCAGAATGTTATAAGAGGTGTTCTGAGTTCCTTATTGCGTTTACCAAAGGTGGTGTTAGGATGTTGTTTATTACATCATGAAACTCCAGAGACATACCCTATTTCATATTACAGATGCATTCCTGAAAAGGTATGGGTAAATAATCTGGTAAATTTAAGTATGGTTTCACTTGACAAGCTAATGTATAAAGGTAACTTCTAATAAACTTTTTAGTAAATTAAATGATAAAATTATTACTTTGTTGTTCGTTATTTGACCAAGATGTTCATTTAATCTCTAGGAAAAAAAAATCAGGATGATTCCCAAATATCTGAAATACAATACACCATTAAAAAACGTAGTTAACCTTAATTAATTACCTACCTAAATTCCTTTCTATTCAAGCCAGAATGCTGAAACAAAGTCCTAAGGTTTCATTGGTTTCTATTTCTTCTTCTATATAAATAGTAGACTGTACTCAATGATTTTTGGAGTCCCTTTTATTTCTAATTTTCTGCGTGATTTTCTTCTTATTCCATATATTATTATATCAAATATCCCTAAAACATAATGTATAATAGTTGCTGTTTGTGATTAGAGACTATTCTTGTAAGTATTGTTTCTCTGTTGTATTATAGTAACTATGTAATCCTCTTCATTTTTAAAGAGCGATTTGTTTTAAATTTTATTTATTTTCTCTACAGAAAATATCTGTAGAGTTAGCAGAAGTTATTTAAGTTTTAAAAGTGAGGATCCTAAAGCTATTGGTGATTAAACTCTTTTTTTGCTTCTATTTTTTTGTTTTTTTCTCGTTCTCTTTCTCTTCCATTTATGAATTCTGAAACTTCTCAAGGAATTGATTTAAAATTATAGAAATATAGAAGCATCTGACTTGTAGATTATTTGCTGCTTTCAAAAGACAAGTGAGTAATATCCTTCTTAAGAGTACAGTGATCATTATAAGATGTTGTATTTAAAAGCTTTTCTTATGCTCTATCCAGAAAAAATACACAACAAATAGTAATGTCTTTTGTTTATCGTAAATCTTGAAGCATTTACTTACAGTCTCATTGCCTTAACTGATATGTGTGGTGAATCCTGAAGTTGACAGGGTTAGTGGTGATGACAGTGGTGGCAACTGCAATTCCTCTAGTTTCAGAAACCCCTCAGGGTTTTTACCGGGCTATGCAGAGGCTGTCCCTGATTGTCCTGTGGACTACGGATTTCACCATGGGTCAGCGGGCAGGGTGCCTGGACAATGCCTGCTGCTTCAAATACAGAGACGTGCCTGTGAGCACTTCTTAGCTCCAGTGATGAAACAGGAGTACACTGTTTACATTTGACATTTAAAAAATAAATTATTATTAAAGTCTGATAGGTGTTTATTTTTAAGTTTTTTTACATTTTTTTTGTTTGTTGTTAATTGGGGACGGTGAATTTAGCATGAAGAGATTTTCAAGAATAGTTGAGAGTTTACATTTGCAATTGAAAATGGTCAAAATGGTCTGGTTGTTAATGCCAAAGGGAGGAGCTATTACAAGTCCAGCATCAAGGATGCACTGGCTAAGTAGAAGCATCAGTTGTCGTGTGCCATGAAGAAAAATCATAAAGCTCTTAAACTGTGACTGCTTTCCTGTTCTCTAGCAAAAGCTGTCATTTTAAATGTGGTGAATATTAGCAATGGACTTCACCTGTTCTCTAAGCTGAAAACACCTTCCAATACATGACAAGGGTCAGGCAAAATGTGTGATATTTTTGCACAATCAATAGATCAGTAAAATTACATTGCCCTTGTGATTAAAGAGAAAGAGCAACATTTCCCTGCTTTCAGACCTCACCAGGAAATACAGAAACAACAGTGTGTGGTTTCACTGCACATTCCAGCACGTTGAATGTGACCTCATTTGCATGTTTGAGAAACCAAGTCACGCTACTTTCCTTAATAGTAATTGGCAAACAATATGGTGAATGACCTGGGGATTCAATGTAGTTTTGCATCAATTATTTCATAAATCATACAGCTGTTACATATTGCTTTTCTTCCAGGGAACAGAGTAAAAATTAGCTGGGGGTGGGGTGGGGAGAAGAAACAATGCTGTGGAACAATGTTTTCCCCTGATGTCTTCTGAAATGTATTTGTTTCAACAGCTCTTGAAACCACAGCAACATGATTTTCTTCTCAGCAGTACCAAAGATAGTGATTTAAAAACAGTTTTGAAATGTGGTTCCCTGATCCTTCTTCTCAACATCACAATATCTTTGCTAGATATAACACCCTGGTTTGGGGAAGAAAAAAAACCAGAATTTTGTCAACAATAAAGAAAATTTTGGGGTGTAATTAATGTATTGTATTGAGGTAGGATAGAATTTTTTCTTCCTGAGCCTGCCCATTCTGAAACTAAACCCTGTGATTGCAGTGGATAGAAGTAGGAAGAAGTACAGTGTATGAAAATGACAAAGAGCTTCTATATTATGCCTTTAGGAAATGCTCAGGTATTCTTTCTTCCAATGAATTCTATTCCCAATGTTAAGAGCTTGAATTTTATAAGGAGGTACACCTTTTCCCATTTGGGAGAGTTAGCAAAATAATGAGTGCTGTAGAGTTTATTGGTATTTATTCATGGCTGTTTATACCAAAAATAATGCTTTAAAAATATACCTATGTTATAATGAAATTGATGATTGCCCATATCAACAGTTGATTGTTAAAATATTTACCAATAATTTGAGGAATATGTTTGTCACCATGGAGGTGGCTTTATTTGCACCATGGTTAAACATCTCTCTACTATTTTACCCATAAGAAAGACTTTGCAGGTAAAAGTAAGGTGGTATTAATTTGGATTTTAAGTGTCCATTTAATGATCTTAGGTTTTCAAAGTAAGTAAACATTGTAAATATACATTAACAATCATGGAATATTTTAATATGTGATCCAGATATTCCATTCCCTTTATTTCCTATACTTATTTGTGGCAGTGGATGCTCATGCAGGTGACAAAAGAGACGGGAGAGTACAATTATGTGACATCAAATTCTGTGCTAAGAATCATTTAATTAAGGGGAGAATGAGATCAGTATCTATGAAAAATAGTTACTTGTTCTTAATATAAGGCCACACCTAGATTAAAAAGAAACAAGCATTTGGAGCTTGATGTGGTTACAGCTTTTGTAATATTTCTCATTATCTTTTAAACTAGGTATCCTTACCTTTATGCAGTCTCAAAATCAGACTAATGCATCAAAATTTAACTTTGAAAACCTAAAAGAACAAAAAGAATATGTATCAGTTAAAAAAAAACTCTTAAAATTATGTGTAGAACCAACAGATTGTGTTAAACTTCTAGTAATATGATCAGATTTCCAACACATTTTTAAAAAAGCTTTCATAAAATTAGCATGAAAGTTTGATCAAAAATCACATTTTGTTTTTATGGGAGAATCATTATTTTGATACATTGTATAGCAATTATATAGACACAGTATACTTTATATGAAAATGATGGTTTCCTTTTCATACCATCCAGGCCTCTGTCAGTTTACCGTGAGTTTGTTCCCCACTGCTGTTGCTGTATTGCTGTTTTCTGGTTATACTCCCTTTATTTTGGAATCTATACTCATTCATTTTTTTCAAATAAGTCAAGATTTGAGCTTTCTATTATCATGGAAATTTACCCATTTGACAAAGCCAAAGCAGAGAAAGATTGAGAGTGGGAGGTGGGGGTAGGTGGGGCCAGCGAAATTGGTGGTGGGAAAATGGAGACAGCTGTACTTGAACAACAATTAAAAAAACCTTTTAACTTTTGAATCCTATAGCAACTGAGGTTTATTGTATTAATTGCCACCTCTGTCATTATTCGATTTTCTTGCTACATTCTGTTTGGATCACAAACTCCTACCCCACCCCACCCCACCATAATTTATCATCATCTTCTTAGCCTCCAATCAGTCATTCAGCTATAGCAGAAGTATCTTCCTCATACACTGTTTCAATGCATCATTTCCCAACTCAAAAACTACTTCTTTCCACCTAGTGTTTAATACAAGGATTGTCATATAATTTTCTTTTTATAGTTTAATATGTTTAGTTACATTGATTGGTTTTTGAAAATTGAACAAATCCTGCTGTTTTGCAATGAGTCAAATTTGATTTGTGTTTATTATTTTCTTATAGATTGTTGGATTTTCTTTGCTGACATTTTCCTAAGGCTCTTTGCCTCTATATTCCTAATTGACGTGGTCTTTAAGTGATTTTCCTTTAATGTCCTTCTAGGTTTCTTTTTTTTTTTTGCCTTACAAAAATTGTTGGGAAGTAGTAGTATAGAGTTTATTAATATTCTTTCTTCTTTAAATGTTTGATAGAATACAGAAATAAAACCACCTGGTACTTATACTTTCTTTCAGGGAATATTATCAATTAGTTATGATAACTTGATTTCTCAAGGAACCTGCTAATTTTATATATGTTGTTAAATTAATTGGCATAAAATTTTTCATAATATTTTCTCATCCTTTTAATATCTTTAAGATTTGTCTCATATTCTTGAAAGTGGCAAATTACATATATTTTTGATTAATCTATCTAGAGGTTTATCAATTTATTTTTTTGACGATTTATTTATTTTTAAAGAGAGAGAGGGGAAGGGAGAGAGAAAGAGAGAGAGAGAAACATCAATGTGTGGTTCCCAATTGGGGACCTGGCCTGCAACCCAGGCATGTGCCCTGAATTGGAGTTGAACGAGCGACCCTTTAGTTTTCAGGCTGGAACTCAATCTACTGAGCTACACCAGCCAGGGCTCAATTTAATTGCTTTTAAATAACCAATATTTGATTTTTTGGTTTTCTCTGTAATTTGTTTTCATTTTATTCTTCTTTCTCCATTGAGTTTGTTTATACTTTTCTTCTGCTTCCTTCGAGTTTAATTTGCTTTTTTTTTTAACCAGCCTACTAAGATAAAAGCTTGGATCATAGATGTGAAAATATTATTCTTTCTTAACATTGAAATTGAAATTATATATATTTTTTGCTAAGTGTTGCTTTTGTGTCATGCTACCATTATTGATATGTTTTGTTTATATTATCATTCAATTTAAAATCTTTTCTAATTTCCCTTGTGATTTCTTTTTTGATATATATCAATACAAATACCATTTTTACAACTTATTTAGCATCTCTTAAGTCATGTTCCATCATTTATTTTCCATAGATTGATTAGACACAAATGCCTCCTAAAATTATCAAGAAGTTTTTTTCTCTTAATATTTCCATGTATTCTAGACAGATTTTTGTTGCTCTAAAATCACATATAATTTCCTATCCACTGAAGAATCAACCACAGACTTCTCAGTAATTCTGCTTTCTGTACACCATTAAGTAGTAACCAGTCCTGAAGTACTTTGACTCTCCTACTGATCTGGGATCACCACAAAAACCTCATGAACAAAAGATTGGAAGGATTACTATGGTTAATGAAGTCTTCCAGAAATTCTGAGCAATAATTCTCTTGAGAGAATTAGAGTCACACAAAGAGGAAGTATCGCATTTCTTTAGCATTAAGTATCACAGACAAGGGTTGGGCTAAACCATTTTTAGATTTAGCGAGGAATGTGGTTTTATGTACTCTTTACATTATCCCACCTTTCTTTTTCAACACTTGTCTCACCACTTAAAACTATTATTGTTTTTGTCTTATTCATATTGTAGATATCTTGAATCACTAATCATTTTCATACCCTTGAAATCTTTTCTAGAACAAGATAGCTGTATAAATAAATACATTTACTTAGCCTATTTCAGCTTCAGTCACCTTCCCTTTGTAAGAGGGAGAACGATCCCTATTTTAGTAGACTTATATGAAGATTAAATGAGAAAACATAGGCAAAACATCTAGCAACCTGTTTAGTCCATAGTAACTGTTTAATACATAATAATGTTCTCCCCTGCCCCATTTAGGTTTTCCCTTTGGTCATATGAGCTTTATCTACTAACAACATTTCTGCTCTTACTGGTAGACTAAATGATGCCAGATCAACTTCTAATACCTAATGTCTATGATTTTAAACTAGTTTCACTTATTTAATTATTTTTCTAAGCTCTTAAAATACAATGACACTTTTTGTTTCTAACAAGTTCTCTTTACTCAGAAGTCCCTGAGCAAAAACCCATCGGGGAGCTGATTTTTTAAAATAAATTTACAAATTCAGTGTTTCTTTCTTTTGCTGCTATTCTCCAACCTGTCAAACACATCTGTTTTGCTTTTGCCTCAGTGGGATCTCTGCAGGAGTCAACTTCTTGATGTGATTATCCCAGCAATCTCATTTTTAGTTTCTACAATACACTGGCAGCTCCCTTCTCAAGTGCTTTAAGATATTTTACAGATTTTTCTGTTAGTGACATTTGAGAGACTACTTTTAGGAGGTGGGGCCGGTAAGATTTCTGAATTAAATCATCTGCTCAAGTGTCTTTCTAATCTCTATGTTTAGTCTTAGACTTAAATGAATGATTTATATTCTGTGGCTTCTGTGTGAAGGAAAGTGCAAGCTTGCATCTCCCTCCAAGGTAGAACTCTGAACTGTGCTGAGCTCCACTGCATTAGCAAACGTGCTGTGGCCATAGGTGTCTTTTTAGACAATGATGTGATGGCAGATTCCCTTTGGGTTTCAGAATTCCACAAGAGAAGTTATTCTTTCTCCACTGAGACATTTTTTCTTCAGAAACCAAGAATTTCTGGCTCACAGTTATTCTGTCTTAATATTGAAATTGAAATTTCTGCATGTTTTACCACCTGCAAGATACACCTTCTCTATCATCCATTATTCTAGATGACCTGTGATAGCTCCCACTTCGGAAGAGCTCCCCATATTTTGGCCTGTACCACTCCAATGTCACTCAAGCCGCTCTCATTCACTTTGATAATCCTACTCAATTTTCATAGAGTATATTTCATAGAGCCTGCAACGTTCTCTTTGAACCTCTCTTTTCCTTTGAATCAACAAACCTATCTTCTATGTTCTTTATGTATATTGCACATATTCTGATTTTTTATCACTTTGATCTACTGCTTGTGTTTAACTTCTGCCATAGTTAAGATTCTCATCATGGCATAATTGGGTGTGTGTAACTACTTCCTAAATCTTTTCCCATGTTTCCTATCTATTCGCTTCTGTAATCCATCCTGTGCACTGTCACCAACATTTCCTTTTAATGTAATTAAAATGGATTACATTATTCTCCTTTTAAAGATCTTTAAGTAAAAGATATGGTTCTTGATGAACCATAACTTGGAATGGGGCTCTTACTTATTTTGTGAACTCTATCTCCTGCCACTTTGAAAAATGTAACTATAGTCCAGCCATTCTTCAAAAATCATAATGCTATTTCAGATTCTGTGATTTTACATATTATGCAAACTCTCCAGCATGTCTTTGATTCTACCTTTAAGGTAAGTACAAATAAATACTAACCCTCTATATATCCAAATCCACATCCCTCCTCTCACCAAGTTCTTACATTTACTGTGCTCTGGAAACTTTTTTGCATTGTCTGTTAACAATGCACAACAACTTGTATTTATAATTTTCTTCAAATTATAGAAAGCTGCCTTGCAAAAAACTCTTAAAAACATGACATTTTTTTTGTCTCCAGTGCATGGCACATATTCTGAGCTGTTGCAAATATTTGCTGAATGAATGACTGAAGGAAAGAGTATTATAATAAGAAGCAAAAATATAGTATATTGGCATATGAAGTTATGTTTTTAGAAACCAATTAAAGCCACAGCAAAGTAGGTGTCTGGGAGAAACACAAGAATCAAATACATAGGAAGGGTAAAAAAAAAAAAGATCCAAAGGAGCTAACCAAGTGAGAATTTAGGGACAATTTTAAAAAAGGAACAAAATAGAGAGGGGTTTACTGTTTTTCTATAGATTTACCTATCCAAGCCCATGGCCTTTAAAATTTAAGTCTAGCTCTCTTCCCCTGGTGCCTATCTCCTTAGCAAAAATGTCATTTGTGTAGTGAGAAAGCTACTTTGCCAGGATTCTTCTAGCATTCTTAAATAATTAACATAAAATATATGAAGTATTCAATAAAGGTGTAGATTTAGTCTACTAGTACCATATCTGAGTTGGCCAAGGGTCAGAGTTTTCAAACAATCTGCTACTTAGAGGACTTTTCCCTGAACAAGAGGGTAAAGCCTGGAAGGGCTGGGGAGGAAAATGGAATTAACAGAAGTACTGCTTGCTTAAAGGGCTTGGAGAAAAGAAGAAAGAAAAGAAAAGAAAGGAAAAGAGCAACACAGTACACACTTGGGATGGAAAAAGAGGACTGAACACAGAGTCAGGAGCCCTGAGTTGGGTGTAGAAATTGCCAGTCTCTGGTGGTGGTTCCTTGGGCAAGTCATTTAAGCTCTTCAGTTCTTATCAGTAAAACTAAGATGTTAACACCCACTTTACAAGGTAGTTAAAATGATTAAACTACATATAAAAGAATCTGCAAATTTTAACATACTATATAAATGTGAGTATTTTCCCACAATTTTGACCACAATGAAGCTGTACTTTATTTATTAAAAGTTGAAAAAGACACACATTAAATGTATAATGCTTAGAACGTAAAAATACTTACATCCCTCTTGCTTTAGATGCTTTTATATTTATCTATATAGGAACACAATTTTATTCAACACCCTAAAATAGAATGAGTAAAGGCTTAGGCTTTCCCTCTAGTTTAGAAATTACTTTAATTTCTCTTTGGTTTTATGCTTTCCCACGGGCAGTTTAGAATGTCACATACACTTAGAGTAGACATGCTGTACAGTGAAATTGTGCAAAACGTTCATGACAATCCTCATCTGAGACATAAACACTTCGTGTTTCCTGCTCGTGTTTTCAATAAGGCCATATTATTTCAAGCAAAATTCTTAGAATATGACTAAACACATGCTCTGGAAAACAACATATAATAGAGTTATTTCCTTTTGTTGCTTGAAAGGGAAAAAATGCATCCCAAGAGTTGTACTTAACGGATAGTTTTGGGGATAGAGTTAATTATCATTGAACTCCTATCTAATGATTCTTTAAAAAGATATATTCTTTATCTGTTTTAATATATATTACTCAGAAGTTTAATTTTAAAATGTTAAAATTTGCAGATTCCTTTTATATGTAGTTTAATCATTTTAACTACCTTGTAAAGTGGGTGTTAACATCTTAGTTTTACTGATAAGAACTGAAGAGCTTAAATGACTTGCCTAAGGAACCACCACCAGAGACGCAATTTCCACACCCAACTCAGGGCTCCTGACTCTGTGTTCAGTCCTCTTTTTCCACCCCAAATGTGTACTGTGTTGCTCTTTTCCTTTTTTTCTTTTCTTTCTTCTTTTCTCCAGGCCCTTTAAGCAAGCAGTACTTCTGTTAATTCCATTTTCCTCCCCAGCCCTTCCAGGCTTTACCCTCTTGTTCAAGGAAAAGTCCTCTAAATAGCAGACTGTTTGAACACCCTGATTCTTCCATCCCGGGCTTTCTTTGCTACCAGATCTTCCTGCCATATTTTCCATGTAAGGTGTCCAAGGTGTCTACTCTCTTTCCAAAAGTGATTTCCTATTTCACTCTTCCTCTCAAGTTCTTTTTTTTCTTTTCTCCCTTGAGGGACAAAAAGCACAAAGCAGGAAGTTGATCTGGCAAAGCCATACTCAGGAAAGGAAAAACAATGTCTTCAAATTAATTGAGTAATATCCTAAGCTGGACTCTTTCCTCTCATGTCCCCTAGTATTCAAAGAATTCTCAAAGATTTATCATCTCTTTGGGCAGATTTATACTTATTCACAGAGTAATAAATTTTGTAATGTGTCCATGAAAAAGATAGATTCTTTATCTGTTTCAATGTATATTTCTTGGAAATTTAATTTAAAATATTTGTTTATTATCATGAAATTCATGAGCAATATAAACATTCTTTAAAGGCTAATAGCTTCAAGTGTCCAGATTGCTAAATTACACATATTAACTGATAATATTTTAAATTCCTTTTGCTCAGGGATCATTTTTATACTTCTGGGTATCCCAAAGTTCCAAGCATTTAAAATAGAAGTTTGATAATTGTACATTGAATTGAATTTAACTATCTCCTAGCTCCAGAGAAATATGTGAATCATACAAATGGTATCTGCTTTCAGTAAGAGAATTTAGTGATCTTAGGGGAAGAAAGATCAAGAATGTGAGACTATTAATGCTCTGTTTAAAGCATAATTGATAGGTGGTTATCTAGATCATAGGTCAGTAAAATGTAACTGTAGCAAAGAGGTCACTGTGCATTGCCATTTCTTTTGCTCCTTTTCTTTCTACTTTGGGGTTTTGATAGAGTCAAAGGCAGAAATATCACAATAACTGCTGATTTTGACCTATGGAATTTTGTCACATAGACAGCATAGTCTCTGTCACCTCTACTATGTTTTTGCTAAAATTGAAAGTAATACCTAGCTGTAGAATAGTTCCTTAATTTTTTACTTTCATTTTGCTTTTCTCTTTATTATAACTTTATTGACTAAATGGCCATGTACTGTCATCCATGAAGTGACAATCATTTGGGAAGGGAATGATGGGATTCTGGCTTTGGTGCCATTTGGCCCTTGCCACGGCTATACATTTCAGCCAGTAACACATTATGCATTTAGCATCATTTCGATACACAGCCCATACTAATGAACTGGACTTATGTACTACTGCTTGAAAGTTTTAAACAGATGGCAAAACACTGTGATAAAACATTTTTTAATTGAATACAAAAAATTCTCTTTGGGTAAATGATGTGTATTGCACGGTTAAGTTTCAGTGTGATTTTACCGGAATCTAGCCAGAAGGGCGTGCAGCTATGTGAATTATACTCACTGAGCATGCCAATCCTTCGTGCCTATTTAAACATCCCCACCCCCTTCACAGCACAGCTGGTGCTTGTTTCCACCCGTGAGTTTTAAATAATTCAGTGAAATTCTTGAGAAACAGGGAATGTTTTGCATAATGTTGAAGCTTGATTACTATTTGCACCAAATGTTTCTGATCAGCAAGATCGACTCAATGGGAGTAGTGAAGATTCCCTTTGAACTGAAATTTAAGAAAGTACATCATCCTAAAAACTTCAAAAGAGAAGAATCATTTCAGTATCATCTCACATTTGATATTGGAAAATGATGAAAGTAGATCAGAATATAATGAGAGAAAGCGTCTGATTCGGTGAGCTTTGTTTCTTGTGATAGTTATATTAAATTTTATCATTTATTTTTCTATGGTTTTGTTCATTCATTTGTGGGACTTCTTCGCTCTGCTTCACCCAACATTTATCATTAATATTAAAGACCTTATTATTGTGCAAGAAATAATGATTACCCCATTTGACTATTCTTTGTAAACATTGTTATTTGTAATTAAATGGAACCCAATTCTTTAAAGAATATCAAAGGCAAATAAAGCACAAGTCTCATAAAATATATGGGTGAGTACTTGGTTTAGAAATAGATGATTTCTAATATGAAAAATAATTACAGTTTGAGCATACTGACTAAAAGGGTAGATCAGATCCAGAAAGCAGTAAAAGGAAAATAGAACAAAGAAACTGGAAAGTTAGTTAAGGGAAGAAATAATATACATCTTTAAAACATTGGAATTGGAGGTCCTGGCTGGTGTGGCTCAGTGGACTGAGTGTGGGCCTTTGAACCAAAAGGTCACTGGTTTTTTCCCAGTCAGGACACATGCCTTGGTGATGGACAAGGTCCCCAGGAGGGGGTGTGTGAGAAGCAACCACACACTGATGTTTCTCTCCTCTTTCTCTCTCCCTTCCCCTCTCTTTAAAAATAAATAAATAAAATCTTTAAAAAATTGGAATCAGAGGATGGACTAACTCTATGTTTTATGCACAGGACCCAACAAGACTGGGGCAGGGTTTGAGGATGGTGGAAAAGCAATTCCTAGTTCTACCCCAGCATTATCAAACATCAGAAAGGACATAATATTAATGAGTGAGGGCAGACTTCTTTGGTCTGCCTTCTGTCTCTCAAATGAATGTGCTAGTAGTCATGCAGGATCAGGAACCTCTAGGTACAGGGAACTGAACCAATAGAGCCCTCATACCTGCTAGAATGATCAGGTCATCACATGTAAAAAACATCTATGCTACATGAAGTGATACTTTTTCTATCCAGGAAATCCTGTCAAAAAGGCCTAGATACCTGGGGATTTCAGTGATTCCACTGCTGGGAATATACCCTAAGAGTCCTGCAACACCAATTCAAAATAACTTATGCACCCCAACGTTCATAGCAGCACAATTCACAATAGCCAAGTGTTGGAAATAGCCCAAGTGCCCATTGGTAGATGAGTGGATTAAAAAACTATGGTACGTTTACACAATGGAATACGAAGCAGCAGAAAGAAAGAAGGAATTCCTACCTTTTGCAACAGCATGTATGAAACTGGAGAAAATTATGCTAAGTGAAATAAGCCAGTTGGTGAAAGAAAAATACCATATGATCTCACTTACAAGAGGAATCTTATGAATAAAATAAACTAATGAGCAAAATAGAACCAGAGGCATGGAATCATGGAATAGATTGACCATGGTAAGAGGGGAGGAGGGAGGTAAGAACTGTTTGAAAGAAGGTGAAGGGATTAGTCAAAGAACATATATGAAGGATTCATGGACATGAACAATGGTGTGGGCAATGACTATGGAAGTGGGAGGTAGGCTGCGGGGAGGGGGAAAGGGGGAAGAATTGAGACAACTGTAATAGTATAGCCAATATAAAAATAAATATAAAAACATAAAGTCCTGAAAAAAATTTAAAACCTTACCCAAGGATATATGTTTATTGATATGTTTATTGACTTTAGGGAGAAGGAACATTGGGGAGGGGAGGGAAAGGGGAGTAAAAACAAGGGGAGGGGGAGACAGATGTCCATGTGAGAGAGAATATTCATCAGTTGCCTCTCATATGTGCCCCAGACAGGGGTGGACCCCACAACTTAAGTGTGTGCCCTGACTGGGGATAGAATCCACAACCTGTTTTAGGTGTATGGGATGAGGCTTCAACTAACTGAGCCATCCAGTCAAGGTTTACAGTCCTGAAATTCTTGATGCACCATACTTAATCCCTCTTCTAATGCATCTGAAAGAAATTTTATACCACCTCCCATTATCTCTGCTTAGTCTTCAATACCTAGAAAGTTCCCATTTATTCTACATAGGGACTTTTCTAGCAAAGACAAGGTGATGTCCTGAGTACCACCTTTATGTCAGCATATAATTTATTAGATTTATCCCATATAAATTTGCTCATTTATGTGAATGTAACATGAAGGGAGAAGAGTTCTTTGTTTTTTTCATGATTAATCCCAAGCAATACTTGAATAGAGTGTAGGAACTCAATAAATACTTGTTAAATAAGAAAATAAATAAATAGAGGTGTTATTTGATCTCTAACATATTCTTGTAATATAATTCAACTTAATCTCCATCATATTCAAGTAGATATATTAAACCATATTATAGCATGATTTTCAACAATAAGATGATTTTGGCTGTTTTATGAAAGTAAAGAAAACTATTTTCTGTTAAAGGAAACAGTACTTTAGTCATTTCATTGTCATTTAGATATTATTCAACATGCAGGTCAGTTGAAGTCTTACTAAAGCATATGTATAAGAAATCTAAAAAATGGTAACTGGTGAAATTTTTATGCAGATAATATAATGATGATGGATTAAGCAAAAAGAATCAAAAGATGGTTCAGATTTTCTCTGATGAGAGAATGTATGTTTTTTTCCTCTTATTACTTAGTCAAAGAGGAGGAATGCAATCTGCCCACATTTGCCCCTTACATTTGTGTTTACAGAATAAGAGTGACCTTGTTCCTCTCTCTCCTGTACCTGGAAATCACATATTTATTGACAGACAGTATAAAAGATACCTTGAGTAAATACCTTCTGAATTAAAGGCTTAATTATACCAATATTTTATTTGGGGCTATTTTACATCCCATTTGTAATAACTAACTGACTACAAAGATTTTTGATACTAGATTCAGAGATTACTGCTTACGTGTTTTAGGAATATTATTAACCTACCTGTTTGCTTCTGGAAATAACTTTGTGCAATGAGTGGATGAGTGATCTCTATCATAAATCCCATGAAATGATTTCTGTGATTCAATGAACTCGTGTTTAAGAAACATAATTATGACCTAATAAAGTAATGCTTAGAAAGCAATTACAATAGTCCTGGACCCCCTAGCTTCCACAATTTTCTAGGAAACACATAGAATATAAATAATAAACTAATTTTTTGCCTGTTCTATGCTGTGAGAATGTGTGCTGGACCCGAGGATATCAAAATTTATGCCAAATTCTCATTTTCCTTCTCTAACATGTATTGAAGGTATAGTTGTATTAGAAACAACCGTAAAAACAAAAAATAATAAGTGAAAAAAAATTATCACTTGGAGAAGGCCTTTTATTTAGCTTTCCATAATGGTAGCTCTTCTTAAAAGAAGTGATATGAAAATCTAATTTCTATCTACTTGTTTCAAATCACATCTGAAAGTAAATGCTGGTTATAAGTAGCCTAAGCAAATGAATATACATTAAAATGGGTTGGAAAAAAACAACTAGAAATAGTAATAACAATATTTATTTCTAAATGTATCATATAAATATATTACATACATTATGCATACACAAGTCAGCACACTAGCAATTTTTAATCGATTTATAGTCTGATGAAAAGAGCCCAAAATGGACCACCAAGCACCTAAAGGGCAAAATAGCTCTAGATTCTAATTCTGAGTCTGCCATCAACAAACTCTTTGACCTAAAGCAAATATCAAATTACCTGAGATTCAATACTTTTATTTATAACATTTTTTGAAATAACACCTCCCTCAAATTGGAATACAGATGAAATGACATATCTGGATGCTTTTGAAAATACATATGTAATCAGGAGTGCTATAGATTATAAAAATGGTGAATGAGAAAGAGAAAAAAGAAGTAGAAATTCTAGGGGTAACATTGTCCTTAATACCATGGTTTCTGATTTCTTTAGAATATCTCTCTTTTTTTTTGTCATCAAGACCTTGGAATTAATCAATCATAGTTTCAAGAATTTTTTGGAATTACTTTTTTAGAGAAGGCCTAATGCTTTGAATTCAATGTCTTTTATAGTTTAAATTTAAATGGCTTGACTTTACAAATAAAGCAAAGTTGGCTCAGACCATGCTATATAGAAAATAAAGTTTCAGTAATTAGAAAAACTATAGTTCCTTAAAATAATCCAGTCTGCCTGCAATAAATTACACAGCAAATCCCAAGTCATTAAAATGAGTTTTAATAATTGAATTGCATTTTATCAAGGAATGTCAATATTGTACAATCATAATATTTCAATCAGTAGAAGAAGCAAAATTACCCTAAATGATAATCTCATTAGTGTCTATGAAGAAGTCAATAACAGAGAAGCTCTTGTCTTTGAACATATATCCAGCTTCCTGATTCCAATTAAGAAACTTGCATCATTAATTCAAGTCAAGTGATCAATACACTTTTCAAATGTAAAGTAGATAATCAACTGTAGAAGGTTCTGGCATTTATTAAAACTACAATGTCAAAACAAGCCAATATTTACAAGAATGATTAGAAAAGCTTGCTAGATCAGATTTCTTTGTAAACACTGTTCTTAATGTATTTCATTGCTGTTTGCCTCCCGGATCCATATAGGAATAAGCAGTGGGTTGAGGTGTACTTGTTGAAAGAGAAAAATGCTATAATGAAAGTTTTGTTGAGCTTTCACAGAATAGGTTGCTTTGGACATTCAGCAGCTTTTACCTTACATAGGTGAAAGCACCTAACTATATTAGCAAAGCATTAAAAATTGAATTCTGCAGGCTGCTTCCTGATTTAGAGGACCAAAAATACCCAGATTCTGACTACACATAATTTGAAGTCCAGAGACAACAGGCTCCATGTGTCATGGTTTGGAGGTCATTCTGCCATCACGTAACATGGGCTTTATCCTGATGCTCTGGTTCATAGGTGATCCTTTTCATGGTTCATAGGGATCTGCCAGTGGCAATTTGCAATCTGTACATTTTTTTTCTGAGGGCTGGGAGGAGAGAACGAGAAACTCCACCATAGGTATGAGCTATCACTCTTTCCTTTCAGTCTGATGGGCAAGAAATCATGAGTGTACTCCTGGACCAATAATAGTCACAGGGGAATTTCATGTAGAGATTAGCCTAAGATCTAACCTTGGAGTAGGGCTCAGGTTATCCTTTGTGAGAGGTGCACCTTAGATTGCATTCAAGAGAACTTGCTGCTGGGTCTCTGGCAACCTGAAGGCCCAGTTGCCACTCCCTGTGTCCATCACTGTATTTGTTTGTTCTGAGGTTATGCTTTCCCAGGCCAATGCAAGATGATGATCTTGGTGCAGGCTGCAGGGCCCAGGGCAGGCTGCCGCAAGATATCTTATAATAGCATATTATTCCTTTTTAAATTATTGATTTTTAGAGAGAGAGAGAGAGGAAGGGAGACAGAGGGAGAGAAAGAGAGAGAAACATCAATTTGTTGTTCACTTATTTGTGCAGGCATTTGTTGCTTCTTGTATGTGCCCTGATGGGCAAAGTGCAACCTTAGCATACGGGGGTGACATTCTAACCAACTGAGTTACCCAGCCAGGCCCTTATTCTTATTCATTATTGTTAATTAAAATTACTTAAGAAAAAGCCAGTACGAGAACACTCTGACCTCTTTGTTTCCCTATAAGCTGGATATATATATATATATATATATATATATATATATATATATATATATATATATAATGAAGATATATATATATATATATCCAGAAAGGGTATATATATATATATATATATATATTTTTTTTTTTTATGTATATCCTGTCCAGTTCTCCTTCCTTTCCCCTCTCCTTTCACATGTCTTCCTGAAGTTCTGGAGTCTCTCTCTGCTTTCTACTGATGATTCTTTAGCTTTCCTGGATTTTTCCATCCCAGTATTAAAAACAAGATATATGTTTATTGTATACAAACAAACAAACACTTGGTTAACAGCTAATTTTCTGGGGAATATCTATGAATTTTTTTAGGTATCATCAATTGATAACCACTTGTGGTATAGTTCAATAATCATAAATTTTTTCCCAAAAGTAAACATTTCTTAAAATTTCTTTTGATTGTACAATATATAGAATTTCTGACAATTTTATTTATTAAAAGTAAGAATAAACCTGTTTATCATTAATTATTGACATCTGAATTGTTCATTTGTATTTATAAGGTAGTCCATGTTTTTAAAAAATGTTTTAGTTACTTTGTATTAATTAATCTATTCAGCAACCTCATTAGTTTCAGTGATTCCCTTCCTTCAATCACATAATGAGATATTTAAAAGTGGAAATTTAATTATTCTACTTAAAAAAAATGGTGTGCCACAGAAATTTTAAAAACATGTAATACCTGGCTATTTAGTCAGGGACACTGACCTCTTCTCTCTCAGACCATCAAATTAAAAAAAAATTGACAACAGCCAATATAATAATAGCCATCTGGTGTGAATAAATCAAAATTATACCTATTGTTTCTTGTTAGATCTGCAAAAAACATAATATATTTTTGGGTGTGCCAAAGAATTTCAGTAATTAGTTCATGTGTGCCATGAGATGATAAAAAAGGCTGAAAATCACTGTCTTAAGCAATGAGAAAAAGACAAGCTGTTCTTCTCAGAGCCCTTCAAGGTCATATGCCATAGGATACTGTTAGGTTGGATCAAGGTCTAGATTCACTCAGCTGCTCTCACTAGGTGTAGAGTAGTGGGAGTAGGATGGGTAAAGCAGCACAGTCTTCCAAGGTCATAATTTTCCTTGATCTCCATCCTAAAACTCTACACCAATTCTATAATTATTAGAATTCTAAAAGCCAAGTAGGGAGGGGGTATGGAACTTGTTTTATTTTCCAGTTTTTAAGTGAGACTTTCTGTAAGCTTCAGATGTACTAATTCTGCTCTGTGGTCTCAAATTTATTTAATGAAAGTCTTAATTCAGGTATAGGCATATACATAGATACAACATACACAAGAACTCAGAAATACTGCATTACATACACATGTAATGCTTTGAAGCAGCTATTACGTTTCTGTGTTTTCTTTTGTATAAAGCTATATATTCATAATATTTGTTTTGGTTGTTGATATGGATACAGGTTACTATTTGTTTTAGATATTGAATGGCTAAGGGGAACATGATATGCTTGAAATGGGTATAGATAGCTTAACATAACTTAATGACAAATTTAAGGAAGCATAATATATTTTACTCTTATAGCTAATTCCTTTTTAATATCCATATAGTATGAATCATAGTATTTGTTTAAAAAACAGACACATTATGCTAATTGAAATAAGCCAGATGGTGAAAGACAAATACCATATGATCTCACCTATAAGTGGAACTTAATCAACAAAACAAATAAGCAAGCAAAACAGAACCAGAGACATGGAAATAAAGAACAAACTGACAGTGACCAGCAGGGAGTGGGGAGGGGGATAACAGGAGAAGGAAGGGGAAGGGCCAACTCAAGGAACAAGCATAAAGGACCCGTGGACAAAGACAACAGGGGTAGGATTGAGGGTGGGAGGTCGGGGAGGGCAAGGGGAGACTAATGGGGGGAAAATGGGGACAACTGTAATTGAACAAAAATAAAAAACAGACACATTAACATTCTTTATGAGAAATACATAGAGGTTGAAGAAATACCACACTCAAGGTAAGGATTACAAACATGTGCTTTGTCTTTATAAGGCACTTTACAGAATTAGGGTCTTTAAAATTACACACTTTGACAAAATTTTACTATAGAAAATGGGCATTGAAATGCTTTTAAGATAGGAAAAACTCATAACTTGTTTAATCACTTAGTTAAAATTATAGTTTGAGTAAAATGAGAATAAAATTTCTGCAGGAAATTACTACAGGAAAATTTCTGTTGGAAAGTACTACAGGAGCGTGGAGACAGCATGTTACATATTTATGAACTGAAGCACAATTAGAGTGCCACTACCAGTCATTGAACATGGCAGCTCTCCGACGGAGATGAGGCTTCTTGCTGGACACTTACACAGATTCTTTATCATGTCTGTTGTGCCTGTGTACGATGGGCAGGGCATGGGAAGGAGGGAACTGAAATAGGTATTGCCAAATAAAAATAGAAAAGATATGTTCCTAATTAGTTCAATCATGCTCCTACACACAAATAAGCAAGAAAAAAAAACTAAAGTACTTTGTCAAACCCATTAAAACAGATTATTCTATTGTTATTTTCTAAACACATAAATCATACAATATTGTAATATAAAACACTAGAAATAATTTCCATTTTGTTACTAAAATAAGGTTAAATTTCACTAATTGAAATAAAATTATAGAAAAAGCTAAAATATGTCCCTATATCTATTACAAACTTTTTGTTCATTTGTATAGGTAAAGTTTAATGGGAAGATTTCCACAGCTGATTTTGGATATACTTTCAAGTTCTTTCTCAAAAGTGAAACATTTAAAACATACTTATTTCATCAGCTAACTGATCTTTGCCCTCAAAGTCTTATGTACACTCCAATTTCTTCATATTTGTTATTTCACAAATGAAGTCATTTATACCAAGAGGTTAAAAATACGCTCACAAATCAAGTTAGATCCCAGTTTAATATGCTGCTGTGAATATTGAACTGCGTAAGGGTTAGCAGACAATAAATGCTCCCCTTACAAACAATGTTCAAGACATTGCTATTAAATTTACCTATATTATCTTTCAGACTGCAGCACTATTAGAAGGGCTGTAATACCAAAGATTAGTAGTTTGGGCTTGTTAACTTGATTTATGTTAACATTGTGGTCTTTATTTTTGTATCATATTTTTCAAGGATTCTGCTGGAACAGTGATTTTCAACCAGGGTGCCACAAGAATTTCTTTAAACATGTACTACCTGTCTATTTAGTCAGAGTTGGAGCTCTTTTCCCTTAGAAAAGACTGACCTCTTTTCCCTTAGATTGCTAAATAAATAGTGGCAACAGCCAACACAACAGGAGCCATCTGCTGTGAATGAATCATAATTATACCTATTTTTTTTGTGAGATTGACAAAAAATATATTTTTTGGTGTGCTGCAGAATTTAAGTAATTAGTTTATGTGCTATGAGATGTGAAAGGTTAAAAATTGCTGCCCTGGGAGACTGTGGATCACTCTGTTGGCCAGGCGGACGCTATTCATCCTGGCCTAACAAAAGCACAGTTTAATTAAGAAGCATTCTGCCGTTTATTGTGTACTCGAGACTGCAATTTTGATGGTGGTTTATAAAGGCTAAGATTTGTCAGATTCAATTTCTCTGCTCTAATTTCCTATCAGGGAAAATGTGACACCAGGCATAGATCCAATTTTCCTTTTCTATTAGCATTTATATTGACAGAATTAATGATTTTATTATCATCTGTGGTTTGTTGCTAAATTGTAGACATCATATCCCTTCTTGTAGATGGTTATGTATATATTGTAAACTCATTGTCCTGGGAGGAATTACGATTCATTCCATTAGATTTATTTTAAGGTGGCCAAGTTAAGTGGTGCGAAAGAAGCCAGAGAACATTGGAAAAAGGATAGTGTTCCTGAATAAAAAAAGTTAATATTTTTTCTATATGAATAACATGTGCAAATGGACAGGCTGGCAAAGGTTCTGTAAAACTCTCCCCAGAGTTTGAATTATAATCCAGGTGATTCTTAATAATTCTCTGGGAATGACATATTTGTCACTATCCAAGAAATATTTGAATGGGACTATGAACCTCCATTGGATCTGAAACAAAATTAATAATATTAAGAGGTGGTAGACTTTGCATATGTGTCTCATCTTTTGGAAAAGATAACTTTCTACAGCTAATCTAATCATGGATGATTTGCTTGTAGTTTACCTTTTAATTTATTTCTCTAATATTTCAGCTTGGAGTGTTTCAAGTCCCTATTCATGAATAACTTACTCATCATTATTTAAGTGGAACTGAATTAGTTGTATGGTTTTATGAAGAAAAAAAGCCATAATGTGGCACTCCTTTTTAATGTATTTCTTTTCATTGTAGGTTATTATAATGAATCCCTTCCTGTTCTTTGCCTTAACATTTAATTGGAGTATCAATGTTCTCAAAGTTACAGCATTATATATTAGAAATTTTACATCAACATAAAGCTAGGAAATTTTATCATAAAATTTTACTTATTCTCCAATGCATTGGTAAGGATATATAAATATATTTGTCTATAATTTGTGGTAATGCAAAATTTTAAAAAAGGGCTAGTGTTATTTGTGTTTTATAAGTGCAGGAATAATCATATTCTTGCCACAAGTAAAGTGAAATGGAGATATATTCATGGAGTGTAATTAATATATTTAATATCCAAATACTGTCTATATGCAAATTCCCTGTTAACATTTTCTAAATTATATTCACCCTCTGAGACATGTATAACTAACATGATTTGAGCGTGGTGAACCAAATCAGTCACTTCAGAAATTTTTTAAATGAATTTCTAGAGGCATTGAAAAACAGTCTGAATATCTATTATCATTCACATCTATCACGTACAATTTAAAATAAAAATAATACAATAAAGTATAGTGAAATAACATAACAGAAAAGATATTGGGGTGGGGGTACACACACACACAGACACAAACAGAGAATGAGTGAACATACCATAAAGCTGGCCCTCTCAAATCAAAAGAAAACTAGTAATTTAAATATTGTATATTAAATTAATTATGTGTGATGCAGGGAAATCAAATGTTCCAAATCGTCCTTTGCACGCAGAGTTGAAGTTAAGGACTGCTGCCAGAGTCAGAGACTCAGACTCTAGGTTGCCTTTTTCTCTCAGTGTACTGACTATTCTGCAAAGGAAAACACAAGGTACTCAGAAAGCCTGAGTTTCAGCATAGCACACTTGTAAGCCCTTAACCTCTTTGAAACTCATTTTTTTATCTGCAAAGCAGTAAAAATAACATGTACTTGGTATTGTGCAAGAATCAAAATGAAATTACAGTGTAAATTGCAATGTGTTACACAAATATTTTGGTGGTAATATTGCCACTGAACCTGTTCTCATGTTTGGTATCTTTAAAATTCATTGATATCCACACAATTATATTCATTCCAGCAGAGGTAAAGGGATCAGTGGGTTATAAAATAATACACTTATTTGTTCCATAATTCTACTTGATAGTAGTGTGTCTTGGAAAGATCCCAACCAGCTTAGACTTTTCCTTTTGAGTAGATGTTGAATTTGGAGGGCCATCTTTTTAGGCATTATATAGATAAGAGATAATAGAGTTTTGCATTAGCATGAAGAAACTAACAGAGTGGAAAAGAAGAAATAATACAAATTGTAGGAAAACTTTTTAATTATATCTTAAGAGATGAGTGGAGCTAAAAGAAATCTTGGCTCTACTGCTTGGTTCCTGGATTTGAAAAAGAAATTATTACATAGTATTCAGGTGGTGGTGTTGAAGTCACTTAGGGAAATCAATCTTATCTGTAGGAGTCAAGGGGAACTTCTGTGGACTTTGGGTAAGAAGGGCCCTCTCCAGACCTCCAAGTCTCCATCCACAGGTGAAGGGAAGCCTGTGGATGTAAGGTTTCCTCTTCTCTAGTTACTACTTTTCCTAATACAAGATGTATTTGCTAATACAGTTTCCCAATTGTTCTCCAAGAATTATGGCCCTACCTCCACTTTCTGTCTTGAGTTCACCAAAAATAATATCAGCGTGACTCTATGCTGATGGCACAAGTGATCATGAGACAGAGTCCCACACTCCCAGGTCATCCTCGTCTTCTACACTCTGTGTCACTGAAGACAGTACCCACTTCCAGTTCTTTCTTTATCTCAGAGCCATCCCGAGCTCCGGACAGCCTTCCACTGAGTTCCCTTGAACACACAGTATATCACTAGGAAATAAATTCCTTCTAGTTTCAAACTTTTCTGAACGTTGTCTTTATTTCCCACTCTAATAGAAATTTAAATCTCTCTTGAGAACGCTGCTTCCTCTCTTGTCCTTTCTTATACCACTGTGCCTGAAAGAGGGTGAGTGTTGTCCTTAACACCAATTGCTGTTTCTAGGTCTTCTCTAAGACCTGTTAACTTTTAATATCAGATACAAGACAATATCCATTACCATTGTTATTGCAATAATATGCCTACCATTGGGTCATAACCTACCCCCTCTACTCCAAAAGTATATCTTGAAAGTTTTTACATCAGAATTATTGTCACTCTAAAACCACATTTAGTGATTTCAATGTCACGTGACTAATACTTTCAAAATCTTGGCCTCTCAGTTCCTTGATCTTATACATCAATCTCATCAGGAATTTCAATCCCTTGATCATACCCTATAAATGTCAGGATCAATATCTATAACATCATTAAAAATAGCAATCTCAAACACCCTCCTGAGAGCCACCTTTGTCTCTGACAACCACTTCTCTCTCTCACTCCCTCTTGCTCTCCCTCTTTCTCATTTCATTAATCCATCAGTTCTGTTCCTCATCCCCTTCATCTGATCTTACCACATACTTGTTTTCTTTTGCTCCTCTCTCATCCTCATTTCTTTACCACACGCCTCTGTGCCTGCACCTTTATAGCAGAATGTGGCTGTTTCATTTGATTTCATTTTTTCCAACAGGTAAACAATTTATTTTATTTTTCAAAGTTCACAAACAAAACAAAATGGAAAATATCCTGCTTTCATTTATAAGATAGTCTTCAAAAAATCTATGTAACTGGCAAGACTTCTTGTGGGGTTTCAAACCATCTTGTTAGCCATTTAAAAGTGCATGTAATGGCAATTTTGAGTTTTAAGAACCAAGCACAAGGAAACATACAGCATGACTTACCCAAATGAATAGTAACTCTTGTTAGTCAGGTTCTCTGGAAAATAACTTTTCAAAATTTATTTTTCAGTTGCAGTTGACAATGTTATTTTGTATTAGATTCAGGTGGGCATCATAGGGTTAGACAACCAGGTACTTTGCAAAGTGCTTCCCCCCAATATTTCAACCACCCACCTGGCATCCTATGGAGTTATTTAAATATTATTGACTACATTCCTTATGCTGTGCTTTTACATTCCCATGACAATCATAACTACCAATTTTGACCTCTTAATCCCTCTACCTTTTTTCACCCTGTCCCCTGACCTCTTCCCCTCTGACAACCGTTAGTCTATTCTCTGCATCTATGAGTTTGTTTATATTTTGTTTGTTCATTTACTTGTTTCTTTAGGTTATACATTTAAGTAAAATCACATGGTCTTTCTCTGTCTGACTTATTTCACTTAGTACAATAAATGACCTCTAGGTCCATTCCTGCTGTGGCAAATGGTAAGATTCCATTCTTTTTATGGCCAAATATATTCCATTATGTATATATACACTACAATATTTTTATTTACTTATCTATTGATGGACACTTGGGTAGTTTTCATGTCTTGGCTATTGTAAATACTGCAGTAGTGAATATAGGGGTACATATATACTTTTGAATCAGTGTTTTGGGTGTCTCTGAATATATGCCCAGAAGGGGAAACACTACTATCACAAGGCAGTTACATTTTCACTTTTTTGAGGAAACTTTATACTATATTCTGTAGTGACTGCATCAGTCTGCATTTCTACCAGCAGTGCATGAGGTTTCCATTTTCTCCACTTCTTACCAACACTTGTTGTTTGTTGATTTAATGATGATAGCCATTCTGACAAGTGTGAGGTGGTACCTCAATGTGGTTTTGATTTGCATCTCTCTGATGATTAGTGAAGTGGAGCATCTTGTCACATGTCTGTTGGCCATCTGTATGTCCTCTTTGGAGAAGTGTTTATTTAGGTTCTGTGCCCATTTTTCAATTGGATTGGTCATTTTTTGGGGTTGAGTTGTATGAGTTTTTTATAAATTTTGGATGTTAACTCCTTATTGAATATATCATTGATGAATATTTTCTCTCATTCAGTGGGTTGTCTTTTGGTTTTGTTGATGGTTTCACTTGCTGTTCAAAACATTTTTAGTTTGTTGTAGTCCCATTTGTTTCTTTTTCTTTTGTTTCTTTTCTTTCTTTTCTCTTTTCTTTCACCTCTTTTCTTTCTCTTCTAATTCTCAGAAAATGACCATCTTTGTTATTTTTGTGAGAAAACCCAAATTAGAAACCTTTCAAAATAACCACCATTTCTCCCTATCTATCTACTAGCAACAGTACCTGCATGCTCTGTCTAACCTCAAGTTATGATAGATAAATCCTTAGTCATTATTAAGGCCAATTCCTCCACTTGCTTCAGAAATTCCACCATCTCTCTTCTATATTAACATTTCCCCCCCATTGTAGCTTCTTCATGATGTCATGCATCCATGTAGGAGCCCTCCCTCTACCTTAAAAATAAAATCTCTTTATCTTCACTTCTCTCTGCACCAAGTTCCTCATTTATCCAGTTATTTTACAAGAAAATTCTTGAAAGTTTTTCTATATGAACTAGTTCAATTCTTCTAATTCTAATATTTTTTTTAATTTTAAAATTCTCCATGTTGGGTGTATCAATAATCTATCCATTTTTATTGTGGAGTGAGCAACTTCATTGTTTGGGGTACACTATAATTATTCATTGATTCTTCTTGTGGTATGTAAATTTGAGTTGTTTCTATATTCAGCTATTACAAATAGAGTTGCTATAAAAATGTTTGTACAAGTCTTTGTATGGGCATATGCTTATATATCTTGGGTAAATGAGTGGGATGACCGGCTTATATGGTTGGTATATCTAGATTTTTAACAAAATGCCTGATGATTTTCCAAAGTGGTTTTGCCATTATGTATGTCCACCAGCAGTTTTTGAGATTTTCAGTTGCTACTCATCCTCATATAGATTTGATTTGTTTAGTCTTTAGAATTTTAAATATTCTAAATAAACATAAAGTAGCTTTTCATCATGGCTTTAATATACTCTAATATACATTTCCCTAAAGAATAGCAACATTGAGCATTTTTATGTGCTTATTTGCTGCCCATGTATCTTCCTTGGCAAAACATATGTTTAAATATTTTGCCAGTTTTTAAATTGGTTTACTATTAATTTTTTATTTCTGGAAGCTCTTTATATATTCTGGATACAAATTCATTACTGTGTTGTTATTTAGCAAAAATATTTTCCCAGTCTGTAGTTTTTCTTTTCATTCTCTTGGTAGTGTGTTTTGAAGAGCAGACATTCTTGATTTTCATGAACACTAGGTTATCAAATTTTTTTTTTTATGGATCATACTTTTGGTACTATAAGAAATCCTTACTAAAGTGAAGGTCTTAAAGATTTTCTCCTAGAAATTTTGTATTATTAGATTTTAAATTTTATGATATATTTTCCAATGATATGATGTACCTATGATATCACTCCACCTGATACATATTTTATATCATTTAAAATATATATTTTATATATCATAGATTTTAAATTCTATGATATATTTTAAGTTATGTCTGGTGGAGTGAGATATATATCAAAGTGGTCTTCACTTTTTTTTTTGTTTGTATTCAGAACTGCTATTAATTGTTTGGTAGATTTCAACAGTGAGCCACCTGGGCTTGGAGATGTCTTTTTGGAAGATTCTTAACTATAAATTCAATTTTATTATATTGATATAAGGCTATTAAGATCATTTATTACTTTTCATTTAGTTATTTTTTTGTTTTTTTCAAATTACAGTTTATATTCCATATTATTTTGTAATAGCTTTGGGTGTCACATGTTACTTTTCAGATGGAATTTTGTAGTTTGTGTCTTTCAAGGAATTTATTCATCTAAATTGTCAAATATATTGCCATAAAATTGTTCATGATAACCACTTATATATTAAATATTTATAGAATCAGTAGTTTTGCCACTTCTCTCATTTCTGATATTGAAAATTTATGTCTAATTTGTTCTTTCTGATTGGTCTAGCTATGGATTCATCAATTTCATATATATATATTTTTTTTTTACCAAAAACACCATTTGAGTCATTCACTTTTTTCCTTCTGACTTCTATTTCATTGGTTTCTCCTTTCATATTTCATGTTTCTTTATTTCATATCTTACTCTTCACTTTGTATATGAAGTTTCCTTTGACTTTCATTTACTCTTTTTATTCTAATTTTTAATGTGGAAGCTAACATTATTTATTTGAGGTATATTTTCTTTCCTAATATAGGCATTTAAGGTTATAAATTTTAAATGCCTAATATAGGCATTTAAGGTTATAACCTTATAACCTTATAAAGTTATAAGGTTATAAATGTCCCTCTTAGTTTTGTTTCTGCTATATCTAACAATGTTTGATATGCTATGTTTGTGTTTTTACTCAAAATGATTTCTAATTTTATTTTTGATTTCTTTTCAACCCATAGGTTATTTAGATTACATTATTTTATTTCCAAATATTTGGAACTTTTCCAAAAAGTTTCTTGTTATTGATTTCTAATTTAATTCTGCAGTAATAATACTTTATATAAGGCAATATTTTATATGATTAAAGCCTTTTAAATATAATATGATTTATTTTATGATGAAGAGTATAATTCTCTTGATATGTTCCATGTGCACTTGAGATAATGTTTTCCATGGTTCTTGTATAGAGTTGTCTATAAATGCCACTCAGGTCTAGTTGGTGGATAATTTAGTTCAAGGCTTCCATAGTCTAAGGGTATTTCTAATTGTTCTTTCAGTTATTGAGAGAAAGGTGTTAAAATCTCTTATTGTATTTGTGTTTTTTCTTTTTTCTCCTCATAGTTCTATCAGTATTTCAATGCTTACATTTTACCTGCATAAACATTTAGGATTGTTATATACTCCTGATGAACTAATCCTGTTATCATAATGAATTGATTCTCTTTATCCTCAATAACATTCTTGTCCTGGACACTTATTTCAAATTACATGATACATCTTTTACTTTTTTTAAAAAGATCTATTTGTTTTTTTTATTTTTAGAGAGAGGGGAAGGGAGGGAGAAAGAAAGGGGGAAAAACATCAATGTGAGAGAGAAATACCAATTGGTTGCCTCTTGTACATGCCCCAGCTGAGGACCTGAAACTACATCCTAGGATTGTGCACTGACTGGGAATACAACTGGCAACCTTTTGCTTTGCGGGACAATGCCCAACTGAGCCACATTGGTCAGAGCTGTCTTTTACTTTTAATCTATTTGTATTTTTATATTTAAAGAGAGTTTCTTGTAAGAAGAATTTAGTTAGCTCTTTTTTTAAAAAATTTCAATCTGATAATCTCTGACTCTTAGTTGAGTTAGTCGATTGTTTCCATTTAACAGCTAGTGATATGGATGGACTTAATTCTACCATCTTGCCATTTGTGTTCCATTTGTTCTTTGTTCTTCATTTTCTGTTTTCCTTGAGGTAAATTGCTGATTTTTACAATACAGTGTTATCTCCTTTGTTAACTTATTTGTGTTAACTTTTTGTTGTGTAATTTTAGTGGTTGTTTTAGGGCTTATGGTGTGTATCTTCCAATTATCACAGTCTATATTTAAGCAATACATCATTACTTGACTTATAGGTTAAGTTTAGCTTTTCACTGGTGAGAACTATGCTGTCATCTTTACATTCCTCTGAAAGCAATCTTCAGGCTGTTTTAAAATTTTCTCTTTGCCATAGGCTTCAGACAATTTGATTATGATGTGTCTTGTTTCATGTTTGGTATACTGGAGTTCACTGAATTTCTTGGATATATGATTTATATTGTATGTATGTAATATTTGGAAATTTTTCTTCAAATAACTTTTCTGATCCTCTTCGCTCTTTCTTCCAATTGTATGTATGTTATGCTATTTGAAGTTGTCTCAGAGTTCATTGATGCTGTATATTTCTTTTCAGTTTTTTTCTCCCTGTGCTTCATTTTAAAAGTTTCTATTGTTATTTCTTAAGTTTATTAGTCTTTATTTTATTCCATGTCTTATTTGCCATGAATCCAATACAGTATTTTTTTTCATATCAGACATTGTGATATTCATCTTTAGATGTTCTATTTGGTCCATTTTTTGTATTTTCCATATCTCTTCCTTACAAGTTCATTTTTCTACTTTCTTAAACATATGAAATATTGTTATAACCACTATTTGAATAGCCCTATATATTAATTCTAACTTCTGTTTTATTTTGACATTGATCACTATCTTTATTATGATTAGTGTTTTCTTGCTTTTTTACCTGCTTTGTGGTTTTTATTTGAATGCCAAACACTATAAAATTTATCTAATTGCCTGCTGGATATTTTCATATTCTTAAAAATATTCTTGAACTTCATCCTGAGATTTGGTTGCATAATTTGAAAAAAGTTCAATCGTCTGGAATGATACTTTTAACTTTTGTTAGATAGAAATAGAGAAGTGTTTAGTCTAGGTCTAAACTGGCTCAATTAGATAGGCAAACCTTGATGCCCCTGAACTACAAGATGTCTCTTTCTCATGAGAACAGGGATTTTTCTCAACCTCTTGCTTTCCGGGTGCTATTTTTTTAGGCCTTTTAGATTAGGATCTCTGCACTTGAGTAGTATTCTCAAATGTGTGTGCTGGTCAGTAGTCAAGTGAATACATGGAGATCACACTCTAGATTTCTAGAATTTTCACCCTCTGACACTCTCTCATCTCTGATACTTTTTCCTGTATTCTCTATTCATCCACTTTGGCTACCACAGGCTTCCAATTCTTTCTCCTCAACTCAGGGAGACAGCAGACGCTGCCCATATTCCCATTCCCTGCACCATCACCTTGTAAATTTCTTCAGGTAGTAAACTGAAGAAACGAAACTTGTTTTTTGCTTTTTCTGTTTCCCAGGGATCTGTGTACTTTATTACTTTTGTCAAATGTCTTTAAAGTAATTTTTCTGTGTGTTTTATTCAATTTTTAAATTAATTTATTTGGTAGGGTAAATACATTCCCTATTACTCCATCTGGACCAGAAATCGAAGTTTTATCTTTGTACATCTTTTAAAAGTATTTCTCTTAGGCTTTTGTTCACACTGCTTTAGTAATGTTTATGAATGTCACCGATGAGCTGAATATTGATATCTAGTGGTTAAATTTTCTATACTTGAAAACCTTTCTTGAATATTTAGAAGATGAGCATAAGTTGTTCAGAACTGATCTCATTTTTCCCTTCTACTCCTACTCCACCCATAGTTTTCCATCATACTTTTATGGACCTTACAGTTAGGACATTGATCCATTTGAGTTAATTTTGATATGGCACAGGGCGTGTCCATCTTTATTGTTTTGCATTCTATGCTTTATTTTCATCCATATATATATTTTTTACCTTTTTTGGGCTATATATCTTTGATTGTCTGTCTCCCATTATTAGAAATTTAATACTATGACGATGGAATTTTTGTTTTTCATTGTGTGTTTACTGCTATAGTCTTCATATGTAAAATGATTTTGGTCAATAGTAGGTACTCATTAAATATTTGTTAAGTACATGATTTTAATACCAAATTCTTTTGTGAAAGAGGTAGCTATGGATTATAAAGCTAATGTACAACTTGTGCCATTAAAACTTCCCTTATCAGATTAGCTCACACAATAATTTGAGCAGAGAATATTTAATATAAAGAATTATTAACTATAACAGGGTGTTGGATTAATGATATACTGGGTAGTAAGAAGTAAAGAGAACTAAATGATACATAAATATCAGATATAAAAAACAGTCTCTAACCCTAGGGCTGAGATAATGCACTCAAGGAAAAGGCTCCTGAGAATGATATCTAGACCCTGTTGGAGAGGATAGTGGTTTGGCTCATTGAGCAACAGAGAAGAATCCACAGTACCCCGCTAGCTGAACTTGCCAGAAGTCTGCCCTCAGTTAAGCTGGGGAAAGCTCATAGGGGGAGCTTCAATCAGGGCACTCTGCTACAATATTGCCTGAGGGAGATGCAGGGCGAGCTGGCTGCTGGTCAGAATGCACTGTGGAACCTGGGCACTGGAGAAACAATGAAAACTGTAGGAACCTGGTGTTAAAGAAGCTGTGCCTGCTGCAGGATCCTACTAATTTAGCACATTAGAGTTGAGAAGCAAACACCTATTTTCCTCCAATGTATTTTCAGAGTCTGTGCTAGTTGGTAAAGGGAACAAATATTTAAAAAGCCCATGCCCATTTTCACACAGAAGTGTAACAGGCTAAGTTTGGAATTGAGAGATAATAAATTGGTCAGTGGCACACTTTCTGTGATAAGTGTCTATATTTTCAGTTAGTAACTGAAATAGTTTTATTTGTGGACTAAAACTGAGTAACTTAGTCAAGAATAAAGTCAAGATATTTTGTGATTTTATGGTTTTGTGATTTTGCTTCACAAGTTATGCTATTAAAAGGTCAGCCAAGGTAATCATCTAGTATTTGGAAGGAAATGCGGGAGAGGAAACAACTGAATATTTTCTTTGGCTGTATGACTGTATTGACCCAGAGTGAATTTGTTCAGTCAGAACACCTGAAAAAAGATTTGGGAGTTTATTTAAAATTTTGACTATTTAAATATCTCACTTTTATTTGTTTTACTTAGTTAACCAAAGAATCTTACAGATAATTAACTTTTGACATAAGTTTCTAAATTAGTAGGTTTTATTCTTCAAGGTATGCACATTAATTCTTGAGTATTTTCCCTCATCTTTCTCCTTTATTTATAAAGGATCGTATACATGATTTCTTTAAAGTGAATAGACTTTATATTTTAGAGAAGCTTTGGGTTCACAGTAAAATTGAGTGGAAAATACAGAGAGTTCAAATATACCCCCTCCACAGATGCACACATAGCAATATAATTCTAGTAGAGAAAGGAATAAAGAATAAAATAAAATATTTAAAAGTAAGGTTAAAATATAATTTTCAAGACAATATCTCACATGCTAAAATATTAAAATAATGTTAACTAGCAACTAACAACTTTTAATCATCATGAAATACAATTTAATACACTAGAGTTGAGAGAGAGGTTGTAAAATAGGGATGGAAGTATAGTAAAATGACTAAAAGCCTGGATTTCACTTAGCATCATATTCTCAAGATCCACCCATGTTGTTGCAAATGGCAACATTTCATCTTATGGCCGAGTACTATTCCACATCTTCTTTAAGGACACTTCAGTTGTTTCCATGTCTTGACCACCATGAATAATGCTGTAATAAACATAGGGGTGCATATATCTGTAAAAATACATTTTCAATTTTTTTGAGAAGTACCCAGAAGAGGGATTGTTGAGTCATATGTTATTTTTAATTTTTTGAGGGACCTCCATACTATTTTCCATAGTGTCTGTACCAGTTTACATTCCCACCAGCAGTGAATGAGGGTTCTTTTTTCTCTAAAAACGATCCAATGCTTATTATTCTTGTTGATAAGTCATTCTTATGGTTGTGAGGTGGTATCTCATTGTTGTTTTGATTTTCATTTCCTTAATAGCTAGTGAAGTTGAGCATCTTTTTATATATATGGTGGTCATTTTTATGTCCTCTTGGGAGAAGTGTTTGTTCAGGTCCTCTGCCAATTTTTTTTTTATGGATTGTTTGTTTGGTGTTGAATTCTTTGAGTTATTTATATATTTTGGATATTAACCTCTTGAAGGAGCTGTTGTTTGAAAATATCTTCTCCATTTGGTTGGTTGCCTTTTTGTTTTGTCATTGCTTTTTTTGCTGCATAGAAGCTTTGTAATTTGACATAGTCCCATTTATTTATTTTTGCCTTTACTTGCTTTTGACTTTGGGGTTGAATTCATAAAATCTTCTTTAAGAGCAAGGTCCATAAGTATAGTACCTATGTTTTCTTCTATAAATCAGACAGAAAATGTTAAGAACCATTGGATTCCACTCATATGTGGGATATACAATTGCAAGCAACAAATGAACAAAAAAGAAAAACAAAGAAAAAAGAGGGAAGGGGGTAATGATAATAAATGATAAAAGGGGTCAAATATATGTTGATGAAAGGTGATTTAATTTTGGGTGATGGGCACACAGTGCAATATATAGGTGATGCATTATAGCATTGTACAATTGAAACCTATATAATTTTATTAACCATTGTCAACCCAATCAAGTTAATTTTAAAAATTCAGCAACAACAAAGCTAAATGACATTACTTCTTCTTCAAGTTCTAATTATCCATTTGGGTAAAGCACATATTTACTTTAAGTCAACTAATAAAACCTAAAACTCTTATTTTACTAAAGTACTTATCAGAGAAGAAAGTTTTAATGTAAGATGAGAAGTGCTATAAATATGGGTATTAAATGCCTTATTGGTAGTAAAGAC
>CM052539.1:123585703-123657395 GCA_028533065.1 Trachops cirrhosus
TACAAACACAACATACCTAACAGCCATAGGCCAAACCCCAGTCAATTACATTCAGTAACCTATATTCCCTCCAGTTGCATGGTAAATAGAAGACAATGGACATGTTGGGTGGTAATGAGAGATGAGCATGGAAAAATACAGTAGCCAGTTGATAGAAGGCCTTAGTTTTGATAAATGTGCATAGAAAGATTCCATTTCCTAGCCAGATGTGTGTCGCATATGGAAACAGTTATGTCTCTCTAAGAGAAATTCATGTTCAACACTCCATTAAGAAAGAATTTTTTTCAATATGATTTTAGAGATTCAAATGGATTGCAGTGTTTCCGCAGTCAGTACAGAATATCTCACCACTTTAGACATTCTTAATACAGACCCTAAAGTACAGACCTTTCCTTGGTTCTACATGTACTTGAATCATCAATAGGAAAATATAAAAGACTGAATAGCAGTATCAACAAATCTTTTAATATTTATTTTCCTGAGAAATTCTAAACACTACTGCCTTCAGGCTGCATTTCTATCCTATCAGAATTTTTAATTCTATACCAGAAAATAAATTTGCAAGTGGAACACTAGGAATATAACAATAAATGTAGGGTTTAAGATGTAATCAATGATATTTAAATAAAGAAATATTCAATAATTAAATCTTTTCAAGATGATGTATGCAGTAGTGAAAATTAAACTTTTTTCACCTTACATCCACTCTATTATGGTGACAAAACATAGTTATATTTGAGCAGATTGAAATGTCCATTAATTTCTCAAAATTTAGAAGACTTGAATAAGTAATGTTTGTATGATTGTAATTTTAATTTCCAAGCAGATGGTTAGTGAGCCTTTATTTTCAAAGTCTGATGACTTCAGCAGTCAGAACACAGGTTCATAGCATAAAAGGGTTGGCAAATAGCATATCTGGTAGTTCCTACTTTCCGGAGACTTTAAACTTGTCCTTAGTCTTCATCTGTCAGATTCAGATTTATTGCAAGTAGGATTCCAGTAGAAAGAAGGTGCTGTTTTTCATATTCTTATGTAATATTTTATGTCTTCATGGAGGAAAATAATATAATATGGCATTTTGTTGAAAGTCATGCAGGGCATGTTCCTGAAAGCCTTATAGTTACTTGTATCAAGAACCTTAGCTTCAAGGAACACAATATTTCTATTTTTCCCCGTTTATGGGGGTATATTTGACAAATAAAATTGCATATATTTAAACTGTACAACATGATGATTTACTATACTTGCTTTTACATATATAGTATTTATTGTTGTTCAAGTACATTTGTCTCCATTTGTGCCCCATCCATTCCTGGCTTTTATACTTTTAAAGTACCTTGGTAGTCAATTTGGTTTTGACCAACTTTTAGGCTAATCTAAATTATTTTCTTACCTATATAACTGTGAGATTCTGAGTACTGCATTTTATGTAGATCTTTAGTTTAACTGATTAACTGCTCATGATACTTATTACACTGCACTATAATTATTTTGTAAACTCCTTGAGGGCATATATCTAGACTCAGCACTTGGTACCATTTATGACAATTGCTGTGGGATTACAAATTGGTTAAATTGACTTATTGATCAATGAGATCCACACACTCTGTTGTTATAAGCTATATTCAAAACATGTTTAAGTACATATTATGTAACCTAGATATATGTCTGAGGCTGCAGCTGTAATATTGTCTTGCATTTTAACTGTTTTCCATTAAAAGCAATATTACAGAATTTTTAAAAATCCATATAAATTCATCAGCAAATTTCATTTTATATTTGTGATTTGTAATTATATTTTAGGCAAAGGCTAAAAAGTTTGATTATAATATTTCTTTTATCTCTTAAGAAAGTGTAATTTTCTTATTTTTTAATTACAAATGTACAATCAACATATGATTATCTTTATTTGTTAACTTAAATCTTCTAATCAGCATAATTCTTTTCATAATTTTGTCCTTTTCTCATCCACAGTTATAAGTGATCACATATATTGTGAAATGGTCTTTTTTAAATATTCTTGAATTAGTACAAATGAAATTTTTTTCACTGCCATTAGGAAATATAGAGGTACTCTTAAAGTAAATCAGACAAGTATGTTTCTTTCACTGCTAGTTTGTATTAACTTCCCTTTATTCTTCCATTAATCTTATTGCATACCTCAGATATTCTATGCAGTTTGTATTTATAGCAAAATATTAAAGGAAATCTCTATTTGTATTAGCATACAAATAGCTAGCTGATCAGTTAAGTTTGTTAACATTCTCTAAGTTTACATTAAGAAAAAAATCCTGGCTAACAACTCAGAAACTTGAACTTTGCTATGCTGTTCACATGACAACAAATAAATATTTGGGAAGCAGATTAAATGTGAGTATGTCTTGGGTTTTTGTCAGCTCTGAAATTTCCATAGCTCTCTGTTTTTTATGTAAATTTTGTTCAATATGCTAAGTATAAAATTTTAGGAAAATTATCTTTTAAGTTATTTAGTTAGAGGAAAAGTATTTTATCTATTAAAGGATCCTTATGCTATTTGCTAATAGAAAGACAAGAGGCAAAACAGCAACTGTCTATTATCTGCAAATCTACTCATAAATCACTGTAACAAAAATGATAAGGTATTCAAATTGTCACAATAAAATATTGAGCCAGTGCTTGCTTTGTTGTATCTAACAAATAGTGCTCAAAATATTTATAATAAACAAGGGTAAAGGAGTAATAGTTTCATATTTTGCTATGTGTTTCTATTTTTTCCTTTTTATACATAAGACTTTTATTCTAGTACACGAGGTAACCGTCTGTAGGAGTAGGAACAAGGACTTGATAAAAATAAACACAAAATAAGTAGTAAAATGTAACTTTCATACCCAAATTTGGAGTATGAGACTGGACAATAGAATTTCAGTTTAGGATGCCATGTAAAGAAATTTCACTTCAATTTTTGTGTCTCTCTATTTGAGTTTAAAGAAATGTCTGTCCATGGTTAACTTATATGATTGAAAGAGGATTTGTGGCACTGCAGTAGGCTGACCTAGGGGATTGTGGAAAAGAAAAGTGGGGAAGATCAATAGCCTGAGAGCAAAGTGATCAGATATGTGTCCCAATTTTGCTCCATCCAAGATAGAAAAATAGTATCAGACAAATGCTGGCGATTGATGTGGACACCGGCCTGCAATGTTGGAGGCATTTTGGATGAGATACAAAATAAATTCACACAGACTACCAAGTTCTGTGGAGGAAAAGGGACGGCATGGCTACCCTCTGAAGGGGAGGGTGCCTAGAGTGGCCTGGCCACTCTCTCAAAGAAGAGCACTGACCCCTGCCTCGACAGGTTTTTATTGGGTTTCAATTTGCACAGGAATGTAGGTAAAGTTCATTAATCATTGTCAGGCAGTAAGGATCAAACAATAGCTAGCATACAAAGAACTATGGGGGCCTATTCTGAGTCAGGGTCTGTTAGCTAAAGGGCTACAAAAATTTGGGAAACAAACTCATTTCCTGTTCGAACCCTTATCATATAATTGAGAGCATTCTTAGCAAAGCAGGTTTCACAGGAGTTTATATATTCTTTCTTAGGCCTGATCACCTTGGTAAACCCACCCTTTCCAGCACAGGGCTGTTCCGCCCTCTGTCATTTTTTCAGGCTTAAGTCAGGCAGAGGAAGTAAGGCAGCTAAGAGATTAGGAGACTTACTGCAGACAGAATGAGGACTCAGGCTATGTCAAAGCTGAGGGGTGAGGGTCCGTCACTCCCTTTTGCTGTAGCCCCCCAAGTCCTTCCCTGAGGGCCTCCTTGTGATCGTGCCTGTCTTAGGTTGTTTCCCCCTTGGGGAATCTTACCTGCCATTGGCTAACCAACCACGCATTGGGGGCCAGTTATGGGTGAAGTAAAAGGAGCAGAAGCGGTGCTCCTACCAGGGGGATAAGCTTTGTCTCCTTAGTGGCTTATGGTCCTAAGGTCACTCACTCAGCCTTAGCCATGGGGGGGTTACAGCTCCTGAAACCATGCAGGGTGGTACAGAAGGTCAAGTTAAAGGCTTGTGCTCCTGTTGAATTTTAAGAACTCTGAAAAGTGTGATCTCAAAGCTAGTGCCTGCATCAATCTGGGGTGTGAAGTTCCAACTTAATGGTGCCTTGCTGATGGCAGAAAGGACCTTGATATTGAGAAATTGCTTGCTTCCTTTTAATTCTTAGGTCTTAGACAGGAAGTAGACATTTTGACTAAGAAGATTTCAAGTAAGGATGAGAAGGTGAGGCTGAGGTGGTTCTGTGCCTGCAGCTGCAGAACTGACCATGTGAGCTACAGCAACTGAAATTCACAGCAAAATCCCAGGTCTATAATATTAGCAAAAGTTGGGTTCTGAGAAGGCCATCTGGCTTTAGATTGGCAAAGAACATAACCAGATCAGAGTTACAGCAGCTACAGATTCTGTTGTAAGAAAGCACCTCAAGTGGACCAGGGAAAGCAGAAGGAGATGGGGGAAGTAAAGGTCTCATCTCTCCCATTGCAATGAAGATGAATAAACCATTTTTACTCCCTACTTTCAGCTCCCATTTAGTGGAGATGAGCAGGATCCTAAGGAGTCTATGTAAGGGGCTGAGCAACTGAACATTAATTTAACCTAAATTGAAAATATGAGATTAAAAATCCCCTCCCTTCCTCACAGTAAATTATGTGTTAGAACTTTTGAAGATGATCAAATCAGCCACACATAACATAAGAAATGTCTTTTGTTTTTCTTTTTCTTTTTTTGCATGTTTGAATTGTTGTTTAGGTTTATACCAGTGCTTCACAATATGAGATTAAAACACAGGTGTTATTTAAAGACATGCTTTTGTAGCAGCAAGAGAAAAGGATACAGTTACCTACAAAGGAGTGCATATAAGACTGTCAGCTGATTTCTCAAAAGAATCCTTGCAGGCAAGAAGGGGCTGGAAAGATGTATTCCAACTCATGAAAGGCAAGGACCTACATCCAAGATTACTCTATCCAGCAAAGTTATCATTTAGAATGGAAGGGCAGATAAAGTGCTTCCCAGATAAGGTCAAGTTAAAGGAGTTCATCATCAACAAGCCCTTATTACATCAAATGTTAAAGGGACTTATCTAAGAAAAAGAAGATAAAAATATGAACAGTAAAATGAAAACAAACTCACAGTTATTAACAACCAAACCTAAAACAAAAACAAAAATGAACTAAGCAAACAACTAGAACAGGAAGAGAATCCCAGAAACGGAGATCACATGGAGGGTTATTAGTGGGGAAGTAGGAGGGGGAGGGAGGGGGAAAAGGTACAGAGAATAAGTAGCATAAATGGTAGGTAGAAAAAGGACAGGGAGAGGTTAAGAATAGTATAGGAAATGTAGAAGCCAAAGAACTTATATGTATGACACATGGACATGCACCAAAGTGGGGGAATGTGGGTGGGAGGGGTGTTGAAGTGTGGAGGGGAGTAAAGGGGGAATGGGACAACTGTAATATCATAATCAATAAACACATTTTTAAAAAAGAAAAAATAAAGACATGTTTTCATTTTAGTGCAGAAACATTTGCCACAAATACCGACTGCATATAATCTCAGATACTTCTTCACTCTTTTCAGGCAAACTATTTTTTCGTACAACTAGGCTCTAGAGTTTTAAATAGTTCTCATTCTTAGCAAGGCCCAAATATATATTCAAATCTGCAAGGTTTCTGTAGAAGCTTTACTACTTGTTTTTATTTACATGCACAACTTCCCCCTCACTGCTGTCTGTTTGAGATGCACCTGCCTATTTACACTCACAGTGATCTAGGAGGCTGAGAGTAAATCTTTGTTCAGCTGGATATTGCAACTAGGCTGCCCACAATATTCTTTATTTGAACACTATGCAGGGCTGCATCTTACCCCTGCATAATACATGTGTACACACATGTATACATGCACATAATCTATTCCTCATTTATATAAATAACTTTAAACCATAATTATATTTTAGAGATAATTTATGTGAATATTGTAGGAGAAAACATAATGTAATTTTTTCAAAAATACATAAGACGATTAATACAAAATACTGGGTTTATATAAAAGGTTATAAAAATAATTTCACTTATTGAAAAAATCCAGTTTTCTGTATACTAGACAATTTTTCTTCAAAAATCATAAGAGAAAAACATTCAGGCTTTGACCCTTGAATCCACCTGAGATGCAGTTTTGGTAGCGCCTTTGTTTTCCCCTCTGATGCCAATACGCTGCAGGCTCTTCTTGGGCATTTCTTGACTCAGACCTGGCATTCCAGTTTTCCAAGGATCTCCATTCTTATTAGTGGGAAATGGTATCTGGATGGTGTTTTCTGTAGACTGAGCTACAAAATAGGCATATTTTAACAAAATACATCATGAATTATTATTTCCAATTCAAATTAAGGACCAGAGAGATGTTATTAAGCTCATGTGTCTCCCCTTTTCCTGTTCTCAGTGACATTAATACAATTACTCATTTAATTTATCCCATGGTTTACACACACATACACACAAATTCAGAATAAAACTAAAACTACTATCATAAAAAACAAACTACAGAAAAGAGTTTAATATTTTTTGGAGTTCTTTTTCTTTCTAGGGTATACCTATAATCAAATCTCTGTGTTTTAAAGTCATTTTGTGATTATGCCACTAGATGTACAATTTGGTTCATTGTTTTCACTTTGCTTTTAATGTTTATGGATAACTTATAAAAACTCAGTTTTGCTTTGCATATGTTTAACGTTCCAAATCAAATCTACATTTGCATTACATGCAGAGAATTCTAGTTTCTGTTTTTATAATTCTACCTTTCACTTTTTCCACATGCACTCCCCTTCTCCCTACAACTGTAGGTAACTCTTTTTATTTTTACATTTCCCACCCACCTCTCAAAAATATAGTTTGGAACAATTTCAGTTTACAAACTGTCTGCAGGAAGATTACAGGGAACGACATACCACTCACCCCAGAGTCGTGTTCTGTCAGTTGCCCTATGAATCAGTCTGGGGTCAAGCAGTGCACCCAGTTGTTGTCTCTCTAGTCTCCTAGTTTTTTATCTTTCCTTGACTTTTATGACCTTGGCATGTTTGAAGATATGAGCAAGTAATTTTTTGCGGTATCCCTCAACTCATATTTGTCTGATGTTTACTCCTGTGTTACTTCAGGTTGTCTGTCTTAGGCAGGGACAGCACAAAGTTTGATGCTGTGTTCTTCTCATTGTATTCTGGCAGGTCATGTAGAATGTAAGAATGGATTTGATTAAAAAGTGACTGCCAAGTTTTTGCATGATAAACCACTTTGTTATTTTCTTCATTGTTACTAATAAGTAACTTGTAGATAGTTTGAAATTATGTAAATATTTCATTGAGTTACTTTTTGAATTTTATTTATTAATTTTATTGAAGATTCTGAAATAATTATTACTGTGGTGATTGCCAAATTGTAATTATCTAATTCTACCATCCCTTCTACATATATTTTTGGTATTATGCTACCTAAATAAGATTTTTCTTCTTTTTTTCTTTCTCTCTTTCTTATTTACTAGATAATTTATCTGTGTGAATGCATGAAATCATGTTGTATTCATTAAGTTATAATACACTGTTATCTACTTATATATTTTCCATCTATCATCTATCTACTATTGTCTAACTACCCATTAGATAGACACTGTAGAGTTACTGAAGTTTTATAAATTTGTTTGTTATATATTTTGATGCACAACATTTCCAGACTTGGCTGGGGAGCCCCTTCAGGCTGGTTTCTCTATTGCTTTGACATGTTCCATTACCCTTTGAGTGCTTCTTTGAGATTTATTATATAGAACCGGCTCACCTATGATGGAGGCTGAGATGTCCTGTGATGTACTATCTGGAAACCTGAGACCCAGGAAAGACAGTGTTGCATTTGAAGGCCTGAGATCCAGAAAGCCTATGACATAGAATCTAGTCCAAGTTTGAAAGCTTGAGAACCAGGAACACAAAGAGCAGGAGAAGAGCATCAGTGTTCCAGTTAAAACAATCAGGCACAGAGAAAATTCAACCTTTCTCCTCCCTTTTGTTCTATTCAGGCCCTCAGTAGGTTGTATGGTGCTCTTTCATGTTGGTGAGAACTCTTTTATTCAGTCCACTGATTCAAATATTCATCTCATCTGGAAACACGCTCAGACACACTCAGACATAATACTTAACCAGATATGAGGTCATTGAGTGGCCATGTTAGGATGGGAAATAAAATTAACCCTATTCAAAATTGCATCACAAGATGACACAAATTTTTATTAGTTATTTGAAAAAAGTAAATATAGAAGAAAGAGGTCATTATTTCAAGACTGGGTATTAATATTTTGCATATGCTGGATGGTGGCTACTAATTCAAATAATACATTCTTATTATCTTTATTATTTCAAGTTTTGGATAAAAGGAAGTATGTCATCTCCTTAGAAAGGAGGCAAATATGATTGAGTTTATGATGATATTTTCTATTTTTTTATAAGGATGAAGTTCTCAAGTTTTATCAAACAAAATGAGATAGAAGTCAAAATAGATGCACCAGTGAGAAATGGATATTTCAGGTTGAAATTAAATATCACTAACTAAAGATTTGATGTTTTATAAGAAAATTCATAATCTAATACATTATTTTGGAAATTTGAAGAATTTTTCATTTGTTATTAGTAGAATTATAATAAACAATTAATGATTTATATAACACCTGCTATGTGCAAGGTATTGTTCTGAGTTTTTAAAATATATTTAACCTTTTATTTCTGACAACAGTCTTATAAGTACTATGATGTTTTTCCATTTAAAATAGGGAAACCAAAGCAGAGAAAAGTGGGATAACTTGCCCAAGGTCACACTGCAATTAAGTGGGAGAGACAGGATTTAAGCTGGCAGTCCGGCCCAGAAGCTGGCCTCCTACATACTTCACTGAAAGCTCTACACATTATAAATTAATAAATTAGCGTTCACCAAAAACCAATGTATTTTTTATCTCATTGTAGAGCAATATGATATTTTCTTTGAAAAGTTCATCCATTCAGTGACTCAGAAAATACATTTTTAAAAGTAAGAACCCTTGCTCTGGCTGGTATGGCTCAGTTGGTTGGAGCATTGTCCCATAATAGGAAGACTGCAGGTTCCATTCCCCTCAGGGCATGTACCTAGCTTGTGGGGTTCCATCCCTGGTCTGATTGTGTACAATCCCCAGTCAGACGTGGTCTGGGTGCCTATGATCTGAAATCTGGGCGTGGACGGGAGGCAACCGACTAATGTTTGTCTTTCACATGGTGTTTCTTTCTCTCCCTTCCTCTCTCTCTGTAAAAGCAATAAAAAATGTTCTTGGATAAGGAGGAAAAAAAAAAAGAAAGAAAGAAAAGTAAGACTGCTTCAGTGAATATGGGAATTTTTTTCTAGCTGAAGTTATTTTAAGATTTTAATTTTATGTTTTATAAATTTATTTTGCTTTCTAAGTGGCAAGAAATTTTGATTCACTTTTATGTTATCTTTATATATGTTCCTATTGTTTTGTATCTTAGTGAGAAAATATATCTGCTTTCACAGAAAAGGAACAAAGTGACCATGGGTAGTAGATGAAGTGATTACTGCAGTCTGGTTCATATTTATCTCGTTAGTACTCAGCATTAATATCATTTGTATTGAAGACTGGGATGGTTAAACACTTGGCCAAATAGGTTTTTTTTTAAAATAAAAAGTGTTAATTTGAATGGTCGAATATGCCTATACTAACAAAACTTTTAGATAAGTGCTTAACTATTTATTTTGTCAAATGAGAAACAAATGAAGATGTGGCTTTAATCCTCCAAAGTCAGTTTCAAAATTACTACCTATGCTAGAAGCTGTGATATTTAAAGATGTATTTTTGAAGCAAAAAAGAAAAAAGTATGTGGCACAGTGAAAATAGACAGGTATGTATTTTCTTTTTGAATGAAGGTATGTTTTGGGACTGTCAAGGTATTAGTACAAGTAACACCAAACATCTTGTAGCTATTCAAAACTGTTTTTGAATTCTGCATGCTCAAGCCTGAGGGAGAAAGGGTAGAGGACATTTATAAATGTAAGCACTCAAGGAAGAATAGAAATTAATTAAGCACTTCTAATTAAAATATCATTGAGTTCTAAAACTCACTCCCACAGCATTTTTTCAATATTAAAGAGAAGATGTGGTCATATTTACTAAAAATCTAAGCACTCTTGTAGACAAGGAACTAAAGAAGACCTGTAACAGGAATCAAAGAGTGCCTGGCTCCGGACACAAAGGGCCAGTGGTTGTCAAGTTTCTCTTCCTATGTGGTGACAGGGATGAAAGCTCTCCTGATATGCTGGGAGACAGAAGCCAGACTTAGTACCTGAAACCAAGATATGAGTGCTCTCCTACTCAGGTTGGGCAGCTAAAATAAACTGCAATCACTAGTGAGTGCAGGGCCCCTCGTGGATCGGCTTCTAGGAATAGCATGACGGAATAGAGAGATACATGGCCATAGAGTAGGTTGTGGGCAACATCACACACCAGCTCCTGTGCAGATCTGGTTTGTGTTTGTGAATGAACAGGCTCAAGGTACATATATTAGATCTATATTTCAACTGGGGGTCATGATAGGCCTGCTGAAGGGCTGTCCAACAATCAACTTGGAAAGGATATGCATAGGGAGAGGAAAAGGAAACACATATGTGTGCACACCTGCACACATTTAAATAGGTGTAAATAAAAGCACACTACTGGAAAACATAACCTTTCAGAGTAAGCTCCAGAGAGGGTGGAAGAAGATTGATTTCATGAAGGATAGGCAATAAGTGGAAGGAAATGCATCTAAAGAAAATTTGAATGTTATCATAATATTCTGAGAGTATATATCCAAGCATGTTTGAAATCCTCTAAGAAAAACATGAATTAATAAAGAAGTAGGACAAACAATAAAAATAAACAGTAAAAAAAAAGAACTTTAATAGAATAATTGCTTTACCAGACTTAATAGAAATGTACTTAATAGAAACATAATACTGAGGTATTGACATAGAAATATGAACTGAGAATGTAGAAATGGAGAGATTGCTAAAATATAAAGTTAGTGTTGCAATATCAATATCAAAACATTAGAACTTAAAGTAAAAAATTATTACAGTAATAGAGATACTGTACAATGGAAAAATAATAATGCAAAATGTAATATTCCTGACTAAAAATAATATATTTGTTTAAATATAGAAAACAGGAGAAGATATTAGAGAAAAATCTAGCCAAATCTAGCCAAATGTCATGTTGGGAGATTTAATATACTTTCTTCAGAAATTATTAATCAAAAATTTAAAAAGAAATAATTCTCAATGACATAAAACAGCACAATGAGAAGTTTGATTTAATAAATATATGCAATTAGATTAGAAATCAATAATAGAATGATGGTTGAAAATTAACACCAAGTAGATTTGGAAAATAAAAGGTGAATTTTTATGTAATATGTAGTTAAATAACAGAAGACAACTTTTCTTTCTTGGATAGATGGGTCTACAGTCTTTAAGGACTTTCCTAACCCAAGATAAGATAATGAAGAGAATTTTAGTCATTCCTAAGTTTCTAAATACAGTGTAAAGATAATATTTTTAACAATACTATGCAAAACAGTAATCATTTTATCACCACACTTTTCCTCCATGACTCTGGAAGCTATATGGCAGAAGCTATAATAATATCTGCAGACTACCGTTAGAAAATGTTTATCATAAAAATTCTACATCCAGTCAAGATAAACTAACTATTTTATTGTGCTCAGTATGCTAAGCATTATTTCATGTGTTTTATGTGTTATATATCCATCTTCTGAGATAGATTGGTTTATGGTCCTCAATTTACATGTGACGAAACTAAGGCATACTCCAAAGTATCTCTCAGGAAGCAGCAGAAATTCCAGACCCACCATTAAAACATATTGGCTTCTTTGTTTGAAAATCATTTACAGAACAATGCAAAAGAAAGATGAGTACAGTTTAATAGAAAACACCATGCTATCTACACAGAATACCTCTAGGATATTCTAAACAAATGTAAACTTAATAGTCAAAAATATGCAATGGTAAAAACATGGTAGGATTTTATACTTTTTAAGGATAGTTAAATTTTTTGAAAAAAGAGACCCATTGTAAAGATAAATCTCAAGAGCTTAGAATTAAGAATTATCACAGCAAAAGTAATAATATTTAATATTTGAGTGGGGCTAAAGGGGGGAAGAGGGGAAATAAATGTACCCTAAAATTTTTTTACTAGTGGGTTTGGAAAGAAGTAGGTAAATAAAGCATCTTAACTGAAATTGTATTGCAATTTTTTCATAAAATTATTAGAAAAATTAATTTTAGATATAATTGCAGGAAATGGAAAAGGAATAGCCACTATGTCCTATTATGAATATTTGTGCCCACCCCATATTCATATACTGAAGCCCTAATACCCACTGCAATGTTGTTTGGAGATGGGCTCTTTGGGAGGCAATTGGGGTTGGATGAGGTGATGCTGGTGGGATCCTCATGAAGGGATTAGCGCCCTTATGTGAAGAGACACCAGCAATCTTTCTCTCTCTACCACCTGAGGATGCGGCCAGAAGGCTGCTGACTACCAGCCAGGAAGAGAGCTTCCACTAGGAACTGAATTGGTCAGCATCTTTCTCTGGGACTCCTAGACTTCAAAACTGTAAGAAAATCAGTTTTTGTTGTTTAAGCCATCGATTCTACGGTATTTTGTTATGGCAGCCTGAGCAGACTAATACATACATTTACATAAATGAAAAGCATAGCAGAAATTTCCAAATTATCAAGGGAAAGATAGTTATAAAAATAAATTTAATTAACTCATAAAATTACAATGTAAGAAAAGCAAAAAAATAAAAATCTAAAGAATAATAAACATTGGTAAAACTAGTAACCATGTTAGGATATAATTAACTTAAAAATAAAAGTAATAAAATAAAAATTTACCCAACATGATTGTAATAAATAGAAATTATCATTTTTATCATGCCTCACATGACATCCCCATGACTTATTTATTTTGTAACTGGGAGTTTATACTTTTTCACCACCCATATTTATGATTTTGAAAAGCAAGAAGGTAAGAAAAAGTAAAATAGCACATATAAGTTCCTCTCCCTGGCATATACCAGGGACTCTAGGTATCTTGGCATCGATTGGTAATGAAGCATGAAGCACAAAGACACATGCAGGGGGAAAGGGTTGAAGGCTCAGCAGGTCAGAGGGTCGCCTTCAACACAGGCTGCTGTAAATGCCAAGTGCGGCCTCAACTGAGAGCATGACTTGGGTTAAATTCTTTATTTATTAATGTGAGATATGCCAGTGGGGTATGATTAAGAGAGAAAAGTAAACTGCAAACTAATGTCTATAGTATTAATACATTTACTTAAAAAGACAGATTAATAACAAAATCATGCACATGTGCATAGATGTGCATGTATTTTTAGAGTAGGCAAAAAATAGTATTAATTATTGGAGACAGGGATGTAAATGTAAAGATTTGAGGGGAACATACATTAGCTTTCTTCACACACTATTACCACTAGTATTATTTTAGTAGGGTTTTTTTTGGTGTGTGCAATTATTGCTTTGATAATTTTGGAAAAGTAATCTAATAAAGAAAACAATAAAAGTTGGCATATTTTATGCCTTTTCACACATAGAAGGCACAACATTTTGACCAATGGTTGAAAGTATTCTAAAGAACTCATCAATTTTATGTAGCAGAAAGAGCATGTAATAAAACTATTAAAAACAAAATCAAAGCAAACTTTTGTTTCAGTTTAGATTTTACTTACATGTGGAATTAAACTATCTGAATGTTGTGTCATTTATTTGTCCCTGGGGAGATTACCTCAGTGTTCTCATTGTGAGGATCAAAAGAGACACTATGTTGTTCTCCAAGTACTTTGTAAACTGGGTATTACTCTTCCACTGTTTCCAAGATGGTGAGAATGATTTCACTATTATGTTTCCAATGTGTGTATGAAAAGGGGGGATGGGTGAGATAGAAGGGATAGCTTTTCAAGACTAGAACTCAATTACCTTTACAATTTTAATGAGATGGTAAGTACCATCTTCATAACCAGGTATTACCTACTGAATGTTTTTACCTAGCAATGTAAATATAACATTGAATCAAAATACTGTTCTTTCTATAGGTAAAAACTTTTAGAGAAAAAATGTTGATTAGCTTAAAAATGAAACAGCTGTTAAAATATGAAATACTCTTTAAATTTTTATTTTTGGGAGATATTATGTAAGTTTAATTAATTAATTAATTTTTACGAGAAAGGAAACTCATGTTAGTTGTTTAAAAGAATGCATTTTGTCTTTGTCTTCTCCATAAACCAACAATTTCTTTTTTTTACTTTATTTGTATTGTTTAATACAGCTGTCCCCATTTCCCCCCCCCTTTGCCCACCTCCTCCTGCCTCTGCCCCTCCCTTCCCTCTGGCCATCCCCACACTGTTGTCTGTGTCTATGGGTTATGTAAACATGCTCTTTGACTAATCCCTTCACCTTCTTTCATTCAGTCCCCCACTCCCCTCTTACAGCTGTCAGTCTGTTCCTTGTGTCCATGTCTCTGCTTCTATTTTGTTTGTCAGTTTATTTTGTCATTAGATTCCATATATAAGTGAAGTAATTTCTTAAGGGTGCTATGTAAAGGTTTATGTAATATTTATTTCTATGGTACATGTGCATCTCTGGAGAAAGCTGTACCCTTTAAGGGCAAAGGAAATTAGAGGAAATTTGAAAAAAAAGAAAGAGAAAGTTCTTTGAAGGCACAATATTTTGCTCTATTTCAAGTGTTGCTTAACACTCTATTGAGAATGCAACATGAACTAAACAACACGCAGGCACATTTACTCACTTTCCAAGAGCGACAGGTGCAAAGAAGCATTGAGGAAAAAGCATTCATTATAAGTAAGGTTAAAATTAGGTACTTAAAAGTCGTCATCTAATTTAGGTCATTTATCATTCTCCTCAAAGCCCCTTTTGTACAATTTAAAACTGAAGTGCTTAGGTTACTATTAGATCATCACAGCTGCTACAGTATCACTCAAAGCAGATGTTTCACAGACAGAAAGAGCCCAGCTAATTTTAACAGAAACATGGTAACTGCAAGGCGCTTTTCAGCAGTTCCAGAGTGAAGGCGACTACACCACGCAGGTGCAACTATACATAGTGAATTGTAAGATAAATGCATTGAGAACGGACAAAGTGACATTGGTGAGAGATCCCTGAAAGGGCTTTATTCTTCATGGATTAGAAATCTAGAGGTTGTTCACTGTGGTTTGTGATGAGATTCAGACTATTTCTACCCTTTTGAGTGAAGAAAACAAAATTAAAATGATTGGGCGAATTATAGTGCATTCTCACAATCATTTTCAAAATTGATTTGCACTTGAAAAAATAATACTGAGGGAATTTCTTCCACTTAAATTATGAATTAATATATTTTTATTAAATCATTTTTATTGTTATTCTATTACAGTTGTCCCAATTTTCCTGCTTCACCCTCCTCTGCCCATTCTACCTCCCCTCCCACAGTCAATTCCCACACTGTTGTCCATGTCCATGGGTCATTCATACATGTTCTTTGTCTAGTCCCTTCCCCTTCTTTCCACCATTATTCTCTTCTCCCCACTCCTCTGGTCACTTTCAGTCTGTTCCATGTTTCTATGTCTGTGGTTCTATTTTGTTCATTAGTTTACCTTGTTCATTAGATTCTTCTTATAGGTGAGATCATGTAGTATTGATCTCCAAAATATATAAAATACTCATATAACTCAAGACCAGGAAGACAAACAATCCAATTAAAAAATGGGCAAAAGACTTGAACAGACACTTCCCCAAGGAGAACATAGAGAGGGCCCATAGATATATGAAAGGATGCTCAGCATCACTAGTCATCAGAGAGATGCAAATTAAAACCACAATGAGATACCACCTCACATCTGTCAGAATGGCCAACATTACAACAAACAACACGTTCTGGCGAGAATGTGGAGAAAAGGGAACAGTGCACTGTTGGCGGGAATGCAGACTGGTACAGCCACCATGAAAACAACATGGGATTTCTTTAAAATACTAAAAATGGAACTGCCTTTTGACCCAGTGATTCTGCTGCTGGAAATATACCCTAAAAACCCTGAAACACCAATTCAAAAGAACCCAGGCACCCCAATGTTCATAGCAGCACAATTTACAGTAGTCAAGTGCTGGAAGTGGCCTAAGTGCTCATCAGTAAATGAGTGGATCAAAAAACTGTGGTACCTTTACACAATGGAATATTATGCAGCGAAAAGAAAGAAAGAGCTCCTACCTTTTGTGATCTCATGGATGGAACTGGAGAATATTATGTTAAGTGAAATAAGCCAGGCAGTAAAAGACAAATGCCATATAATCTCCTCTATAAGTTATGAATTATTATATTAATATATTCTCAAATTTTGTCCTTAGTGATATCAGTGCATGTACTTGTATTTCTGTATATTTAGGAATATTTATGTCTTATGTGGAAATCAGAATAAACCATAGGAACTCAGAAATATTAGACATATACCATAAATTCTTTGTCCAGATCCTTATTACTATAATTCATGGAATGACATTCTGTAGAAGAGAGAAAGTTACTTGTAAATATAGTAGAGATATTTGTGGCAGGTGGCTAACTTAATTCCTACTGTTTAGAAGACAATGAAATGTACTTGGGATAAATGGGAGCAAGTCCCTTGCTTGATTAACTAGTAGAATTTTCAAAAATATATATATTGCAACCATTAAATTTTAATTTCTTGTTAAGTCACTGTCTTCCACTATATTTATGAATCAAAACATTATATATAACATTATATATATCATAAATTATATATTCCCAATGATATATTTCTAAAGAATACTTATGATATTTTTGGAAGATAATATAACAATACAAAACTACAACATTGTATTAGTTTTTTAGGGCTACCATAAAAAATTACTGCGAACTGAATTTCTTAAAACAACATAAGTTATTTTCTCACAGTTCTGGAGCCACGCTTCCTCCAAGGAATCTAGAGGAGAATTACTCCCTATTTCTTCCAGCTCCTGGTAACTCCAGATGGCCCTTGACTTATGGCTGAATAACTCAGTCTCCGCCTATATTTTCACACGTTCTTCTCTAAATTCTCCCTGTGTCTTGTCCTTGTTTCTTTTGTAAGCGTACTTGACATTAAATTTAGGATCAACCTAGATAATCCAGAATCACCTAATTTCAAGATACTTCACTTAATTACATCTGCAAAGATCCTTTTCCAGATAAGGACACAGTCACAGGTTTTGGGGTCAGGATAGCAACAGAACTTTTGGGGTCCACCATTCAACTCACAATAGGCATTATAGATGTAAATGAATATTTTAAGCCATGCTAATCAAAATCTAGTCCTCAGATCGCTGTCAAGTTTGCTACTCATCTGCAACAAGATAAGAAGCTTGCATCACAATGTAAATCAATTTCATTGCACAGTACACTTAGATTCACCTGACTTTTTTTAGAAGAAAGATTTCCTTCATGAAGGAAATGGTACATTGATTTATTTTCCAGAGCAGGCTCCTTATCTTATCATCAACCAGCACTATTTGAGTTGCATATTTTAAAAACATAATGGTCAAATTCACTCTACCTTCATATGGGCTGTGAGTCTAATATGATCATTATAGAAAGGTTCTGCTGGTAGGGAATGGGGTAGTTATTGGGTTGGCCTTTTTCTGTAAGAGGGCTCTTATAGCATTTAGTTGTCTTTAATTTCATTGGAAACAATTTTGTTAGATTGTATTGTGACAACTGTCATGTCAGCATTCATTAAAAAAACTCACCAAAACTGGTGAATTTTTGTGTAGCTATTTTAATATTCAAGATGAAAGAAAATAGGCAGCATTTTGGCACATTATGTTTTATTATTTAAAGAAAAGTGAAAACACAAGTGAAACACAAAAAAGAGTTGTGCAGTGTAAGAGAAGGTGCTGTGACTGATTGAAAGTGTCAAAAGTCTTTTGTAAAGTTTTGTACTCGAGATTTCTTGATGGACAGTGCTCCATGGTCAAGTAGACCAGTTGAAGTTGATAGTGATCAAATTGAGACTTTATTGAGAACAATAAACATTATACTACATAGGAGAGAGATGACATATTTAAAATATCCAAATCCATAAAGTTATTGGTGAAAATGAAACATGAGTCTTTTATTTTGCAGAAAAAATCATATGGACTTCTTGGCCAACCCAGTATATACGATACCCAGTTGTCATATGTACTAAATAGGCAGGTACCAGGTACCTGGTGGCATGGAGCAACATGATGTAACTAAAATAGAGAAAAAGGAGCACCACCATGTTTGAAAGCATACCATTGTTTAACCATACATGAATCTGTTTTGCCTTTGTTTACTATATTGCCTTTTCCTTGCAGAATAGTAAGTATAATGTGCAACACTGTTTATTAAGTTATTTATTACTGTCATTAAATGAACCACATGATATCAAAATCCCAGCCACTGAGTTTTTACCTTGTCTATAACACTGATGTCATCACCTCCTGTGTACCATTTCAGAACATACCGGCAGGCCTTTTCAAATCCATGGGAGTCTCTGTTGACTAAGAAAATTTGATTTGCCCTCAGTTGTGTGCAAGGCAACACAACTTCCCCCCTGGATTATCTTGTAGTGTGGCGTTTCCTAGAGCTTTTAAGCTAATTTATAGAAACTAAAGTAATATTTCTCTGGCAATGCCATATTTACTTTTGTCTATTGACCATTAGCTTCTCTCTCCAAATAGCTATTGCTTTTGCTAACTAGAGTGACTCAGGGACACATTTCTAGCCAATTGCTTCTTAAGCCCCATTCACTTTTATTGTGCATTTCTGTGTTCATCTTATTATACACTGTTCTCATTTTTGAAGTTAAGAGCATAAAATTATATTTCCTAAGGATAAAAAGGGCCTAAATCAATTTCCCTAAAGTACATTCTGGGAAGAGTATTAAGTATGGCATCCAGCTTTATTATGCTATTGAACTTGAATTTGTTGAACTGGGAAGTTAAGATAAATGTCACTGCATCACAAAGTTAAAGTTTTGGGTCATCACAGTCCACTCAGAATTGTCACTTGGGTATACAGTATATAGCATGTCTCTGTAACAATCCCAACATAGTTTAAAAATAATTTTCTCTGTCCCTAGGGAACAGTTTTAGGCAAAGCATTTCCATATGGAAAAAGTGAGGAGATTTAAAGGGATGTATAACATCACTCGTGAGTAGTATTTAAGTCTCAAGAGCATAACTGGGGCTTGAAGATTAAGGTGTATATAGACATTTCATTCCCTAGTATGCTCACATATATACTGTCAGGGCAGGAAATGCCACAAACACAAATATAAGCACCCCCAGAAGCCATGTAATCAAGCCCACTGTTGGGTGATCTAGTTGGACCATTGACACTCCCATTGTAACAGTAAAAAGGAAATTGATATAGTAGCTTCAGGGCATTTATTCTTGTGAAAGTTAAGGGTAGAATATGTATTTTCACAGGTTGAAAAGAATATCCTGGCAAAGATGATCATTTCTATAGTTACTGATGAAATAATCATTCTTAGATTATGGAAATTAGAAAGAGTGTACTCCCCTTTCTCTGGGGTTCTGTGGACTTGAATGCAGACAGTGGTTCTCAGACCTGAGGCCACAGGTGATGTGAAGAAGCTGGTGAGCTTTAACAATATCAGGTGCTTAGCCCTGTGCCTACTCAAGATTCTGATTCATTTGGTTTAATTTTTCAAAGCTCCCAGGTGAATTAAATGTGTCAACAGGTTGGAGAACCAAGGTTTGTCCAAGAGCACTAATTATCAAATTCCAGTACATAAAAATTATGTATATTGTCCTGACCTGAGTGGCTAAATTGGTTGGGTGTCATTCTACAAAGCAAATATTGTTGGTTCCATTCCCAGTTAGGGCAAATGCCTGGGTTACAGGTTTGATTCCTAGTGTCGGGTTGCATATGAGGTGGCAACTAATTGATGTTTCTTTCACATAGATGTTTCTCTTCCTCTCTTTCTATCCCCCTTCCCTTCTCTCTAAAAATAAATATGTAAAATCTTATAAAGAAAGAATCACATATATACAATGGAATACTACTCAGCCATAAGAAAAGATGAAGTACTCTATTGGCAACATGGATGGACCTTGAGGTTATTATACTAAGTGAAATAAATCAGTCAGAAAAAGTTAAGAACCATAGAAGATTTAATTCATATGTGGGAAATAAAAGTGAAACTCATAGATGCAGATAGCAGTATGGTGGTTACCAGATGGAAAGTGGTTAGAAGATAGTGAAGGGTAAAATGGACCAAACATATGGTGACAGAAGATGATTTGACTTTGTGTGGTGGGCACACAGTGCAATATACAGAACACATATTACAGAAATGTACACTTGAAACCTATGTAATCTTATTAAGTGATGTCACCCCAATAAATTTAAATTAAAAATTACGTGGGAGCTTGATAAAATGAATATTCTGGTGCCAAAACTCCAAAGATTTTGATGGAGTAGGTCTAAGGAAAGGTCCCATAATCATATCTTTGTAACATCCCAGGGGATCCTATACCAAGGGCCCATGTGCTTTACTGGTTGAGAAAAATAAAGTGGAATCCTTGGGGAGATGTTCTACCAATATGATGACTACCTTATACAACACAGATCTTTTGGAAAGTTTAATATCTCAGTTTATATAATCACATTCATGCTCAGTTTCCTTTTGTGAATGCAACACAAATTATACAAAAAGTCCCAAATTTATAAATGAAGAAATCAATTCACAGAATGTTAAAATGGCTTCTCTACTTCTATCAAAAGAAATGTTTCATACTCTGGATTAATTCTGGTTTATTATTTTGTGAGTCCACCTAAATGATCTCAGATTATCTGAGAGTACTGTCCAAATACAAGCCTGGCTTTGGGGTCAAAATAAGTGACAAGAAGACTAAACACCTACTACTAGAAGATGTGTCAGTGTGGAAACTTCACACCTCTCTGGAGAGGCGGACAAGTCTAGTAGATGAAGTCATGGGTTGGGGAGCCAAACCGCAGCGTGCGTGTGAATCCTGGCTTTGCACCAACCAGCTGCGTGACTCTAAGCAAGTTACACAGTCTCTCTGTGTCCTAGTTTTCTCATTTGTCACAAAGGGATAATTCCTACCTCGTAGGGTTTTTGCAAGGATAAGTGGATAATTATGTGAAAACTCCTAGGACTGATGTAACGTAAGTGCTGTGTACAGTTGGACTTTATTATTTGACAAATGTAATAGGTACCTATTGGTACCAATAGGTAAATAAATACCTATTGTAATAGGTATTTGTTTGTAGGGATTATATCTGGATGGCGTACTGTGATTTAAGTCACATGGAGAAGATTTTCGTTTTTATTTTTGGCAAAATTTACCTAATCTTCAGTTGTATTTAATCATAGGCTATATTGACAATATCTTTCCAGTTAACCAGATGAGTTGAAAATTACATAATGGGGATTTATAACTTAAAATATTAAAGCTTTGGTTCTATTTGGTTAACCATCTTCTCTTTAACAAAAGAAAAAAGAGAAACAGCTAACTTGTTTTGTTGTAATGTAGTAATGTTCAAGAATAAATCCTACTGGAAATCCTACTGGAAACAAACCTCACCCTACCAAAGGCACATGGAAAGCTTTCAGGCCTTGTTATAAAAACTCAGATGCTGAGATGACTTGCTTCAGATACATAAAGAGTGGGTTCTAGGAGGGAAGCCTCTAATATGTTCTTTACACAGTTTCAAAGGGAAAAATGAATCAATCATTTCAGGGCACTCTCCTACACTCAGTCCAAAATGATGCTGACTTTCTTCATCAGGAGGAGTACCCAATGGCAACATCCATCCAATCATTTTGACAACTGCAGTAAAAGATTAATGACAGTGGATGGCTGCCATAGGGAGTGTAGACAGTCAGTGTAAGGAATAGTTGGGCAATGACAATAATTATGGTGCAATAAATCTGAGAAGGAAGGTTTCAGAGACTGTTTCAGGTTTATCGTCTCTTGCTTTTAGCAATGCCATTGTACCACCTGGGTTTACTGGGCCTGGTTTTATAATTTTCCCTCCCTTATTTTCTCTTCACTGTAAGTCATTCAACAATACATAGAATGCTTTTGGTGTCTGTGTTGTGCGCGTGCACACAAGCATGTGCATGTACCCATGTGTGTAACTGGAACAAAGAATGGTACAGAATATAAATTAATAAAAATGTTGAGGTGTGTGGATTAACATTTTGGCAACATTATCTGGACATGACATCTCTTGTTGCCACATTTTATGCTACCTATGGTTTGATGGTTTCCTCCACAACAGGAACACAGACTTAGAAAAGACGTTCCCAGAATTGCGAACTCCCGAGGGAATATTATTTTTTTTATCTATAAACAATTCTGTCTTTGTAAAGCTAAGGAATGAGTACTATTACCTGATGTTCTCATAGAGTAAATAATTTGTTCTTTTCTCCCCAGAAAGTTTTGTTTGGGTTCAGAGTTGGATCAAATATTTTATTTAGTTTTGCTTTTGTTATTATAGATGTTTTATGATACCAAAAAGTATTTGTAGCATCTGTTTAATAGAATTACTTCCTGAATATTGAGTTGGCATAAGAAGCCAGAACTCTGTGTATATTTAGGAACAAGCAGCACATACTTCATTATTTATGATCATTCTTTTTCACTCACTTTGAATTCTGCCTATTTTTTGCCAAGTGTTTGAAACATCTAAGTGTTTATTGCTTGTGTTGCTAAAAACACTAGCTGATGTAACGTTACTTGTGACATATAAATCTTTTATAATAAAGTTGTGCTCATCCTTTAAATAAAAATAAAATGCAGGGGCAGTTCGCAGAGTCCCACTAGCTATTTTCCAGTGCATTGTCTGATTCTTTCTCTTCCTTCCTGCTTTCTTTCCACTGTACTGCTGTTTATGTTAATTTGTGGCTGCTTTTCCTTTCCCTGTCTTCTGTCCAGAATATTGTGTGTGGAAAGAAGTATTTAAAAATAAATATGTTTAAAGTTAGAAAATAGTTTGAAATGTAATCTTCACAACCTATTTGATTAAAAAGATGAGTCTTATTTAAGAAGTGGAGGCATTAGTGATCAGTATTGTACATATTTTAACTGAACACACCACCCTTTATTGATTATATCTAAAGTTTACATCACTATAATTTTATTTGTAAATTCAGGCCAGCTCCTCCCACAAGGGTTCTGTGACCACTTGGTGGCGATGTTGTAGAGGGGATTCAATAGGGCAGGGGGTAGACAACCTGAGGCCCTTTTCAACCCATAGCTTGCACAGTGATTTACTGAATCACAGCCCTATGTCTTAATTATTCAGAGGGCCTTGTAGCATGGGGACTGGCTCATATTTCCAATGGCAGAGTAATAAAACATGTTACACATACTTATTTTGAACATAAATAGCCACCATACAAAATTACCCAAAGCTAGCAACATTAAAGCAAGGCCTTTTATCTTTTCTTTCCTTCAAAGCAACTATAAAAAGACATGAAATTTTAAAATTCATGCATAAATAAATAAAAAGAGAAAACAAATTAAAAAGAATGAAAACAAAACTTGGGTTCATCTTCTTTGATATAAAAAATGTAATGACACACCAAGTCCTACTAAGTCTGGATCTAATTTACCTCTATAGCTTCGTGTGGTGGTGACCAATTTTTCCCATGAGCAAATACCAAGGCCACAGTAAACTCATTTTTCCTTATAGATTTTATGCATTTTTACATTTCCATGTCTATGTTCATGTATTTATTTGTTTACTATTTATTTATTTTGCATAGAATACTCTCCCACCTACCACCTTACCGAGCCTCTGCAAATCTTCCCTTCTTCAGATCACTTTCTCTATTCCTTACCTCTTAGTCCTCAACAAAATGTTGTGACTGTATTTTATTTTTATTTTTTTTATTTTAGATATCATTACTTTATTAGATACGTGTTTTCCAAAGATTTTCTTCAGGTCTATAGCTTATCTTTTTTCTCTTAAAAGTGCCTTTTATAGAACTAAAGTTTTTATTTTATTTTATTTTAATCATTGTTCAAGTACAGTTTTCTGTCCTTTACTCCAATCCCAGCCCACCCACCCATCCATTCCCACCTCCCTCCCATTTCCACCCCCCCAAAATGTTGTAACTATATTTTAATCAAATGCATGCATATCTGTGTCCCTGATACAATTTATTTTTCAAGGGAAGTGACTATTCCCATTCACTGTTTTTGTAATTGTTTTGCTTTCCTTCCTTCTTCCCTTCTCTTCCTCCTTGCCCCTTGCCCAACTTTTTCTAATTAAGTATATCACAGCTATAATAGATTGGACATTGTTTAGGTATCACAGGTATGATAAATCATGGTATCTATCATATCATAAGGAAAAGAGTCAAGTAAAAATTAATTATATACCTGTGTCTTGATAGAGGAAAAGCACTTGGTACCTAGAAATAATAGTGTAAGCTAAAATATGCTTATTAGTTATTTTGTCCTAGACAGTTTTACAATAATTTTACCTGTATTGATGTTTTAATCTTTATAACAATCATATATCTGATGTAGTTAATATGCTCATTTTAGAAATGAGGACTTAGAAGCCTAGTGAGGTTAAAATAACATGTACAAAGACAAACAGCTGGATTTCAACTAAGTTGCTGCGCTTCCAGGTTGTATAATTTTAATGGCTGTGTACAGTGCCTCTCATTACATGTTGGGTAGAAACATATGAATGTTGAAATGTTGAAGCAGCTCCTTTTGAACATATGATAGCTAATTCTTAATTAATAAACCATAATCTGATATGTTATTATAAGAATATTTTCTGTTTTATACTTACTATACTTTAAATCTGTATTTTGAGTACTTAACTTTTTGATTTAGCTTACATTTGTATATTCCTGGTAAAAATGTAAATTCTTATGAAGCTATTTCATTTAAGACTTCTTTTGTCTTTTCTACTTCTGGTATAGTGCTGGACACATAAAATTTCACTTACAATACATACTTGACTAGTAATTGATATATTTTAACTATTTAAGCTTATTAATTTTTTCCAACTTACCCTCTATTGAATTATTTTTAACCAAGAATGTAAATCAAAGTTATCTGTGGAACCTTCTTCACACTGCACATAGCTGGAGTTAGCACCAGGATTTTCTTTGGTAGGTATTACCTTGGATGCAAAAACTCGATTAAGAAAAATTTTATCTTCCTCCAGGAATTTAGGCTTAAAGAACCAGCTTGAGAATAGCCTGACACTCTTGCTCCTATTACCACTGTAAATCATGTTCTTTGTGTCTGGCGCAGGAGTCCGATATTTTTTGCCTGAACCCATGAAACTGGTAGGCTGACTTAACCTGCTAGCAGATTAAATCGCAGATTCTTCCGCAGTGATTGATACTTATTTTTTTTCTGAGAGCAGTTCATCAACAAGCAATAGACACTCACATTTGATTAGAATTTTCACAAGGCTCAGAAAAATATATTGAGATTTTACTTGGAATTTAAAGACTGGTGGATCCATAATTAGCCCACTTTCTAAGTTAATATTTTTCTCAACATCTCCCATCCTATTAACTGTATCATTCAATAATTGTCCTTGGACTAAGCCTCTTTGACCTGCAATCCTCTTCCATACCATTGTTAATGAATTCCACCTCCTCCTCCAACCTTCAGCTTTGCCTTGGACACTTTCCTGAGCTGCTTCTTGCAAGCTCTTCCTTCTAAGAACTAAACTGCAACCATGAAGCTCTGAAGTATTTTTGCTTTCTTCTCACCTGTTTTGGTTTCTGTGGGAGGGAGATTTCATTGCATTTATTTAACACTACTTTGCAGAACAGCAACTATCATGCTTTCTCCCTTTCTGTACTGTAAACTCCTTAAGAATAGTAAAACAGTTTTATTCATTTTGGTGTCCTCTATCCCCTATAACCTGGCAGGATTATTTTAATTTAATGGTTAGTAAAAACCTTTCTGAATGAATGACTTTTAAGTATGTAATTAATATATAACATTGATTAAGTGTATAATATGATTTCAATATAGGTACTTTAGTACTTTTTATAAGCCCCAAATACATTAGATAAACATATATAGGTTGTACTTATAAAGGGGGATTGGTACATAACTAGATTGTTGTCTGAAGGTTTTAATCACCTGGTTAGAATAGTTTGAATACAATAACAACTGATCTTTAATATTAGGCTAAGTGTATATACTCATTTTTTTTATTTGAAAGTCCCATTCATGGTAAAATGAGTGTTGGTAATACAAACGCACCTCAAATATTCCAACTAAATTATGCCGTTTTAAAGACATGGCTTTAGTTTCAGGTGTACAGCATAGTGTTTAGACATTTATGTAACTCACAAAGTGATTACCTCCATAAATCTTGTACCCACCTGACATCATACATACAATTACTACATATTGTTGACTATTTTCCTGATACTGTACTTTGTATCCTTATTACTATTTTTAACTGCCAATGTGTACTTCTTGAATGTCAACTCTAATTGAAAAAATAAAATAAAATAAAATAAAAACATTAGGCTAAGGTCTATAATAAAAGACCCACAAATATTTGTTTCATGGAGCACAAGAATTTTGTGAGATTAATGGTAATTCTGCTCATTAGAAAGCTCTTTGTTCAAGGTTTCAATGACAAAGTATGAAATACATTAAAGAAGTATAGAAGAAACTTGCAGGAAAAAGTGTTTTCTTGGTGGGTTCCCTGCATTATATTATATATCTCCACATTTATGTGAGATCTAAGTTTTTCTGAATGTTAAGTAAGGTCTTAGATCTAGAACCCAAATCATTGGAATTTATGTGCTGTACCCAAATGTTATATGATGCATTTAGGCAACTCTGTAGTAGTCCAGTGGCTGGAAAATGGTACTTGATCTTTTGGGGCCATTCTTGCTAATTTTATCACTACATATGTATTATACAACTAAAAACAAAACACATTACTTTATTAAGGCTCATAAAAGCTTACTTTTGTTGCTCACGGCAATATTTTCTTCTATATGACATATAATTATATAATTTTATGTAATATCAACAATGTTTCACTTTCTTGGAACATATGTAAATTGGTAGCAAAGAAAAATGATTCAGAAATACACTTGGCATTAAGACATACATAACTTGGGGAGGCAAATATTTGAAAAAGAAAAGGGATTGAATTTTTAGTTTTATGATCTGAGTTTGAGCCTTGCTCTGGAAGCAATGTGGAATAAACAAAAGATATAACACTTAAATAAAAAATAACTTTCTAGGTCTTGTGGATGATGACTTGGAGGGATAAATAATTGTTGACAGGGTATAGTTTGATAGATATTAGATGTGAACAGGAAGAAGAAAAACCTTGCATAAGTTGTAGAGGGAAAGATTTAAGAAATCTAAGAAAAGAAACAAAATATCAGACAATATGATTTTCTGGTTTCTGGTTTTGACAACTGGCTAAATAGAATTACCAAAATACCATATGCATTTCTACAAGTTTGCAGATTGCAACATTTAAGGATAGAGAAAAACACTAAATAAATCATCTCTTTGGAGACACAATATAGGGGAGATGATAGGATGGGAATAGTATTTTTCTGAACATTATTTGTCATTCAATATTGAATTTGAAATACTAAAATATTTAAATATTTGGAAACTAAAATGGAAACAAAATGAAAATCTAATGGAAAAAAATTTTTGAAGTAGAAAGCCAAATGAAAAAAATGTACATTTTTCAAATTACCAACATACTGCATAGAGAAAATTACTACTATAAATGTTTTTCTTCAACATAAACTTGGACTTGCTACTTAATGTACTATATCCTGAAAACAAAAAACAACCTTGCAAATATATCCATAATATATTTTGTTAGTTGCACTATGAATATTTTAGTGTGAAAAATTTTATGTGTGTTGAGAATGCAGGAAATGAATATTTATGTCCCTAAAAGACGGTTGAGAAGTAAGATTTTCAGTGTATAAAAGAAATAATTTAAAAATCAAAATGATTGGCTATACTATGTAATATGAAATGAAAATACCAGCATGCTCATATAATTTTTTTGTTTTTATTCTTTTAAATGAATTTTTAATTTTGTCTCCTGAAAAGCCCAGATTATGTTCTGTAAAAACTATTTCTCACTGAAGGTAACAAGGGCTTCCTAGAATATGAGTATATGACTTTAGGTTCAGAGTTAGAAATGCACAAGATAGCAGGCCAGGACAGTTTGGAAGAATAGGAAAGAAAGGTGGCTTGGACCTGTTGGTTTTCTGAGTTCCTCCTGGGCATGAAATTTTGAGAAGGTGTTAGAAGTTCTGATTTAGGGCTTTGGCTCAGCAGTTTAATATGTATTCATTTAATTTCTATACCATTTAGAGAACTTAATCTAATGATTTGATTTTTAGGATACTAGAAATTCTCAAAAGTATATAATTTTGTGACTCTACATAATGTGACCCTATTTAAGTAAACTCAGAAATGGAACATTTGTGCCTGGCACGAATTGGCAGAGTTGCTCAGAATCAAAAGAGCAGTGTCAAGTCCAGAGTCAATTTGTTGAATTAATGATTTCTATGTAGTAAGTCAGAGTTTATTTCATAAAGCTAGTACTAGTACTGCCTTTCCTTTTTTATTTTTGCTTTTTTCATAATTTATAATTAGTTTGATTTGTATGACTTAGTTTATAACTTTGGCCTTGTTTAATTGAAATTAAAATAAGCATGTCAAACTATAAAATAATTATGTATTTGCTTATTTTATAGTCACATTTAAAATGTGTATTAAAGTTTCTTTAGTACCTGTAGCCAATGATTTAACTCCACCTTTAGACTTAGTTTAGTTTTCCTATTTAGACTTCTTTCCCAAGTCATTGTGATTCATTTTATGAAAAAGTACTTCCTGACATCTGCGTTGAATTTCCTTCTTCCCTAGCCTCAGTCCTGAACTCTCATCTTGTTATCTTCTTTAAGTGGAAAATAGTCTGCCTGACATTATTTCTATCATGTTCAGCTCTGTGTATTTCATTGAAATCTTTCTTAATTATGTTCTTCCCAAGGGAGAACTTAATCGTTTTTTAGCCTGACTTTATAGATTTTTACCTGTTGGCCCTAGGATAAACCCCATTGCTTTTAAAAGCAATTTCAATACTTTGAAAGGATTGAGTACTTAATTAAAAGAATTCCCATTAAAACAATATTAACAAAATATCAAAACTCAATTTTCATGCTTTGGAAGAATTAGTGTTCTCTGACAATAATCAGAATGTTCAAAGAACAAAATGGCTTCAAATGTAATACAGTCATTTGTACATTTTAATTCCATCTCTTTTCCCTTTTGCCTAATACGTTTAGTACCATGAGGGTTCAAATGGGCGATGAAACTGTATATTTAAGTCTTCATTTTTCTTTAATGTCTACTTCCTATCCAACAGAGCATACATATCTAATACCCAGAAGACATTAGTGTTAAATTAATCTTTCTATTTATATTATTTCTTATATTTATTAACCTAAGGTTAAATGTTATAAGGCATCACAATAAAATGGGAAACCAATTGTTACTTCCATGTAAATGGACAAATAATATAAGAGCTCAAGAGTCACAATGGAGGGAAATACAAATGAACACGTTTGTCAACAAATATGATTCAACTCATAATGTGAATTAATGTATCTATATGTAAACAGTAAAGAAAAAAGCTATTTTCACTTTGCATGGTACTAACTATTGTCTACATTGAGACATTTCCAGTCAAATGGATATTTTTAAGTGAACATATTGAATTAATTTACAGAATACATAATAGTTAATAAGATATAAATGATCAGAGACTATAGTTGACTGTATAAAAAACAACAGGAATACTCAATATTAAGAACCTTCAAAATTTGGGCCACCGAGATCAACTAATGAATGCTTGGTCTGAGTAGGGACGTAAATTGGTAAACTTGAACATTTTCTCTCTCTCAAAAATATCATTTGGAGTTTAGTAGAATTTGTAATTTGGACATACAGTCAAGCAGATAAATTATAGAAATCATCCAAGAGCTTTTTTTTCTTTTTGCATAGGAATTTACTTCAATTCAGAACTCTGACCAACTTCAAAGGAGAGTTTTGTAGGTATTTTGGGTCTAAATTGTGCAGGAAAAAACTAAAATTGGCTTTCAGACAAGAGCAAATCATTCAGCAAATGCTTTTCCATGCAAAGCAATGGTGTCGCACCTTGTGAAACAGCGTTTGAAAATGTATGTGTGCATAAACTTCCTGGCTATTTCCTGTGTAGGAAAAGTGAAACTGATACCGTGTGAAGATAATGTTAAACAGTTTTCTGCCTGCTTCCTAAACAATGATCAAAACCTTATCTGGATTTTGGAGAGTACAGTACAAATTAAAGTAGTGGATCCTCGGTAGGTCATAGAAGAAAAGAAAAAACAACACTGTTCAAACTTTGAATGTGGTAGTTTAATTTATGTTTAAATTAATTAAAAATTTGTAATCAACTACTTGTTGACATTAAATAATATATTGTCATTATTCATCATAGGCCATTTGTTTAGAAGAAAGTACGAATTAAGAATTCTGAGCTATTTGAATCTGTTCAATATGGAATATTATATTTTACTTTTTTCAGGTTTACAATAACAAAAATAAAAATCATTCCAATAGACCTTTGTTAAAGAGTTTACCTGAACAGTAAGGTATTAAGCTGTATAAAACTATTCTTTTTCTATCATAAATCATAAATGGTAAAACAAAAATTTTACGCTGACTAGACCGTTTTGAAGTGCCCTTGCTGTCTCAGGAATATAAACCAGAAATATTAGTATACTGTCAAATATTAAGGATTGGAAATAAATAGAAGTGAACCGTGGTCTTTCTGTGTTATCTTGAAGTTGATTATAGTAACAATAACGTTATTTACCTGAATAATAATTTATACTTTACAAAAGATCCTACAACATTGCCACATTCTTATTTACTATTAATTTGCACATCACTTCTTACATAATCCAAGACAGATAAAGAATTTATTGTCAATAATTTAGTCTAGTCTCATGTTTTTCAGATGTAAATGGAAATCTTTTAAAATATAAATTTCCTGTAATATCAAGATAGGCACAATAGTTATTTATACAAGCTTTCTATGCATGCTTTAATTATTTTTAGTTTAAATTGAGGTAAACTAGGGTATATAACTATCTACATATATTTTAATATCAGCAATATAAAATGTTTTTCACTGTGTCACTTTTTAAAAATCTGAAAATTAATCTTAACCATAAAACTTATGAAAGTCAAAAAAGAAAGAAAGAAAGAAAGAAAGAAAGAAAGAAAGAAAGAAAGAAAGAAAGAAAGAAAGAAAGAAAGAAAGAAAGAAAGAAACTGGTTTTACTGTTAAGATTCATAGTTGCTGTACTCTATCCTCTGGGTAAATTATTTTTCTTCTAAGGAAATAACTTGTCTCTTGGAAATTATTTAGCTTTATTACAGCTCAATCCATTAAAAACATAAAATAATGAGTCAAAAGTGGAAAACCCCAGTTATTAATTTTTGAACTGCTGTTCTAGTGCTCAATGCAAAAAGTCAGAAAGTCCTTTCTAGATATACCAAATAAAAGTCAGCCCACATGCAAGATGAGTTAGCATACGTGTATTTTTAATTTTATAGTAAAAAATAATTTGACAAAATAAAGCTAGACTTTGGCTTCCTTGCTCTGTTCCCTGTTTCTTATCCAGATTATTCCACTACAAAATTTCTTTATCCTACTAAATCCTTTTTAAACTCAATTTCCTTTTCACATTTTTCAAATTGAATGAATCTGTTTTCTCAGACACACATTTCTTCAGATTTCTTTCATTGTTGACAAACCCTTTTGTGTAATATTTTCTTTTTTATTAGTAATCCCTGATTTCTTTGTTTATCTGAGCCATTCCCCTTCTTATTTTATGTACCATATTAATATTTTAAATATGTGGCTTTTGAAACATCATTAGGTAAGATGTATGAAGATTCCATTCTTGTCATATGAAAAGGCATAGCTTTAGAAAAGCTTTTAATGGCTATCACAGTTTTGAACAAATAATTTAAATCTCCTTGTCCTTATGTGTAAAGGAGATAATATGCTTCTTTTAGCAAATGAATACATCTTTCCAAATATTATTACTATGCAATTGTTAAAGATTCTTATTTTTATCTTTTTATATGCTTATTCTCTAGACCAATAAAAAGTTGGCATTAGCTACAGGATATGTTCTAACTAAAAATAAACATACAATTAATATGTTTTGTTCTTTTTTTCCCCCACCAAAATGAAGTTAAGAATACACTTGTGTGTTCTATCAGGTAGTTTTGCCATTCTTCTTCAACTATAAAATTATCAGAAGGCAACTGGACCAGCTGAAGCTGATCCTTCAAGTCCCTTGACAAATACACACTATTGTAGGAAAATGTGCATAAGGTTACCAGAACACAATGACAAAACTTTGTAAGAAGATGCATTTCATCCCTTTATTCCTATTCTTTTTTTTATCATGCACTTTTGAACATGAACCAATTTCACAAGTGACTTTTCTTTGTGAAAAGAATGTTAACTGGCAATTGACCATTTCTTGTATAGTCTTGATTTCTCTTGCTTGGGACTGATTATAAAGTAGCATTTTGGTAGAAAAGTAGATTCTTTTTTGAATAAGAAAATGAAAATTTGTTCTTGATTCCATTTTATTATTAGGAGACTAATAATAAATAATTCAAGACAGGAGAAATCCTTCAAGAATGTTATACTTTTCATCATTTTATTTTGGATTGGTTATTAAGATCTAGAAAAAATTTTTTCCTTGTGTCTAATCTATAAACGATAAATTCAACATTTTCCCTGTGCACTGTCACATGAATGAATAAGTTTTAATTTACTCTCCTGGCTGGGACTCAAATATAAATGTATTTAATTAGGTAGAATTATATTAAGAACTCCTGGGAGTTCTTTACATATTGGAACACTAGATATGGAGTGCAAATTTCTGGTGCCATGGTATTGTAGGACATAAAATATAAGTGCCTAAAGGCAGAAAATTAGAAGGATAAAGAAACTATAGAGCACAGGAGGGATTTGAACAAGCAAAACTTTTGGTAAAGGTACTACAAGGACCAGGCTAATGTACCATTATATGAAATAAGAAAACCAATGAAAGAACTGATGTGGAACATCATTTGTAGAATTTGGAGAATCTATCTGATCATTTTTCAAAATATTTTGAGTTGAATAAGGTAGAATTTTGACTAAAGCCAATCAGAAAAGAGAGATTGTGGAAGTAAAAACATTAGGAAAGGACCACTTTTTCTAGAAATTAGGGAAGTGAATAAATTGGCAAGTAAATAAGATTCTTGAGATCACTGTGATTTTGGCTGGGGTGGAAATATGTAGAGCATTTGAATGTGTTTTGTAGAGATACACTTATTTATAATATTTAGGAACGGTATGCCATTGCATACAACCTGTTATTAATTGGGTGAGTGGAAATAGAAAACTTCTCCTGCTACCAGTCTGAGAATGATTGAGTTTTTGAGGACTTCCCTGTCTGAACTATATTATAAACACAGGAAAAGTAGGGGCCCTGGCCCTATTTCCACACAGGGCCAGACAAGAAAACCATTTCTGGTCTCCTTTTGTATTTCAGTAACATTGTGTCCCATGCTAGAAGATGTCGTTGGTAAACATTCTTCTACCTCAAAGTATTTTAAAGTATATTTTCCATGGTGGTGTCTAAGTTACCACATAATACAAATTAGGTGTGCACAAGTAGCCTATTTTTAATTTTAATTTTAATTTTAATTTTAATTGTTCAATTACAGTTGTCCTGGTGTAAAGGAGTAAGGTTGAGGTCTAGTTTCACTTTTTTGCATGTACTTGTCCAGATCTCCCAACCCCGTTTATTGAAGAGGCTACTTTTACTCCATACAATGTTCCTGCCCCCTTTGTCAAATATTAACTGGCTGTATTGACATGGATTTATTTCTGGGCTCTCTATCATGTTCCATTGGTTTATGTGTCTCTTCTTATCCCTGTACCAGACTGTTTTGATTACAGTGGCCCTGTAGTATAGTTTGGTATCAGGTATTGTGATCCCTCCAACTTTGTTCTTTTTTCTCAGGATTACTGAGGCTATTTGGGGTCATTTATTGTTCCATATAAATTCTTGAAATATTTCTTCTATATCTATGAAATATGTCATTGGAATTTTGATAAGGATTGCATTGAATCTATAGATTGCTTTGGGTAGTATGGACATTTTGATGTTACTTCTTCCAATTCACGAGCATGGTATATGCTTACATTTATTTGTATCTTCCTCAATTTCTTTCTACAGTATTCCATAGTTTTCCAAGTACAGGTCTTTTACCTCCTTGGTTAAGTTTATTCCTAGGTACTTTATTTTTCTTATTGCTCTAGTAAATGTGATATTTTCCCCTAGTTTCTCTTTCTGATAATTCATTGTTAGTGTCCCACTATTTTGTCAAATTCATTTATTAGGTTGAGTAGTTTTTTGTTGGAGAATACAGGGTTTTCTGTATACACTATCGTGTTTGCAAATGCCAGTTTTACTGCCTTCTTTCCAATTTGGATGTCTTTTATTTCTTTTTCTTGTCTAATTTCTGTACTTAGAACTTCCAGTACCATATTAAATAAGAATGGTGAAATTGGGCACACTTGTCTTGTTCCTGATCTTAAGGGAAACACTTTAAATTTTTGCTCATTGAGTATGATGTTGGCAGTAGGTTTCTTGTATATGGCCTATATTAGGTTAATGTATGCTCCCTCTTTTTCTACTTTGTTGAGTGTTTTTATCATAAAATGATGCTGGATCTTATCAAGTGCTTTTTTAAGCATCTATCGATATAATCATGTGATTTTTGTCTTTCACTTTGTTTACTGATTTGCAAATGTTATAATATTCTTGCTTCTCTGGGATAAATACCACTTGATTATGGTGTATGACCTGTTTAATGTGTTACTGGATTGTGTTTCTGAAAATTTTGTTGAGGGTTTTAGCATCTACCTTTATCAGAGGTACTGGCCTGCAGTTTTCTTTCTTTATAGTGTCTTTACCTGGTTTTGGAACTAGGATAATACTGGCCTTATACAAAGAGTTTGGGAGTCTTCCCTCTTCTTGAAATTTTTGTAATAGTTTGAGGAGGATAGGTGTTAGTTCTTCTTTGAATGTTTGGTAAGATTCTCCTGTGAAGCTGTCCCATTCTGGCTTTTGTGTGCTTGGAGTTTTTGATTACTGCTTCAATTTTGCTAGTTATTGGTCCATTCAGGCTTTCTGCTCCATGATTCAGTTTCTAGAGATGGCATATCCCCAGAAATTTATCCATTTTCCTCAGGTTATCCATTTTCTTGGCATATAGATGCTCATGGTAATTTCTTACAATCCTTTGTATTTCTGTGGTATTGGTTGTTACTTCTTTTTCATATCTGATTTTACTTATTTGTGTCCTCTCTTTTTTTCTTGATGAGTCTTTTTAATGCTTTGTCAATTTTTTTTTTATCTGTTCAAAGAACCAGCTCCTGGATTCATTGATTCTTTGAATTTTTTTATTTGTTTCTATGTCATTTACTTCTACTCTGATTTTGATTATTTCCTTCTACTCACTCTGAGCTTTGTTGTTGTTCCTCTAGTTCTTTTAGGTGTAGGGTTAGCTTGTTAATTTGAGATTTTTCTGTGTTATTTAGGTAGGCAGGTATTGCTATAAACTTCCTTCTCAGGACTGCCTTCACTATGCCCCATAGCTTTTGGGCTGTTGTGTATTCATTTTCATTTGTTTCTGGATACTTTTTGATTTCTTTCTTGATCTTGTTATTAACCCATTCATTATTTAATAACATGTTATTCAGTTTCTACATATTTCAATGTTTTTGAGTTTTTCCTTAAGGTTGTTGGTTAATGTTTTTCCTTAAGGTTGATTTCTAGTTTCAAGACATTGTGATGTGAGAAGATGCTTGATACAATTTCAATTTTTTTTTAATTTGTTAAGGCTTGTTTTGTGTCCTACCGTGTGGTCTATCTTTGAAAATGATTCATATGCATTTGAAAAAAATGTATACTTTGCCTCTGTGGGGTGAAATATTCTGTAAATATCAATTAAGTCCATTTGATCTAGCATATAGTTCAATGCCACAATATCCTTGTTGATGTTTTGTTTGGACTATCTATCCATTGTTGACAGTGGGATGTTAAAATCCCCCACAATGACTGGATTGTTATCGATCTCCTTCATGAAGTCCTCCAAGATTTTCCTTATGTATATAGGTGCTCCTATTTTGGGTGCATACATGTTTAAAAGGGTTATATCCTCTTGTTGGAAAACTTCCTTAAGTATTATGTAGTGACCTTCTTTGACTCTTCACATGACCTTTGTTTTGAGATCTATTTTGTCTGGTATACGTATTGCTACCCCAGCTTTTTTTTCATGTCCATTTGCTTGGAATATTTTCTTCCATCTCTTCATTTTCAGCCTGAGTAGATCTTTTGTTCTGAGGTGGGTCTCTTGTAGACAGCATATGTGCTGTGTTTTCTTGTCCACTCAGTTACCCTATGCCTTTTTATTGGATCATTTAATCCATTTTCATTTAAGGTTGTACTGATAAGTTCTTGTTTTTGCCATTTTTTTCCTTTGTAGCTCTGTTCCTCTCTTTCTCTCAATTTCTTCTTCTTAAAGCAGTCCCTTTAGCATTTCTTGCAATGCTGGTTTGGTGAAGATGTACTCTTTTAGATTTTTTTTTGTCTGAGAAGTTCTTCATTTTTTCTTACATTTTAAATGTGAGCCTTGCTGGATGAGTAGTCTTGGTTGCAAGACTCTATTTTGCATTACTTGGAATATTTCATGCCATTCGCTTCTGGCTTGTAGTGATTCTGTTGAAACATCACCTACTAGGCTTATCTGGGCTCCCTTATATGTTAGTTCCTATTTGTCCCTTGCTGCCTTTAAGATTCTCTCTTTGTCTTTACATTTTGCCATTTTAATTATGATGTTTCTTGGAGTGAGCCTCTTTGGGTTCATCTTGATTGGGATCCTCTGTGCTTCCTGAACTTGCGTGACATTTTCCTTTACCAAGTTAGAAAAGTTTTCTGTCAATAATTTTTTAAACAGGTTTTCTATCCCTTGCTCCTTTTCTTCTACTTCTGGTATTCCAATGATGTGAATGTTGTTACATTTAATATTGTCCTGAAGCTCCCTTAAACTATGCTCTTTCTTTTTAGTTTTTTTTTTCATTTTGTTGTTCTGACTGTGTGTTTTTTCTCTCTTGTCTTCCAGCTTGCTGATTTGGTCCTCTGACTCATCTAGACTGCTTTTAATTCCTTCTAGTATCTTCTTTTGGTTCTTATTCATAGTTTTTTTCATGCTGATGTAGTTCCCACTAAATTCCCTGTAGCTCCCAAAATTTAAGATGGAGATAAGAAAGTGAAGGAAGAAGGCAAAATGGAGTAAGACAAGGGAAGGGTACACTGTAATTTGAAATAAAAAGAAAAGAAAATATAAAATAATAAATAAAAAATAAAAAGTAAAAGACAAAAATAGTGAATTAGTTCAGAATACAATCGAATAAAAAGAAAAATGTTAAAAGGCTACATGAGTGAAAACAAATAACACAAATACTGAAGAGAATGCGGTGGGATTCATCTCAGCAGAGTTTCCTCCTTCTGTATCCTCCTTCCGGGTCCGCCTCTGGCTTTTTATCAGCTCAAGGTCCAGGGGTGGATCATCCAACTTCTGGTAGCACCACAGTTATCACCTTCACTTGCCTCTAGAGGGGGCTTCTATTGCAATTGAAAGGGTGGGATCTCTGGGTTTCCCCTGGGAGGTGCTCTTCAGTCTTCTGGGAAAATTGTGGGTGTGTTCCCTTGCCTCTGTGACACCTGTCTTTTTCTGTCTCAACTTATTTCCAATAATGTATAGTTTCTGATTAATTACATATCTATTTCAAGGGGTGGGGGATGATCTGTGTAAGTGGGTCAGCTCTTTTCTGTTTGGTGCTGATGCTGTGTGAGAGTCAAGACTGGGTGGGGCCCTGATTCCCCCTTGCTGCATGGGTTTCTAATCTCCCTGCCTTGCTGGCTTCAGTGGAATAAGGCCCTAAGAACCAGTGTATGTTGTCTCCCTGAGAGAAGTTCAAATGGAGTTTCTCTTCCTGTCTTTGTCTAGTAGATATGCACCCTGCAGGGTTCTTGAGCATGACCTGACTGGTCTTCAGAGCTTCCCTTTTGAATGTGTTGCTTACAGTCTTGAAGGAGATGGGGGCTGATTACATCCTTCCCTTCCCAGTGGTCTGAACTCTGCCAGGGAAAGGGGTTCTCTGACTGGCTGTAAATAATCTCAGGTGCTCAACCTTTGCCCATCTAATTCCCAGCCTATTGCCTTCACAGTAGACACAGTCCTGAACTTTCCGTTTTGTGTAGACCCTGGGTGGCTAGCCATGCTGGGCTTGGATCCAGATAGGTCTTTGCTATGCAACTCTGATCTCCCTGCCCAGCAGTATTTTCAGTGGGAGCAAACTGCGCTTTTAATCTTGCCCTTTTGCTGGCAGGGCAGCTGCCCAGCGTGCTTCAGCTTTCCTTTCACTACATCTCTCTGTGGCACCCCCACTGCAGTACCAGTCACTGTCCAGTTCTCTGGGCACACCACCTCTCCAAAAAGCCAAAAATCTCTCAAGGTCATGGCTGGCTGCAGCCTGCCTTTGCCTGGCCCCAGGAGCAGCCCATGCTCATTTTGAGAGATAGAATTCCACTCTCTCTCTGGCACTCTTCACGTTGGCATTTGGTGCTGCAGATATGGACATGTTGCTTGCTGTGAGTGTGTAGCCTGGATCTCCCTGACTCTGTATATCCTCCCAAGTCCCTCTTGGCCAGGTTCTGGGGGTTTCCTGCACAGGTCTGGGACCCCCTGCCCTGAGAGGGGAGGGAGCCATGAAGCTATGATTTCTGACTAGTCTCTGCTGCTGCAGGTGCCATGCATGGGGTATTTCCACTTCAACTTATAAAATCTCCTTACTACCCATCGTGAAGCATCTTCTGTAGTCCTTGGCTTCAAAACTTTATACCAGCTGAGATTTCACTTATTGTTCAGGTTATTTGTAGGAAGATCACCCAAGAATCCAAGTCGGGGGCAAGAGCAAATGGACTCAGCTTCCACCTATTTGGCTACCATTTTCTCTCCAAAGAAAGGGTTTGATTATAGGCTGAGTACAGACTTTCTCTCTCTCTCTCCTGATCTCTCTCTCTTTCTCTCTCTATATATAATATACATATATATAAATGACAAAATTGAGATATAAAGAATAACAGTAAAACAAACATCTGTATACTTATCACCCACTGTTAGATAAAGTCGTACTTTGAACCTCCTGATTTATCCCTACTTGAGCCTACCACCTTATTTCTATATTTCTTCCCAAGTTATCATTGTGTTGAATGTGGTGTGTAACCATTTTTTTGCATTTGTTAATACCCATAACAAGTTTGCATGGTCTAAAATGTTGTATAATTGGAACCATATGGTATATATACCATATATGCAACTTATGTTTTTCATTGAGAATAATCCATGTTAATGATTGTAGCAATCAATTAGTTTTTACTGTGCATATTCTATTTTTGAATATATAACCATTTATTTGTTCCATGATTAATTGATATTAGGGTTGTTATTATATTTTTAGTTTTAGGTACATTTCCTTTGGTGTGTATGGGCAAAATTATCTTTATGGTTTATACCTATTAGTAATATTGTGATGTCATAGGATATAAGGAGCTTTGATTTTATTTACTGTTATGTAGTTGTTTCTCAGAACAGTTGTACCAATGACCTCTCACCATCAACAGTGAATAGAAGTTCTGATTGTTTCAGCCTTACAAACAGGTGATATTAAGAGATTTTAATTTTTGTTGGTCTGGTGGCAGTAAAATTATATCTCAGTCAGTTTGCTTTTTCCCTATTTCTACTGAATTGAGTACCATTTGGTATGTACCATCTGGTACATTATTATTTTTAAAAAGTGCCTGTAAAACTTTCCTTTTTAATTTTTAAAAATGTTTTATACATAAATTATAATTTTTCTGAATATTTATTTTCTGTAAGTTTGATGTATTGCAAATATTTCTAACTTGTGAATTATCTTTTTATGTTCTTCATGGAATTATTTTGATTAACAGAAATTCTTAGTTTTATCATATTCAAACTCATGTCTTCCTCTATATTTTGTACTTTTTGTGTAGAAAAACTTTCTCTACCCCAAACTTTATGGCTATATCCCATATTAGTTAAAAAGTTAAATTATTTTTATACATACGTCCTTAATCCATGAACAATTTGTGTAGTGTGAGATAGGATTTCATTTTATTTGTTATTTACTTTCTGATAATGTCATTATGTAGCAAGTTCACCTGTATTAAAGATACTTTGGTATGATATTAAGGTAACTACTCCAGAATTCTTTTGGTTGGAACTTAATATATATATTTTCCCACATCTTAGAAAGGTTCTATATCTTTATATTGTAGGTATGTTTCAGAACATTTCTGATTTTACAAACTACAGTCTTAAATCCCATATTTTAATGGAAGAAATAACTGATGGATAATTATCATAATTACTGAAGTATTTTCCCATGCCTATCAGTTAATTCTATGCTATATATTTTATATATTTTTCTTTGGCTTATTTTGGATCAATTATATTATTTTATTTTTTCTTGTTTTAATATTTTTTCCTTTACTGGTTTGGATATTGTATATAGTATTTATATTACTTTAGGAAATAGACATCTTAATGTTCAAACTAATTTTAACAAAGTTTAAATGAATCTTAAAAGTAATTAATTTCCTTTTTTTCTTAGGAACAATACAACCAATGATGACTTTCTCCCTAATGTGTATATTATTTTATTATTTAGCTATTACAAAATATACCTCATATTTGCTTGGATTCGTCCATACATTTATAATTTTCTTTGCTTATCATTTCTTGTGGCATCTCAGATTTTTTTACCCTGGTCATTTTCCTTCTGTTTTAAGGTCAACCTTTAGAATTTTGCTTTAGTGAGTGAGGAGCTATTGCTGGTATTTCTCTCCCATCTAAAAATATAACTACTTCATCATTGTTTTTAAAATAATGCAGTTTCATTGAGAATATTTTCCAGGTGGACAGTTATTCTTTTTCTCAGCATGTTCAAGATACAGTTTTATCATCTTCTTTCCTTTATTATTGTACTTGACAAATCAGTCTTGGTTGTTTGCAAATCATTTGTTTTCTATCTTGTTACTTTAAATATATTTTTTTCACTTTTGTTAATAAGCTATTTCATTTGTATGTATTTAATATAGGTTTATTTTTATTTATTCTAGTTGAGGTTTTTTTGTACTATGAATATGAATACTCAAGTTTACCAGCTCTGAAACTTCTAAGCCATTATACTTCACTTACCTGTTTCTATCTTATTGATTTATTATATATATTATAATATAATATAATATAATATAAAATCAGCCACAAAGAAGAAAATTTTATGAAATGTGATGGTTAAAACCATGTGGAATAGGAAATGTTGGATAAAGGATAAAGTATAACAATTTTTGAAACAGCTAGTTATATAAATAAAACAGAGAAATGAAGTAGATAGATACTAGTCTCTATTTTTCATAGATATTCATGCAAGACATGAAAGCAGATGTTTCCATACCTGAGCTTCATGGCACTTATTAGTTCAATATTTTATTTGGTGAAATTATATCCAAGCTTTAACCTCCTCAAAAGATTTTCTTGAATTCACCACTCAAACCACATACATCTTTGTCTGGATTTTATAGTTTTGAACATTTCCTTCAGTATTTTGTAAGCTGTACTATAAACTTTTCCAATATCACTGTCCAGCTATATGAGGATTCCACAATATCTTAGTCAGCCCTAAAATGGGATTTAAAAACCCATGCAAACATTTGGAAAAAACAGTAGATTATGCTTTCATTTTGTATGCCTCATTTTCTCATAGAAAACATCCAAAGTCACAAACCATTTTCTAAATGGTTCTTTTAAAAAATATATTTTTTAATTTATAGAATATTTTAGAGAGAGGGGAAATGAGGAAGAAACTGAGGGAGAGAAACATCAATTGATTGCCTCTTGTATGTGCCCCCACTGGGTACTTGGCCCACAACCTAGGTGTGTGCCCTGACTGGGAATCATGCCAATGGTGACCCTTCACTTTGTTGGATGACACCCAACCAACTGAGGCACACTGGCCAAGGCTGGAAATGGTTCTTCAGCACTGTATTATAGTTATGGACATCTGCAAAATCTGTGAATGTACATGTACTTTGAGAACTCAAGATATATGTATTTTAAAAGTACAGTTCATACATTATGAATATTGTGATAGGCAGCTAAGTAGATCTAGAACTTTTACAATGAATACATCAGTGTGGTATCCACGGTGTTACTCCTCCCAGATCTTCCTTATGGAAAGGAAGACAATGTAATTCATATATACACACAATAATGTTTTTTATTACATAGATTTTAAAATTTATTATTTTTACATTCATAGTTATATTTAAGGCTTGATGTTTTATTGGTTAGATATAAAATGAAAATTATGATTATTTTTTAAAGATTTTATTTATTTATCTTTAGAGGGAAAGGGAAGGAGAGAGGGAGAGAAATATCAATGTATGGTTGCTTCCTGTGCATTCCCTACTGGGAACTGGCCTGCAACCCAGGCATGTGCCCTGACTGGGAATCGAACCGTGATCTCTTGGTTCACAGGCCTGCGCTTAATCCACTAAGCTACACCAGCCAGGGCTGAAAATTATCTTTAATATGGGAAATATGCAGTCATTACAAATCTTTGGAAGTATGTATAGATAATCCCTTTCCTAATATGTCATTCTGTATAAACATGGTTTATTAGTATTGTGTGTGAATTAGCTGAGAACACACATCTGTAGTTCAGACAAATTAAAATATTTTGAACAGGAATATAGATTAGTCAATTCCATGATAAGAAAAAGTATTTGAGTTCTTTTTATTCTGTGCATTAACTAAGAGGTAAAGTTTTGTCTTATGATTTAATTTTTAATGATAGACTATCCTATCATCTTACAACATATTTTATCTCATAATTATTCATTGAGTTAATATTTTAAAAGAAATCTTGTTTAAGAATACATATGTGGAACATAGGAAACTTTTTAGTGAAAACATGTATTTGAGATTATTCTAAAAGGATATATACCTTTGCATTTTAAACTTGCCATTGCTACTGGCTTCAAATATTCTCTAGATTCATTTATTTGTAAAAACTAAGGGGACATTCATGAGAATCAACTTTGTTTTGGAATCTGAGAATACAAATGGCAGAGCAAATGTAGAAGATTAAAGAAAGAGTTATGTAGAAAAATATTGGCTACATGAATTATTTTAATGAGGGGGCAATTTATATATTTTGACCCAATAATATCTTTAGTCATTCATTCTGCAATTCAGAAATATGTATTTTTACCTTCTATATGCCATCCTCTATTAAATGTGTGGGTAGATATTGATTCTTCCCTTGTGTCATCTGACATCCAGACCAAATCAGTCTTGTTTCTAATCAGGAAAAGCTAGCAGCACTGATTTTACCCTTCAGCCCAAGTATTGAAATAATTTATTTCATTTGGTTGACAATCCCACATTGTGACAAAGAAAAATTGCACCAAGTAGAGTTAAATGGCATGGGAGGCTTCATTCAAGACTATTTTAAAAGAGGAGAGAGATTGAACTCAACTTCATAGAAATGACAGGCAGGGAGTTTTAAGCACTGGACAGTTTTAAACAAAAATAAGCCTGTGGAAAACACTGGGGGACATTTGGGTGAGGTTGTCAATGTTGTTACAGTGTCAGTGTTTCCTAATTGGAGTTTATTGAAGCTAGGTACCTATCCTCCCACAGAGATGGTGCGATGAGGCCCTGTATTTCCAGATCCTTTTCTTTTCATTTTACTTGATATTCTTGAGAAGGATATTCTGGCGCTGTAAAGCTAGCAGGAATCTGGGAAGCAATTTACATTTCAAAGGGATAGAGAAAGAATTTACAGTTGTAGGTTTTCTAAAGTAAATGTCAACAGCTCCACACTTTCATCCTAAAACCTGATAAAAGCCACTTTCCCTTGATCTCTTCAGACTTGTTTATGGTTCACCATAACTTGCTTACAATTCCTAAGTAAACCATTTTGCTGGTAAAAAAAAAAAATAAGGTAAATGCTGTAACAACAGGGAAGTCAGGAAGAAATTTGTCTAAAGTTCAGTAAGCCTAAGGGGAACATTAAGGCATCCCGTCAATTGTACTAAATAAAATTATATACACAATTAATATTAATTATGATGCAGCTAAAAATAAAGACCTGAATTCAAGGTAGTTCAATAATCAATGAATTGCATTTAAAATAGAAAACTAAGTGGTGCTGAGAATAAGAAACATCTATTATATACATATTAATTGGAACATAAAGCAAAAAAGGTTTTAGATAATATTTCAAAGGCTCAGATTTCTTTAGGAAAGGTGAAATTAACCCTCAGTCCTCATCGAGTCCCCTCATTTTGGGTTCTGCTGATGTGTACCCAAGGGATCCTGAGCTGTTTGCCAGTGTTTTACTTTCTTTGCATGTAATAAACAGAATTTCTCATTGCCTTCTTTTAAGCAACTTTATTTCCTAGAATCCAGTCTTTATGTGTAGGCAGTTAATTTTAATTAATCCCTGTAGAATTCTGTGTTTTATTGTGCCTCAGCTACCTCGTAGGACAGTGTTACTTGGTAAAAGTAAAGCTGAGATGTGTGAGTTCTTGTTGGTATGATTGGTAGGTGAGTGCATTTTTGTTTTAAGATTGTCACCTCTCCCCTGTGCACTAGGTGTATTTTGTTTTAGCATTTACTTGAAACACTAATTCCAATCATTAGAGGTAAATGTTTTTTGCCTTTGTTGGAAAACTACATGAAATAAGCACTTCCTACATCTTTTACAAAAGAAGAATTGATCAGGTACACAATCATCAAGCTCCTATTAAATTGCATTTACTTTAATTATCTGTATGTATGTTTCTGACAAAATAGAATCATAGACACCTAAAATTTGTTGTGCCTTTGACATCCAGACCAAATAGATTTTACATTTTCTTAGATGAACTACAAAATCCTTTGACCTTTACATATCTCTGATTATAATTCTGACAGTATTTTATAGCACTTAAAATTCTTATCTTATATTTAGTATGTAAATTAAGTCATTGTAATTGCAAAAATTTTTCTTCTACCCTAATTATTTATAATACATTTAATTTAAAATTTTTTATTTTTGTTTTGAAAATAGGAATTTACTTAGAATTATTCCATCTATTTTAAAAACTAGTTCAAGTAAGTATGGCATTATTTTTATTATGATTATAAAAATGAGAATTTGTGTTTCCTTTTAGACTTACTGCCTTTGGTAAAAGTAGACTGGGTTGGTGTGTTGTAATATGATTCACTTAAAAAAAACTTCTTGGTATATATGGCTGCTGTAGGAAAAGGTTTATGAAACTTCAAGTGGCCAAAGAAACTGATAAAGGAATTATTCTTATTTTCTTGAAAATATTTCCTCCAAATAATAGCATAAGTTTTTCCTAATAATATCATTGGAATGAAAGATTCTTACTAAATAAGTCTTACTGTTGTCACTAAAATCGTCTCCCTAGGAAATATATTTCATGATTTTAGTTTTATATTAAAACATGTAAGGTTTTTTTTCTTTAGTACCTCACTAAATTCTTAAGGAAATTGGTATAAATGCAGAGCTAATATTTTAAAGGACAACTGTGAAAAGACTACAAGGACTTGGTGTTCTCTGGGAGCTTCAGAAACTCATCACTCTTTGTGTGTCATGCATTTTATTGCCTCAGGAAAGCAGGGACCTTGATTTGAAGGACATTCTCTCACTCTTTAATATATGTTGACCGTTCAGGGCACTAGAGGAAATGAACAATTTTTCAATATCTTTTTTCCCTTTATTTGAGTCAACTAAGATGTAATATTTCTTGTTTCTAGTGAGTAAGATTTTCCCAGTAACATAATTTCAAATATTTTTCTGGATTATCATAATTTGATGGTTTGCTTCTTTCGAATGTTTTGGCCCACTGTACTGCAGGTACATCAATTACTAAAACAAAGAATATGATTATAGGTTAAGTACTCAAGGAATAAAATATCCTAGCTAGCATTTTGAAAGCTCATTAGCATAATTTAATGATGTAAATGATGTAGAGTAACATCCTAATTGCAGGTGTTACTTGACATTAAAAATTAAGACAGTGTCATGTACCTTAATATCTTCAAGAAAAAGCAACTTTGTTGAGTGATTAAGAAATAAGGAAAATCAGAGTTTATAATGTCATCCTCAATTTAAATGATATTTCTCATTATACTGATATTTAATTGCTGCTACACATTTTTAAAGTCAATGTTGATATGGTTTATTGGTACTTCAGTCACATGTAGAATGTGCACTTTCTAAAAAATTTTTATTTCATATTTACCTCAACTTCTGTTTATAAGATTGAGAGATTATTTTTGGAATAAATTATAATTAATAAAATTGGTATAACAAAATGAACCACATTAATATTTCTTATAGTTGTGAAATTGTAAGTTTTGATTATTTTTATAAGATTGTAATAAGATAACTAAAAAATCTTCCCATATTTTAATTTGTTAGTTTTCCATATTTCAATTCATGTTATATTTTACACAGTTCTGTAAAACATCTATTTATTTTTCCATAATTTATGGTATATGATGCATCCTTATTTTTGCATACCACATCTTTACATTTTTTAAGATATGTGAATTTACAAGCTTTAAAATTAGCATGTGTTTCTCATTAATCAAGTTTCATTTCCTGAGGTGTTAGAGAAGTAATTAAAGTCAGGTGTACCAGTCTGAATTCATGCATTCTTATTAGTACAACATCAAATTATTATTACTTTGGCTCTAATTGCATTTTTTGGCCTTTCTAAATAAAATTTCTATAAGACTTATTGCATTAGCATTATTATATATACCACAATAAAAGAAACTGTTGGTGTTTTAAAGAAAAGTTATAACAACAAACAACTTCTCTAGAAAAAAAATTCTGTTTCTGAATCTGTACATTCCTCCTGGCTATATTTTACTCAAAGGAAAAATTTTTATATATTTATAACTTATTACATGATTTAATGGAGGTACTCTTGTGGTTCTTAAGATGACTATCATAAGTTTTTCTCAAAAGAAGTCCCTGCTTCCACAGTCAATCCCCACACCTCTGTTCATGTCCATGGGTCATTCAGACATGTTCTTTGACTCGTCCCTTCCCCTTTTCACCTTTATCCTCCTACCCCTCCACTCTAGTCGCTGTCAGCCTGTTCCATGTTTCCATGCCTGTGGTTCTTCTTTGCTCCTTATTTTGTTCATTAAATTCCCCCTATAAGTGAGAGCATAATCAAAATGCATAATCTTTTAGATGAAGGTAGCTTTTTCATACTGCTTCATTTGTATACATATAGATTCTTCGGATTGAGTGTTTGACAAGTTATAAATGATTATATTATTAACTGATATATTTTCTTATTAACTTATTCCCACTACACATTTGTCCTGAAAAGTATTTTCAGGTGCATCCTCAGTCATACAATCTCCTGAGTCTTATTTTCTATAAGAATATTGGAATATTGCCAATATGGATTATTCCTTTTTCAGTCATCAGTATTTACTTCATTATTCTTTTCCTTTTTTTGGCATATGTCATGGAAAATGGAAAAAGAATCACCATATGCATTCCTAAAACATTTGTAGTTTTTCACTTACCAGGAATCTTACATCATATTTTTATGTTTTATGTGAGAAAAAAAGACAAAGGAATTCTATTCTCTTAATTAGAAAAATATCTTTTTTCCTTGATCTTTCAATTTGACTTTTTCATTAATTTTTTCATTATGTTTTAGAGCAAGTCACTTAAATATTTCTACACTATATTCATAAAAATCTATTATGTCATATTGCTAATATTAGAGTTACATATTTTACTTAAATGAATATAATACATACCCAGGTAAAAAATAAGAGTTTTCAAAAAAGTAGGAAGATATTTAAAATTTCTTGCAGATTATTAAATTTTTGGTGTAGCCTTTCATTTTCAAATGCATAGATAAAGTCTTTTCATCAGTTTTCCTTTCTTGGTACTATGAAAAACATTTTATTATCTTGTACTTATTTAAAATGTTTATATTGTTACATATTAGTAAAATGTCATGAAAAGAAAGCCTCATAAAATTGTTTTAAAATTTACTGAAAATCATTTCTAAAGGTAAATGCCAGTATCTTAAAATTGACTCACAGAATCAAAAGTTATAAATAGTTGTGAGACTTTAGTGGAATTAAAAATATTACTTTAATAAATAGTTAAGTTAATAGTGTGTCATTGGTAGAGGTGGTTGGGTGGTGCTTCCCCATGGTCTGAAGAAAGCTGTCCACTGGGCACACTGGTTTCATGACCTCCTGGGAGGTTCAAGGTCATCCCTTACTTGTGTCCTGCCCAGGCTGATCAGGCATGAGCTACAAAATGATTCACAGATGGCTGCTACTTGTTCTGGGCTTGAAGGTGCCGCAGAGAAGTCAGGCTGGTAACACAGACTGGCAACCCAGACTGGCTGTTTCTAGTGCTGGCCCTCGGGCCACTTAGTCAGAAGTATGGGTCTTGCCTTGGCCAGATGCTGCCTTTTTGAAACATTTTAAGAAAGGTAGTAGCAAAAACCAAGACAGGTTTTTTTTTTTTGCATGGAATAGCCACTGGCAATAGCTTTGTGACCCTGAAATTTGGGTGGAGTAGGGTCTCAGGGAATCACTAGGGCAAAGCAAACAGTGTTAGCCAGGTGGATAAACATTTAGATATGGTGCCCACCTGCCAGCTCTGTGCATAAGGGTTCAGCAAAGGAATTATGGCCTCTGCCAGCACTTACATCCAGGAGAAAGCTGCCTTTCCAGCCATTGCTGCACAATTCAGTTTTCCCTGTATATCTCTGATGCCTTTCAAGCTGCTGCCCCAGTGCTGGAGCTCAGAGCCAGTGAGTCCAAGTTAGTCCATGCATGGGCTGTTCAAGAGGATTGCCTGGGATTCCAGAAGCCCTGTGTCTCACTCAGTCACAACTCTCACTAGTTTCTACAGCCAGAAATTATCTGTACTTCTTTCCCGGTACTGGACCCTGTGCTGGGGGGCCTGGTGCGGGTTGGGAACTCACTCCTCAGGAGGGTCCTCTGGAGCTGAGATATCCCTCTGAATTTTGATTGTCATATGTGGGTGGGGGACCAGCCTGTCTGTAGTTCCACCCCTATACCATCTCCATATGGTTTCTTATGTATATCCTTAGTTATAGCACTACTGTGCAGCTAGACTTCAGGTGGTTCTTGATGGTTTTTCTGTAGTCTACTCATAATTTTGATGTGGTTGTGGGAGGAGGTGAGCACAGCATTTACCTACTCTGCCATCTTAAGGGAAGCCCTGCCTTTTATGGTTTTCTTTTATGATTCCATTTATTTCTTTTCTTTGCATATTAGCTATATTTCTTTAATTATTTTTTAGTGGTTGTCTTACACTTTGCAATATACATTTACAGCTGATCCAAGTCCACTTTCCAATGGCACTATACACAACATGATAGAGTATCTTATAATAACAATATAATCCTAATTCACCCCATTTCTTGTATTATTGCTATCATTCATTTTACGTATATATAAGTATATATAATGAAGTACATTGTTAGTATTATTTATATGAACTGTTATCTCTTAGATTAAGCATAAGAATAAAAGTTTATATTTTACCTTCACTTATTTCTTCTTCAGTGCCCTTTCTTTGTTTATGAACATCTGTGTTTTTTACTTATGTTATTCCTCTTCTCTCTAAACAATTACTTGTAACATTTTTTTTTTTGCAGTGGTCTATTGCCAATGAATTTTTACAATTTTTGTTTGAGAAAGTCTTTATTTATGTTCTATGTTCCTTCCTTTCCCTTCCTTCTTCCCTCCCTCCCTCCCTCCCTCCCTCCCTTCTTTCCTTCCTCCCTCCCTCCCTCCCTCCCTTCCTTCCTTCCTTTCCTTCCTTCCTCCCTTCCTCCCTTCCTCCCTTCCTCCCTTCCCTCCTTCTTTTTCTTTCCCCTCATTGCTGCTTTCTGAGCTACCTGGTACTGTGCTTTATTGTATGACATTAACTGGCAGAAATTCTTCATCATTATGTTCTTAAATGTTTTTTCTGTTCCTTTCTCCCTCTCATCTCCTTTTGGTATTTTCATGTGTTAGTATATTATACATTTTGAAGTTATCCCACAGTTTTTTGATATTTTTTCTGTTTCTTTCAGTATTTGTCCTTTTGCATTTTCAGCTGTGAAGTTTCTATTGACATATCCTCACTCTCAGATCAGAGATTCTCTTTTCAGCTGTGTTCAGTCCACAAATGAGCCCATTAAAAGTATTTTTTATTTCTATTAGTGTTTTTAATGTCCATTATTTTTATTCTTTCATAATATTTCCATCTTTCTGCTTACATTGTCCATCTTTTCTTGCCTTCTGTCCACTTTATCCAGTAGAATTCTTACCATATTCATCATAGTTGCTTTAAATTTCCAACCTGAATATTCCACCATCCCTATTCTGTCTGGTTTTGGTGCTCTGTCTTTCTAAACTGTTTTGTTTTAGTATGCCTTGTAATTTTTTGTGATAACCAGTCATGATGTATTGGGCTAAAAATACTGAGGTCAATAGTTCTTTAATAATGTGGTGGTGAGGGGTGGGGGGAAGAGAAACATTCTTTACTCCTGTGGCAAATCCTATGATTGGTCTGGTAGTGAATGCGTATATCTAAACTGAATTTCACAAGTGCTTCACCAGTGGAAAAAGATGACAAGAATGGGTTCAATTTGGTTATTTTCCTTCCCACATCAGGTAGGCTATGATAGAACCCCAATAAGTTAGTCTATGGAAAGCTAGTTTCCTTGAGAGCAGACTTGGTTAAGAACAGAATGCTCTGGAGTACTGCAAAATGGTTCTTTTTCTCCTTGTCTTAGTGGAAGCACAAGGGGGTTTTCCTCTGATATTCACTGTGAGTACCTGTTCCAATTCCTGGAGGTAAAAACTCACAAAAATGTGAGGGTCCTCCTGTGATTGGGTGCCCTGGGAATTTTTAATCCCTCAAATTCATCTACAGTAAACCTCCAACACTTTGTTTATAGGTCAGGTTCTGCTACCTCAGTTGTGGTTCCAGTGGGGATTTCTGTTTGGAGGTTTCTGCTCAGATTCTGGTTCTCTGTGTCCTTGTTTTGGTCTCTCTAATTTTGGGGGCAGTGCTATGCTCTGTGACCTCACCTCTTGGACAGATCTAAGAAGAGTGATTGATTTCAGTTTTTTTTTCCAGGTTTTTATTTGTTGTGAGGATGGAGTGACAATTTCCAAGCTCCTTACATACTGAATAGGAAAATGCTGATTTTTGCATTTAAAAAATGTTGATATAAAATCAAGAGTATCTTGCAATTTTAAAACAATTTGAAATTGAAATTTAGTTCTTGTATTGCTGTCTTAATGTAAACTTTTCTGTTCTCAAAACTTTCTGATGCATACTTCTCTGCCTTTCATATACTCTGTCTATATGGTACATGTAAGTCAGCACTGTATTTTTAGTACATTTTGTTTCTTTTTTAAAAATACACCTCTTTTATTTTTTTTAAAGTTTATTTATTTATTTATTTTTTCTTTCAAAGATTTTATTTATTTATTTTTAGAGTGGGGAAGGGAGGGAGAAGGAGAGACAGAGAAACATCAATGTGTGGTTGCCTCTCATGTGGTCCCCACTGGGGACCTGGCCCGCAACCCAGGCATGTGCCCTGACTGGGAATCGAACCTGCGATGCTTTGGTTCGCAGCCTGCGCTCAATCCACTGAGCTATGCCAGCCAGGGCTCCTCTTTTATTTTTTAATCATCATCATTTATTAATGAAGCTAGTTCTAGGAAACATTATTTTTTAAAATTTAATCTTTATTGTATTTTTTTCTGTTACCATTTAGTCCCCTTATACCTCTTCCCCTCAGCAATCACCACACTGTTGTCCATGCCCATGAGTGCTTTTTCCTTTTTGCTCAATCCCTCCACCCTCTCACCTCCCCCCACCCTCCAGCTGTAATCCTGCTCTCCATCTATGGGTCTTTCCCCATTTCTCTTGTTAGCTCAATTTGTTCATTAGATTCCACATATGAGTAAAATCATGTGATATTTGTCTTTCTCTGACTAGATTATTTCACTTAACATAATGTTCTCCAGGTCCATCCATATTGTCGCAAAGGGAAAAATTTTCTTTTTTGTTTTACAACTGAGTAGTATTCCATTGCACAAATGTCCCATAGTTGTTTTATCTACTCAGGATGGACACTTGGGCTGCTTCTATATCTTGGCAATAGTAAATGATGCTGCAATGAACATAGGGGTGCTTATGTTCTTCAAATTAGTGTTTTGGGTTCCTTCATATATATTTCCAGAAGTGGGATAGCTGTGTCAAAAGGCAGACCCATTTTTAATTTTTTGAGGTATCTCCATGTGTTTTCCACAGGGGTTGCACCAGCCTGCATTCCCACCAACAGTGCACTGGGGTTCCTTTTCTCCACATCCTAGCCAGCACTTGTTTTCTATTGATAATTATAGATAAATCTTTAAACGATTAACTAGTGAGTTTCTCAAATAAGAATAATTTATCTTCTTCTATTTATATACAGAGTAAAAGTAATAAACATTGTCATTATTCACAGATGTCTCCTAGGGGACAGTTAGAACTCCTGACACTTATGGTTCAACTGCTGACTGGAACATTCAGTAGTCTCAGCTCCCCTCTGATAGACATGTAGAAGTCAACTTTAGTGTTACACTGGCCACTGTAATATTCTAGTTTGTGTTTCCACAGCAGAACTCAGCCTCCACTGACTCAGATATGTGGATATTCATCAAAGATGGCTCTCACAAACTTTATTTAGACTGTGTAGGCTTGTTTCATATATGAAGTTTATTGGATTTGAATCATTGTATTTTTTTTTCATGGAAATACTGAAATGTCCATGAAAGCATGTGAACACCAAGTTATAAAGAACTTGCCACTTTAGTAATTTCAGAGTTGAAAGAGAAATGTCCAAATAAATCATCATAGAATGAATTAAAGAATAATTCCGTTTTTTTCTTATAAGAAGGATGAAATACCTGGAGGAGAAAATTTAGAAGTATTAAGTTTCTAAGTGACACTGGCAATAAATCTGGATAATATGTCTTTCAAACACACACACACAGACACAAATTATCTTAACTCTTGATTTTGGAATTTTAATGATAATGATGAGAGTATTGTCCATGAATGGAAACAGGTTTCAAAATATAATTTACCATACATTGTTTTAGATGCCCCAATAAATCACTTGGTTTTATCTTTGTTTGTCATTGAGACACTCACTGTGTACTATATGTTAAATTTTTGCAAAATAGTAACAGGCATACTGGACTTTGAAGTCTAGTTTTGATTTGATATGGCTGATTTTTGTGCTGCTCCTGGTGTTTTCTTGCCTGTTGTTCCTGGATTCCTGCACTATTCGATGATAACAACATATTAATGATATCACCAGGAAAAAAGACTGCTTCTATAGCACTAATTTATGGTGAGGGTATTTTATGGCAAATAAAACTTTATTAAAATTCAATAAGTGAAACTGCCAAGTCAATGCAAAGATTTTGTGACAACTGAAGATGTTGTCCTGCCATGATTTTTTTTGCATTGTTAAAGCAGAAACAACCCAACGGCCCCTCACTCCTGTTGCAGAACAAGCACCTATGTGCTTATTGTAATGTGCTAAAATACCTTGGAAATCTCCACCTTTAGATAACATTTAAATAGTGTGTATAAAACACTAACAAAGAGAAAATAACTTAATGTGGTTTACCCTCCTGAGGCATAAACTATGCAAAACCAATGCATACATATCTTTTAAAAATAGTACTAATACTTCATAAACTCAGAGTCTTTGAATACTTACAGGCTTATGCCACTGGGATGCTTAATTTGCATATCACTGGTCAAGGGAAGCACAGGTGCTAAAGGTGATTTCTGGAGAAAGGTGTCACCCGTGAAATAATAAAAATGGACTCTGCACGTCTACCTCCCTGCTGCTGGTAGTTAAGCAATAGTGTTACTTGGCTGATTTCCTAATAAACTACAGGTGGGTGGGTGTTGAGGTTGTGCCATTACAAATTATCATCTGTTAGATCAAAGTGCAGAGGGAAGAACGGCAGGTGTGCTGTATTAATAGCTGCATTTATCTCCCCAGTCACTTAATAATTGCTTCTGGTGTGGCTTCCCTGTAGCAGAGCATTTCATGGACTCCAAAAGCATTTTGATGAAGCTTAATGTGTTCCATGCTGGCAGAGTTCTCACGGGCAAGTGTAGGGTTTGTGTGCTTCATTTCCTAATGAGGCACTGGTATAGCAAATAGATACATGGAACAACTCATGAATTATCATTCATGTTACTCTTATTCCATGAACAAATATTAGCATTTGCCTTTATATTTTAAGATATTTTGAAATATGACTAATATTTTCACCTTATTTTTATATTTTCCCATATTTAATAGTTGCCTTCTGTATGCAGCCAGATACTGATCTAGCTTTTTATATACTTATAGTTTTCAGAACAATCTTTCTGTGAAGATTATTTTATAATTATGCTATCATTGTCCATAATTAAAATAAAATATTAAAGAATAATAACAGTCTAAAATTGTTTGGCTTTTTGATCTTGAGAGACAAAGTTAAGTCAGATTATTCTCTTGGAAGAGGAAAGCTTTTTATAGTTGTAGGCAAATGGATAATACAGAGCACAGGGCTCAATTATGGAAATTTTTTAGTTTTCTATTTTGGTGTGCAATGCTATACAGGATCCGGCAGAAGTAAGGCCTGCTTGAGTGTGGTTGGTAGGGTAATAATATGGGTATGATAATTTGTACTTTTAATTGGTACACCTTAAATGTCATGTGGTATGCTTAAGTGATATCATTATGTTACAGAATTACATGTTGATGATTTTGTAATAAAAAAGGGGCATTATTTGTGCCAGGCCCTGTATTACTAGCTGAATTTTCCAGTGTACATTCTGATTCTGCTATAAAACTTGGACTGCATTTGACTGTATGTGCTTCTGCATGTGTTTGTGTTTTTTATAAAACTATGAAAAGCCTGGTGGGGAAAACAGGTTGGAAAACACTGTGAGATGTTATTTGTATTGTGTGTGATGTGCACACACTCATGGTCTAATATTCCAGAGAACCTGATGAATCTGAATGAATAACATGCTGTTCCTCTGTTCTTTTGCAGCCCTTTTATGCTAACAGAGGACAGGCGGTCCATGTATTCAGAATTATTTATGGACTTCCATGTGTTTGTTTTCTTCTCAGACAGTGGCTTTCTAAGTTGTGAAAATGTCTCTGCATCTGTCGCATTCTAACATCCTGAGATGCAAATATTAGAACATATGTAATTGAAAATGGAAAATCATCAACATTCTATGTGTTTGGAGTTTAATATAAACAGAAAGCAATTTTTTCCCCTTAGCATTTACTCCTGTTTTTGAAGTAATGGAATGCCATTTAACAAATTTATTAAAATGTATAAAATAGGAAACCTATTACAAGTTATAGAAAACATCACTTTTTAAGTATTTTCAAATGTCTAAATAGTCAATGCAAAATTGGTAGTTTAATTTCAGTATAATTTTAGGAAATATTCTTGCTACCATGTATTCAAATGTGAAATTTTGACTCTATAGCACAGTGAACATTGATATATTTATTTGTTAAAAGAAGTTTAATTCATCTTTATCTTTTTGCATATTTCCAAATATGTCCCTGTACTTGTTTTCCAATTGTCCAAACCCTTAAATCACAACTATACTCCAATAAGATGTGAAAGCAGATGGAATGTAGCTCTCTTCTGAAATTAGGAGTTGTAATTCCAGCAATTGCCATTAGAGAGATTATTAGCCTTCCACCCAGATTCGCCCTTTCCTCCTATAGCAGTAGGATTGTTGCTGGGAGCACAGTGAAAATACATGTTCCAGGCTTGTTTGTGATTGAGCCCACAGAACCAGATCCATCAATGCAATGAGGGTGAGTGAGTCATCTCTGAGACAAAGTGTTAACGGTGGATATTTGCCTTCTCCATGTCCTCTCCCTTCTTTTGCTGATTGGATGAAGATGACAATGTAGCAATAGCAATTAGAGAGCCACAAGGTATAAGAAGCCTGGATCACTGAATATTGATACTAATGCACCTCTTGTCAACAGAAATAAACACCTTGGATCATTACCTAAAAAGGAAAGAAACATTTATTACACTCCAGCAATATATATTCCTGACTATATTTATTATGTAATACATAATGTTATACAGTAGTACTTCGGTACTCATTGTTAATTTGTTCCAGAACTCATGAGAAGTGAGGAAACCAAGTACTGCAATGAAGCACTTCCGTGACTCTTACAAGTTCTAGCAAATGTGACGAATTCTGAGCAAGTGCCAAGTGCTGAAACATTTTTTCTCATTGAAATGTGACAAGTACAGGGTTTGATGATTTCTGAATCTGACAAGTACTGAGGTATGGCTGTATATTGTATCCATTACACCATTTTAATTTTCCCTAAGTGATGCAGTGCCAATGCATGAAACAGACTAATAATGATGAAGCCTTCCTCAAGACAAACATCATTAACTCCACTTCACAAAAATTGGGTATTTGGGTTTGGAGCATTGTGCTGAGAAGCTTTTGAAAACTCCTCAGGACACAGAACTATGGACTGCTGTGATCAACAGCAGGCCAGTGTTTCATATACTTGCCGAATCTGAAGTCAATAAATTAGTGACTGTCTTGTCTGTAAGATTAAAACATTAAATATTAACATATAACCACATGCAGTATGGGACATCTTTGCCTTTTTTTCAAAAAATACTTTAATGTTCTGTACAATAATGCTATGCCTATTAATGTCCCTCAGGATAATATCACATTTTCTTGTTTCTTACTTCCTCTCCTATAAACCAAGTTTAAAAATTTAGTGAGTCCTCTCTTTTTCTGTATAGTTTTAGAAGTTTAAAACAGAGAACTTAAACTATAACTAAATTATCTATGGCATCTATCAAGGACTAATATAATTTAACCCACTTAATATTCCTAATAATGTAATATAGTCTTGAAGATACATGCATTATAGAGTATGTTGTGAAGAAAAAATGGCCCTGGCTGGTATAGCTCAGTGGATTGAGCATGGGCTGTGAACCAAGGGGTCGCCAGTTCAATTCCCGGTCAGGGCACATGCCTGGGTTGCAGGCCATGTCCCCAGTGGGGGCCATGTGAAATGCAACCACACATTGATGTTTCTTTTCCTCTCTTTCTTCCACCCTTCTCCTCTGCCTAAAAATAAATAAATAAATAAATAAATAAATAAATAAATAAATAAATAATAAAAAAAGAAAAAAATGGATTGAGTGTAGCACATCATTCTCCAGCCAGAACCTGGAATGAGAGAACAGCTTTTTATGTTTTAGTTTATTTAGAGGAAAGCCCTCAGTAGATCTTGTGAATATGAGAGGATGAAAGAAAATAATAGGAGAAGTAGAGGTGACAGTAGCTGTCCCTGAGGGAAGGGGAGATCCCTTTATTTGGTGAGGACACAGTTCAGTAAGCGCATGTCAGGATCAGCACTGCAGCTCCTGTGCCACTCAGGTGAGAGGAGATAGACTTTGGAGAGCAATAGCTACAAGATGCATGTGAGGAGTCTGGATGTAAGGTGCTGATGCTCCCAGACTGCAAAGACTGCTGTGCCTAAGCTTTTCACTTGCAGAGCAGACCCTGCCTGTCCTCAGCAGACCCCCAGATGTGGGCCATGGGCACTGTACGGACTCTCATGCTTAAATGAATGAGAAATTTCTCTCCCTCATTTTTGAAAAATTAGTTTTTTTTGCATAACATTAGTTAACATTATATGTTTCAAGTATACAATTCTATCATACATTATCTCTATGTTGCATTGTTTCCTCACCTCCCAAAGTCTAGTCTGCTTCTGTCACCTTATGTTTGGTCCCCTTTACCCTCTTCAGCCTCTCTCCTCCCCTTCCCCTCTGGTAACCACCATGCTGTTGTCTATGTCTAAGTTTGTTTGTTTTTTTCTGTTTTATATCCCACATTTGAGTGAAATCATATGGTTCTTGTCTTTTTTCCATCTTACTTACTTCATTTAGCATGATACTTCATGTTGTTGCAAAGCAGTATTTTATTCTTCTTTATGGCTGAGTAGTATTTCACTGTGTGTATGTGTACCACATTTTTATCCAGTCATCCACTGAAGGACACTTGGGTTATTTTCATGTCTTGGCTATTGTGAGTAACACAGCAATGGTCATAAGGGTACATATATCTTCACAAATAAATGTTTTTAATTTATTTCTGATAAATATCCAGAGGACGGATTGCTGGGTTATATGGTAGCTCTATTCTTAATATTTTGAGAAACTGCCAGAATGTGTCCCATAGTGGCTGTACCAGTTACATGCCCATAAGCAGTGTACAAAGGTTCCTTTTCCTCCACAACCTCTCCAGCACTTGTGATTACCTGTCTTGTTGTTAATAGCCATTCTGACAGGTGTGAGATGGTATCACTGTAGTTTTGACATGCATTTCTCTTATAGCTAGTGAAGTTAGAGCATCTCTTATAGCTAGAGCATCTTTTCATATATCTGTTGGCCATTTGTATGTCTTCTTGGGAAACGTGTCCTCTTCCCATTTTTCAATTGGATTTTTTGATGTTGTGTTGTATGAATTCTGTATATATTTTAGATATTAGACCCTTATTAGAGGTATCAGTTGCAAATATATTTTTTTCATACAGTTGGTTGCCTTTTTGTTTTGCTGATTTTTTTTGCTGTGCTAAAGCTTTGTAGTTTGATGTCGTGTATTCATTTATTTTTACTTTTATTCTCCTTACCTTTAGTATCAAGTTCACAAAAACCTCTGAGACCAAAGTTCATAAGTTTAGTACCTATGTTTCCTCCTATGTATTTTATTATTTCAGATCTTATATTTAACTATTTAAGCCATTTTGAATTCATTTTTGTGTACAGTGTCAGATAGCAGTCTAGGTTTATTCTTTGGCATATGGCCTTCCTGTTTTCCCAATACCACTTACTGAAGAAAGTTTTTTTTTTTATCCATTGAATGTTTTTGTTTCCTTTGTTGAAAATTAGTTGTCTGTATTCATAGGAGATTATTCCTGGGTGCTCAATTCTGTTCCATTTGTCTGTGAGCCTGTTTTTCTGCCAGTACCATGTTGTTTTGATTATTTTAGTTTTCAAGTATAGTTTGAAGTCAGGGAGTGTGATACCTCCTGCTTTGTATGTTTTTTCTCAGGATTGCTTTGGCTGTTTAGGGTCCTTGGTGGTTCTACATAAATCTGATGATTTTTGTTCTGTTTCTTTGAAAAATTCCAGTAGGATTTGAAGGGGATTTTATTAAACTGTATATTGCTTTATGGCTTGGCAGAATCAACATAGTTAAAATGGCCATATTACCTCATTTCTTTAGTAACACAAATGTTTATTTATATTTTTAGGTCACTTGAATAGGAAGGTAGAGAGGAATGGGCTTAAAACATGCCTGAGATAATAATTCTCACACCTTGAAAAGTGGAAACTGGGAGTTATACAAAGATAATCAGTGTGGAGTAAAATTTACTGGCACATATGGAAATACCAGGTCTCTGAATTTATTATTCAGTTTCCAAAGTCACTTCAGCAGTATCAAAAGATCCATGCATAGCATAAAAGTTCTATATTAACCTTCCCTTGTTTTTTATTATATATAATCTCTATATTTAATTAGTTAATTATGTGAGACCTCAACATTAAGGGAAGCAGGGCAAGAAACATCGGAGACTTTGTACTATTTTGTGATTTTCTGTAGATCTAAAATTAAATGTTAAAAGTTGAAGGATGTAAGTAGTCAGAAATGAGTCTTGGTCTGGAGCTACGTAATACAGTATCTTAAAAATTTCAGCGATGCATATAATTCTTATAACAAACTATAAGAATATAATAAACTGCTAAAATATAGGTTTATTAAGATAAAACTGAGTGAGTTATTAAGAAAAGCTTTTAACCAAACTGCTATATTGGCACAAAGTTATAAAAGTTACTTTAAAAGGTAAGCCTCAGTGGAAAATTCAATAAAGCGACATCAACAAAGACTACAGGCAAATCAAATGTTCTTGTATGCATCTGTTGAGCAGAGCTGTTGGTGGACTTTTATTTGCAGGAGCAGAAACATCAGGAGTTAGTAAAGAAAAGTTTCAGAAGTAGGTGAATATTGGCAGAGAATAGGGCAAAGGATACTCCTCTAGGGTGTGACTCTCATTCAAAAGATATGAGGGAAAATGAGATTTTCGGTAGGAGTAGATAAGTGAGAAGTTGATACTAGTGTATGATGGGAAAGCAAACTAATTTGTAAGGAAACAAATTTGTATTTATATCTCTATGTTTATTGATACTGTACTGGAGTTGAATAGAATTTAATATGAAAAGAAGTCACTAAGTCATCAGAGCAATTATTTGTTAAAAAGACATTTGAAGAAAACTGTATACGTAGTAATGCAGACATATAAATGTGAAAAAGAGAGCACGTAGTCAAATAGTCCTGTAGACAATCCTAGAATGAAAATATGACCTTAGCTTGGTGGTCTACAGGTGAAGATGTGCTTGGTGTCCAGGGTTAAAAGAGAGCTTGTGATCTCACTGAAAATTGGTGCATTAGCTTGGAAACCTGAAGAGCCTCCTTCTTAGACATAGCCATTCTGGGATTTTTGTCTTGGCTCCTCCCACTATTTCTTAGAGCATTGGTTGGCAAAGTATGATTCCCAAACCAACTCCACATCCTGGGATAGGGAAGATGTGAAGAAATGCATCATCCCAGACTTACTGGGTCACAAACTCTGGTGTGGAACCCAGCAATATGCATTTAACAAGCTCTCCAGGGGTTCCTGATACAGCCAAGTCTGAGAATTCATATCTCAAAGAATAACTCACCTCCACTTGTAGCAATAGACTTTGCTCGGGAGATACTTTCTCACAGATCACTAGTTTTTAAGCTTTCCTTATGTACCTAATATATGTACATGGAAATTCTAATCTAAATCTTTATATCAGGCCTTTTAAAATCTAACCTGCTGATATATTTTTCCTATAAATCCCATCAGAATAACAGTGAGCATTTTGACCCTGTCAGTTGTTAACATTAGAAAAACTAAAGGTAGAAAAATAATACAGTTGTCAGAGCTGCTGGGCAATGCAAAGAACTAGGGTTATTTTCATGTGTTAAGTAACTGATTGAATTGACAGCACACCAAAAATATTGCAAAGAAGTCATTGTGCATTGGGTGGAGTGAATTAATTTACGAAAGAGTTCAGCACATTTCATACAGAAGCATTCCTAGCAGGACTTGACTTGCACCTGTTAAACTACTGTGAAGAAAAAGAAATGCCTGTGCTCTCCAGCCAGAAAAGGCTGCTCACTGCCGGCTCCACTGTCAGGTAGTATGCAACTGGCAACTTACAGACAAGTCAGCAACCATCCCTTTCTCCAAAATGTCACTTAAAATAACTGACTTTTTTTTTCTGATCTGGAAAAAAACCCCAGCAATTTGTCAGTCTTTTTATTTGTGTCTGCCAAGCAGCTGTATTTACAGAAAGCAATGGTCTGGTGGGGTTTTTTTTTTTTTAATCTTGATTTCTAATTGAGCAGTTTGGTGGTCTAATGATTTTAGATTGTGAAACTCATAAAATGAATGGGCCAAAGTAGTTTGAACCTTTTCCCTTTTCTTTTCTTCCATGTTCTCATTATTTATAATGAGTCTTCCTAGAAACCGTTCAGCGCTTTCCTCACTGAGAGCATGGACACTGGTGAGGCTGGGAGATAATCAAGTCCAGGCTGGGGCCGTGCAGCAGCGCCAGCAAGCCGTTCATGACTCCAGCAGATGTTTCTGCTTTGGGGGACCAACAGGAATTTTATAGGGTTTTTCCTCCCTTTCAGGGAGAATTGCCAGAACAGTCAAAAATGGGAAATATATAGGACTGCTCGCATTTCCAAGTTGGGAGGGATATTATGTCCAATAAAAGGAATCTCAAACAGAGGAATTTCTGAAGACACCATCTCACAAATCTATGTAAAATGTTCACCAAGAAAAAGGGAGACCAAGGAAAGCTCACTTGGCTTTAGATTTCTCTGTATATTGAAAACTGTGTGAATGTTAGAGGGGTTAGAAATAATACCCACTTATGGTAAAAACACACCTGGGAGTCAGTAAAGACCTCCTTCCTCTGCCCCCTCCCACCCCGAGAAAGACACAGATGCAGTACTCTGAAATTTTGCAATGCGCTGTTTGTTTTTCTGTCTCTCTTAAGAAAATTTAAATTGTGGGTCTCCTGAGAGAGAAAGAGTATTTGCAGGACTGAGAGTTCTTTTTTTTTCTTTTAAAGTAACTGTGTACTGCATAGTATGATTTTATTCCTGAAAATAGCAACAGTAACAATTTTTCCTTGGGTGGGGAGTTCTGAGAATTTCAGCTATCAGAGGTTAACTTATTTGGTTTTGATATTATTTTGGATCTTAAGAAAAGTTTATGTGCAAAATCATGTGATAAGTAACAGAGAGCACTGGTCACATGAAACTTTCAGAGGTGACAGCATGGACCTGGGCAGCCTTAGCGCTGGGCATTCAAACTTTCACTTTTGCACATTTGGAAAAAAGTGTGAAATATGAAGGAGAAAGGAGCCTACAGAGACACTTGCAAGGCTTGTTTATGTAACTGGAGGTGAAGAGGATCAACTCGGAGAACAGATCTGCTGTAGTTCTCCACGGATTTTCTGGGTTACAAAGCTGCCTGCTCAGAGCCAGAAATAGTGAGTTATTACAAAGTCACTCTGATAACTCTTAACTGATTATTCTTTTCTGATATCGTATGCTCAAAGCTATGTATAAACGATTAGCACAGGGATTATGATTAACTAGAAATACTAGTATACAACATCTGTTTAGTCACCCATTTTACCTATAGTTAGCCCCAGCTTATGTTTCATATGCTTGACAGAACAAAAGTGGTTTGAGACGATTCTGTTGAGGCACTGTACTACAAAGGAAATGTATTATCCATCTATTAAAGTACTGATAAGACAGCATTGGCTTTAAAATCCATTAGCTAGTTTATTGCTAAAAATGGGAGTGTTAATTGAGGTCCCGCAAAGCTCTAGGAGACAGACCCCTTAATATCTGAGAGGAGGCAATCTCTGCCTGTTCTATATGCCATAACAATCTACACCGTTTAGTGGAGTCCAAGTTATTTACTTTATTTCAACTTCATTTAACTTAAGACTTGAAGATCAGGAGCCCTTTGACTAAGTTGAGAAGTAATAACCCACCAAACTAGAAAGAAACATGTAGAATTACTCAGAGTTGAAACAAAAGAATAATACATTTGCGAATTGTGAGGGAATGTCACATAATTTGTGAGGGAATAAAAGATGAAACTAGGAATTATGCAGGGGTAAGACTGAAAATGGACTATCAAACCTGACAAATGGATTAGAGAAAACCAAAACCAGTTTCAAGGTGGCCAGTTGTAAGGTTGTTCCTGGGACATGATGTTACTGAGCGGAGAAGTGACAGTGAGAATCAGGGGTCACCTCATGAAGATAAAGGATATCTAGGAGTTTTAATTGATCAGATTTGCTCATTAAGAATGTAGGAATGGTGGAGAAGGAAAGTCAAAGATCATTCCTTAGTTCCTGACTTGAGACATTGATTGGGTAAGAGTACCATTCACTAAAATATTTTCAGGTGTGAAAGAAAAGATGCATTCACTCTTAGTGCTTGACTGTAGGGAAGTTATTCTAGGTACCCCCATTGTGCATATGTGTTCCCAAGCCATTCCATGCATCTTCTCCTGTTCCAGTAGCATCCCAAAAGTGCAATAATCAAAGTCAGTGTGAAGGAGGCTCACTGCCAGTGCCATGCTCCTTCACCATGCTGACTCCCTGATATTCTTAAGAAGGGCACAGCAATTGCTTCTGCTTGCTCCACAATGCCCAGTGCTGCTGCTGCTGCTGGCTCTTACCAAAGGAACTGCAGAAGGTGCTTCTGGCTCTGAATTATTGCTGAAGGCCAAATCATCATGAGTTATAATTATGGTACACAACTTCTGATTACATGCCCTCTTCCTTAGATTTTCCAATGAGTTCATAAAGACAGACTGAGAACAAAGGTCATCTCACTCCCTCCATTGTTCTTGCCATCTTCATCTCTTCCCTTGGTCACTTGGACTTTCTTTCTTCCCAGATTAAAACACAAAACATCATGCACATATGTTCTTGTCAAAGAACAAATGTCCACAGTGGTCACCTACTTTCCAGTTCTGCAAATAGCCAAGTATACAAATCTTCTTTTAAACTAAATTGGGACATCTTGCTGAAGTAACAACATTTTATGGGATTTTTTTTATTCCATGCACTCCTGGGTTATTGAAGAAGAAGAAGGAGTCCTTGAAGTTAATATACGCAGTATTTTTCAAACTCTAATATGTGTACAAATCACAGGGAGTCCTTTTAAAATGCAGATTCTGAATCAGTGGTTCGGAGAACAGCGTTCTGAGTCTGGATTTCTAAACAAGCTCTGGAGTGGTTTAGAGGCTGCTGGTCTACAACCCTTGTGCTGAGGAGTACAGTTCTACTCTAGGCAATTACCTCAGAGTACAGTTGAAGAAGAGAAGTCACAGACATTTATTTAATCTGTTTGGTGTTGCTTATGTATTAAATTAGTGATAACATCTAAGTTAGAAAAAATAATTTTCCTGACTCTCAATCCTCTGTGCTTTGTACCTCAATCAGCAGCATTTGCCTCAAGTAGATCGTGAAATGTCACTAACGTTTACTCCTCATTTTGGAATCTAGAGTAACCTTCTGTTTGTCACCGAAGGAAAATCTCCCCAAAGAAGGTTGTGAACCAGAGGGGAAGCGGGTGAGGGATAATGGTGGAAAGAAGGAGAAGGGACTAGTCAAAGATCATGTACGAGTGGCCCATGGACATGGACAGCAGGGTGGGGATTGACTGTCGAGCAGGGGGACACTGGGTGGAGGAGGGCAAAGGGGAAAAAATGGGACAACTGTAATAGAATAACAATAAAACATTAATACAAAGGTTATGAAATCCATCTTGGGTAATATTTTGGATTTTTGTTACTAATACTATGTGTATGTGTGTATGTGGTGATTTATTTAACCTTTGGAAATGTACATGTAACAAATATCCGCAGGTAAAATAAGTGTTCATAGAACACAGTTTTGTACTATCTGTTAGGAAATTAACTATAAGATAAAATCCTGTCTTTTTTCCTTTAAATGATACTTAGAGCTAATTTTTTTACTTTTAAATGTATTAATATACAGATGGATTTTGTGGAAGTAAACTACTCAGGTCAAGCAGGAAACCTTAATTCACCTGTTCTACAAATGTGCTTCTAAAGCATAGATATTAATGAAGTCTATATTTGAGCAAGCATAAAAAATTGAGGTGCTGAAAACTGATTTAGCTCAGCAACACAAAAATAGGACTTTCCAACAATTGATTGGGGGGTTAGCCCTCCAACTGAAACATCTGGTCACCAATTCATACCTGGATTTCTTTCCATTGCATCCATCCCTGATCCCTTCTTTAGGAATGCTGCTGCTCAAGTTTAGACAAGTGCTGGCAGGGAAGCAGATGGACTCCACTCCTGACTGGGGAAGAGCCAGCGAGACTGATGCAAGGTTCTCCCTTCTGACCTTGAGATGACTGCAGACTCCGTCAAAAGGAATTTTTCTCTTTAGATAGAAGGGAGAATGCAGAAGTGTTGCTGGCTGGAAAATCTCCTTACCAAAGGCCACCAGTTCAACTGTGGTTTGTATGGCGAGTCCTTCAAAGGATGTGCTGAAGCCATCAAGCTTGTATCCCCTGGAATGTCTCCTGGGATTCAAGCACTGGTCAGAGAACAGAAATAAAGGAGCTGTTTCCAGTGATTTACAATTCTAAACATAAGAAGGAAAATGTGTGGAGATGTTCTAGCTTAGCAGGGTCCTCAGCTGAGCATTTCAGAGAAGTTTCCATGGCTTCTGGCTGTGGCTTGTAATTTTGCATCACAATAAATGTTCTACCACCTGAAAACTTTCAGGAATACTAAATTCGTTCAGAGAGGAAAATCAGTCTTGTGTGAAGCAACAATATGCATATTTATTGAAAATCTTACAATGTCCCCTCAAATAAATATCTGATTCAAAAAGAAGCCAAATGTAGAGCCAGCAAGTCAGGCTTTGTACACATATTGTATATTCCATTCATAAATCTGTCAAAGAGAAGGGATTAAACAACCCTTCAGGTTTATCTGTAAAGTCTGGGAGGGCTATAAAAATGGAAATGTATTAACTTTGTCTATGAAAATTTATATGTACATATAGCCCTAAGTTAAATCAAACTCTGGGCCTAATATATGATATAAAATACTCATCATTTACTTTCTCTTTTTGAGAGAACATGCAAAAAGAATTCATTTAACATTCAACAAATATACTTCTTTAATTGAGACATAATAATATCTAACCTTTTCCCTGGCTGGTATAGCTCAGTGTATTTAGCATGGGATGGTGAGCAAAGGGTCGCCGGTTTGATTCCCTGGCAAGGCACATACCTGGGTTGTGGGCCAAGTCCCCAGCAGGGGGTGTGCAAGAGGCAACCACACATTGATGTTTCTCGCCATCTCTTTCTCCTTCCCTTCCCCTCTCTCTAAAAATAAAATAAATACTATCTAAAGAAAAAGCTAACCTGGAAGGAATTGATAGTGGCTATGACAAAACAAAGACATAACATTTGTTCATAGGAATGGGTCTAAAGTAATTTTTTTAAAGCAAAATAGAAATTTGTAAATTATCTCTAAGTCTCTGAATAACAACAGAAACACATTTAAAAAATTGGGTAAAAACAAACAAAAATAGTCTATAATATGGATTCAAGGACACATAGATCATTATATTTGGGAAAATTAGGTTTACTCTTATTAGTTAATATAATCTATAAATGGGTAAACAATTTCTACATGGAATTACTTATATGTTTTAAACCAGTGAAGGAATTTAGAGATTTCCTAGATTATATTGCTGTAGCACAATGGAATATGAAACTTCACAATGAGGTCTACAGTGCTTTCTCAGATCTGTGAGTGCCTACCATGTATATTGCAAAATCTGTGCTGTTTGTTGACTGTTTGATTTTAATTATCTTTTTATAAGTTATAAAATAATGCAACTGAATATACTAAATAGCAATTGAGAACTGATACCATGTGGTCTTAAATAAACCCTCAGGCATATTTTGCTTGGTAGCAGAGTATCATAATTGTTTTAAGAAAGTATGATTTGATTAGGTTTAGCATTGAGTCTTTCTAGTTTATGGAAGATCCTAGCATTGTTTATTTTCTTACTCATTGCTGCTTCACACATTTAAATTACTTGCCTAACCTCTGAAGGCATTTGAGTTTGCAATATGGCTTTATTTCCAGACTTCAAATGTTATAATCCTTTCCTGATATTCCATACTCTTTGAAAGCAATATATACTTCCTTGATTTTTTCCTGACACCAATTATCACAGTTGTTTTTAATTAAATAGATTTCTTCAATAGCAACTAATTTACAAATATTTACTATGTACTTGTTCTGTTTTAGATAACATACTCTTCAAAGAGAACAAGGATGAACAAGATAGACCTAGTACCCACTCTTATGAATCTTAGTGATTAAGTGAGCAAGAATCTGGTTACTGATTGATAAAATGGTCCATCTTAAATCCCTTCATACCTTAGAAAAAGAAAAGGATTGCTATTACCTTCCCAGAAGAGAAAATATTTTAAGGAAAGTAAATGCATTCCCTCACAATTCATATGTTGATATTTTAGCCGTCAGTACATCAGATGTCACAGATTAGAGAAGGTCTTTAGAAAGGTAATTAGGAGTAAATGAGGTTATTAGGGTGAACCCTAATCCAATATGACTGGTCACCTTATAAGAAAAGGACCTGTGGAAATAGACAAAGAAGAAAGACATGTAAAGACACAGAGGAAAAAAAGCCATGTGCAAGAGGAAGAGAGAGGCTCTCAAAAGAATTCAACCCTGCTGACACCTTCATCTTGGACTTTCCAGAACTGTGAGAAAATAAAGTTCTATTCTTTAGACAGCCAGTCTGATAATTTGTTGGCACTTGCAAACTAATACAATACTGTTTTTTAAATCCTGAGGAGCTTATTTTTATCAGCCAAGTCCAAATTCTGGTAGAAAAGAAGGACCACATTGCCAGTTACTTAAACAGTGGCTGTCAGCTCCCTAAGTAAGTTGGCTGATGGCATAATTTGCAGAGGCTTCTTTCTGATTATCTTTTCTGCATCAAGTAACATATGTAGATGTATATTTGTTTGTACTGATATTTCCAATGCAATTTTTAGGGAAAATATGGTGTCATTTAAGTTGATGATTTTGTGAGAAAAATAAAATGGTATATGCATGAAGTGGTCAGAAGTATATGTACCTGGAAATGAATCAGAGATAGATGAAACATGATGGTGTCCAATAGAACTGATACTTGTGAAGTAAAAAGCTAAGAACCCATTCAAAATTGGATAGAGTTTCCTAGCTTACATAATGGCTACATTCTCTGTAGCCCAGCTGCATGTTTCTCACAATATCATTCAGAGATATTTATATCTGTTGTTCCTTCCCTTACCCTATCCATTTCCTTGCTCCTCAATTCAAAAAAAAATATTTATTGAAAAAAGTACCTGCTAGTTGAGCAGATTATGGAAAAATAAGAGACTTCATACAAACATCTATTTGACCAAGTAAATCATAGAATGTACAAATGACAGAGAGGGTAATCAAGCAAATTCATAGTGAGGAAAATAAAAGTAAGTTTAAAAGTGTGTAGAAAGACTTCTGAAGGATGAATAATATGTCAGCAACAGTTGTGGGGAAATTATGACATAAGAATGGAAGGAACAGGACAGGCACACCAACAAAGACAAGGGCATTTCAGACACGGTTAGGTAAAATGCATAGCCTGCTTTGGTGGGAGGAAAAAATAAAAATAAAGAAGCCTTGGGAAACAAGATTGGACATGTTAAGTAGATTTTGGGTTGAATATGATGAATTCCCCAGAAATGTTCTTGTTATAAAATGCAGAAGTAATGGAAAACCACTAAAGAAGCTTAAAACATAAAGTTATTATTTAAGAGCTATGCTTTGGAAAGATTAATTTGTAATATTTAATAAAGGATGAGTTTGTAACAGACACATTTGAATACTGTAATATATGTTATCAATTTGACATACAATAGAAAATTTACACATATATTTTTATAAATTGTATCATTTAATTTTCATATTTGTAACTGTGTTAAGGTAATTGATATTTAATGCAATGTTATTTAGATTTCTTTGGTCAAAAGAGTCTTAAGGAAATTTATTATTTCTTTTATAGTGTGGATTTTTATATACAAATTTAAAGCAGATTAAATATACAAAAATACAATAAAATCCACAAATGTTTAATACCTTAAGTTTTTGCAACATTTTGAGAGATGTTAATATGATGACATTATTCCCTTGTTCAGACCAGCTTGGTATATTTTAGATTTTACTTATTTATTTTTAATTGTAATCCTTATTACAGTTTTTTCCATTACCATTTAGTCCCTTTATGTCCCCCTCCCCCCACCAATCACTGCACTGTTGTCCATGTCCATGACTGCTTTTTCCTTTTTGCTTGATCCCTCCAACCCTAACCTCCCCCTAACTCTATCTGTCATCCTGCTCTCCATAAATGAGTCTGTCCCCTTTCTTCTCATTAGTTTAGTATGTTTTAGGTCTTGAATTCATGGACCACATGTAGTTTCTTTGTAAATTAAAAAATATACATTTTTTTATCCAAAGATCTAGATTTATCAAGGTAAGCTCAATAAAATTTATGGGCTATGACATCAAGTAATATAAAACCTAAAAATCACTGTTTTACCTCTTTAAATATTTACAGCCAGCTTTTTATATCCACAGGGTTCCAAACCTGTAGATTCAATCAACCATGTGTCAAAAATATTTTTAAAATTTTCTAAACAACATAGTTGAAAGTTGATCCTAAACAACATAGTATAACAACCATTTACATAGCATTTATTTACATTAGTTATTAAACATAATATAGAGATGATTTCAAGCATACAGGAAGATGCACATGGGTTATATGGTACTTGAGCATCTGAAATTTTGGTATTGCAGGGGGAAGTGTCCAGAAACCAACCCCCAGATACCAAGAAATAACTGTACTTAAATTTTACATGAGGGATTATGGGTAAATTCAAGTAAAGTATAAGGAGCTAAAGCAATAGCTGCCTCATTCTTTTTCAGTGGAAGGCAATGACCTTAACAGTTCTTAGAAGTACAGCAATGCCAACTTTACCTTTCTGTTTAGGTGACTGTGCATTAAAAGTCTTTTCAAAAAGGAAAATAAAATACCTAGGAATACATCTAACCAAGGAGGTAAAAAACCTGTATGCAGAAAACTACACAACACTGAAGAAAGAAATCAAGGAAGACACAAACAAATGGAAACATATACCATGTTCATGGATTGGAAGAATTAACATCATCAAAATGTCCATACTACCCAAAGCAATTTGCACATTCAATGCAATACCTATTAAAGTACCAATGGCATATTTCAGACATAGAACAAACACTTCAAAAATTTATAAGGAACCCTAAATGACCCCAAATAGCTGCTGCAATTTTGAGAAAGAAAAGCAAAGTAGGAGGGATCACAATAGCTGGTACTAAGCCGTATTATAAGGCCACTGTAATCAAAACAGCCTGGTACTGGCATAAAAACAGGCACATGGACCAATGGACCAGAACAGAGATCCCAGAAATAAACCCAAGTTTCTACGGTCAATTAATATTCAACAAAGGGGGCAGCAACATAAAATGGAGTAAAAATAGCCTCTTCAACAAATGGTGTTGGGAGAACTGGACAGCTATGTGCAAAAAAATGAAACTCGAGCACCAACTTACACCATACACAAGAATAAATTCAAGGTGGATAAAAGACTTAAATATAAACCTTGACACCATTAAAGTCTTAGAGGAGAACATAGGCAGGAAAATCTCAGATATTTCATGCAGAAACATTTTTACTGACACTTCTCCTAGAATAAGGGACATAAAGGAAAGAATAAACAAAT
>CM052539.1:123657895-123717544 GCA_028533065.1 Trachops cirrhosus
TTATATCCTAAGAACCCTGAAACACCAATACAAAAGAACCTATGCACCCCAATGTTCATAGCAGCACAATGTACAATAGCTAAGTGCTGGAAACAACCTAGGTGCCCATCAGTAATGAGTGGATCAAAAAACTATGGTACATTTACACAATGGAATTCTATGCAGCAGAAAGAAAGAAGGAGCCCCTACCCTTTGCAACAGCATGGATGGAGCTGGAAAGCATTATGCTAAGCGAAATAAGCCAGGTGGTGAAAGACAAATACCATATGATCTCACCTTTAACAGGAACCTAATCAACAAAACAAAGAAACAAGTAAAATATAACCAAAGACACTGAAATAGAGAACAGGCTGACAGTATTCAGCGGGGAGAGGGGAGGGAATTTCAAAGGAATTTCAGGCAAGAATGGGAAGGGTTTACAGGAACAAGTATAAAGGACACATGGACAAAAACTAGGGGGATTGGAAATGAGAGGAAGATGGGGAGGGCTGGGTGAGGGGGCTGGGATGGGAGTAAAAGATAGAAAATTATACTTGAACAATAAATAAAATAAAAAAGAAAAAAAAGTCTTTTAAACTTATCCTAAGCATATTGATTTTTTATTTGCTTCATAACTCAGTGACCATGTGGTTGATCTATGGTCATTAGCAGTGACATAGAGAACAATGGTTTATAGAAAAAAATGTTTATTTACTGACCCAAATCTAATTCTTACTCTTAATTCAATCTGAGACCTAATGTTTAAGAAAAAACAGATTGTCAATTGCAAATATAGAGAGTTATAAATTAGATTTTAAACAAATTCTATACCATTCCTCAGGTTTCCCATGTAGAATACAAAACAGTATTACTCAATTCTGGCTAGTGTTATAAGAGTCTTGAGATTTTTTCAGAGTCACCTTTTTATTTAAAAAAACTAAGTTAGACACTGCATCAGTGTAATGGTATATATCGACAGCTGATCCCATGTGAGTTTTTCCTTCTATTGGTGACAATGACAATCGTTTAGTAGGAAAACATGGTGTTTGATTTCTTCTCTGCACATTTAGGCTAATTTTTAAATTTTTATCATGGGTAATACTTTCTTACTGTCCTAGAATAAGTTCATTATAGAAAGATACAAAATTTAGTAAAGTATAAAAAGCTCCCCAAATATTCTTACCATCTAAAAGTTTAAACAGCATTCACATTTCATTTATTTTATTATGTTTTTGTGTGCATAATTATTTTTCAAAAATTTTTATGTGTTGTATATAGTTTTATAATGTTGCTTTTTTCTATAGCATATCCTGTATTATTAAAATGATTAACTATTAGTATTATATATTTATTAGCTATTATTCATGCTATATTTATTGAGCATACAGAATGTAATCATCAGAAAAAAATTTATTGTATTTAAAATTTCCAAAATTTTTAGATTTCTCCATTATATTTCTACTGCAAATAATGAAGTTATCTCTATAAATACTTAAGACTCTTCTATTTTCTAGGTCAAATTATTATAAGCACAATTTCTGACTCAAACATTATAAGTCTTGATGATTCTGTCAAAGGAAATTGTGGAAAGTTGCATCCATTCACTTCATTAGGGCAGAAAGTGAAAGTTATCCCGAACTAGTCGCCTTCGGACACTAATAGTTGTAGAATAAAAACAAATATTTTTACGTTATTCTACCATGCATTGTTTAATATTAGAAACAATTTCATACATTCATGGGTCCTTTATATTTATTCTTTTCTAAATTTTCTTCTAAAGTTTTTTGTACAGTTTTCTGTAGGAACAAGTTTTCATGTTAAAGATTTGTGTATTCTTATAAAAGATTAATAGTGCTATTTGTTTGACACATGCATTTCAGTTTATCAGTGATAATGTAACCTGAGATTATGTTTGACATGGTGGAGTTTCATGTGTAAGAGGTCAAATATAACTTCATATTTTTATATTTTAGATAATTTCTGGATAATATGCTTAAAATATTTCTGATAAATATTAACTTCGATGTCATATCTTCAGTCTAACACATATTTGTGGTGTGACTTCTAAGTGCATAGCAGTAATATAATCAAAATATAGGTTCTCAGAAAATTAAATATGCTGCCTTTGCCCTTAATCCTTATGTATTTTATTATTCTTGTTGCTACGTAGCACATCACATTAATGCATTATAGGTTGTATTTCCTTCCCCCCAAGTATAAACCCAGCCCAAAGAAATAAGGGATTTTGTGAGTCCAGAACTATTTGAGGTCTCTGTTTCACAGAATTTGCTTTGACAGGCTTAGATGACCTTGACTGATATTGGCAGTGTAGATACTTAGATTCAAATTCCCTGTCTTACAGGGATTCAAATTCCCATACTGTTGTTATCCAACATTCTATATGCGTGGATTAAGTCCTGAACTCATGGATTTATTCAGATCCACAGCTTTAACATAATTCCTACCGTGTTTTTATAATCTGTGTATCTTGATTACATTATGATTAGTCGTTTAGTTCCTCCATGAGGATGGGAGTGTTGAATTGAGTGATAAACTAGTAGGCTAGGTTCCTTGGCTAAGTTAGGACAATGTTATGCTCATCTTAATTTTGTTCGTCTTAAACTGAATTCTCTGAATATCCATTATTCTTTATCAGCTATCCATTTGAAAGCACAATGTTGATAATGAAATAGTTGTGTAAAATTTCTGTCTCAAATAATATTTCTCCCATTCTTTCCAGAATTCACTTCCATCAAATTCTATGTACTAAAAAAAGAATATAATGAAAAATTCTGGAGGAATAGTGAGGCTCTATATCTTGTTTTGTGTTACATGTATATATACAATTGTTCAAACCAATTGAGCTGCATGCTCAAGATCTGTGCTTTTATTGCATGTAAATTATACCTCAAAAAAGAGAAAACATAAACTAGTTGTGTTCCCCACTCCTTTTATTTGCTGAAAGACTTCAAACAAATGAAACAAATAAACAAAAAATCAAACAAAACAGATTATGGACAGATAAATTTTAAACAGGAGAAACTCTGGAAGGGAGTGTGAGAGAGGGCCAACTCAAATAAAAAGAACCAACAGGTGGCATAATAAATGCAACTGAGATTGGAAATCTATAACTTGTAGTGATTCTGAATTTGAAGTTGTATAATTTTGTCTTTTGGAGATTAGCTATTGAAATAGAATAATAGAACAAAATGAACAATTTATCCAGTTTAAAGAATTTGTGGGCAGTTAGGCAAAGAGTTTCAGTGGGGAGTAACTGAAACAGTGTGACCAAATAAGGGGTGTTGTTTACATGTCCCTAGAAAGCAAGTGTAATGGAGAAACAGAGAATGTCAGTGGGCGTTTGGTTAAGATAGAAGCATATTAGAATGTCACACTGTCATGGGCTGGTTGACAGTCATCCATATAAAAATAAAAAGAGACTAGCAATGGAATGCAATGTTCTGCCTTTCACTATTTTAGTTATCTTGAAAAAGTCACATCATTACTTTAATGCTGTTTCATCTGCCACAGAAAAGAATCCCCACTGGTCCCATATTAGAGACCATGATTGATAACTTACACAAAAGCATTTGGTAATCTGTTAAACTTTATGAAAATATAAGAAATTATCAACAGACACTTTTTACTATTAAAAGTCTATCATTACCTTTAATAATTATTTATAAAATGAACCAAATGATTTATGGTAACCACTTCTTAAAAATTAGTTTTTTAGGTGTACTTAAATGTCTATTAAAATGTGTATGACACAAAGCTTTGTCAGAGGTTCATTCATTTTGTTGAACTAATCAAATAAAAATTTAGATTTTAGTGAGTGTACCTTTTCCTTTAAGATATTTGCATAAAACTAGCAAATCAGCGATTCTTTGAAAAAGAGTTTTACCCAAAGCCTCACAGCAGATGCTCACATGATCAGGAGTGTGTCCATTACAGAAACATTAACAGAGCACAATACATTAAGTTGATGTTTCCTTTGATTAACAAACACATTTTCACAATATAAAAATTATATGACTTTGTTGTTACAGATGGTTACAGTTTTTTTCTGTGTGTGGGAGTAAAAATATTCAATTAGAGGCTTTGTTTGAAAAACTAGCATCTCACAAACTAAATGCATTGTTTCAGGTTTTAAAAAATTATTTGTTCTATGATTTGCATTATTTTAGACAAAATGTGAACCCTGCTAAAAAGGTATTATGAAAGACATATTATGAAAGATATAGCTTATATTTTGCATTTTCCCTACATGAAAAAGGTAAATGTTAATTATGCTTAAAATTCATCTTACAACCATATGTAAAAGGATTTGCCTTACGGAAAATCTTAACAATTCACGAGCTTTATTCCTTTTTTTCTTTCTCTATAATGAACATTCTTTCTTTATACATTAATAAGGTTCTTTGGGGAACTGTTATGGACCTCTTGAATATATTGATTTCCTAAGGTTGCCATGATATACTACCATGAAATGGGTGCCTTAAAACAACAGAAATTTATCAACTTATAGTTTTAGGGACTAGAAGTTCAAAATTAATGTGTAGGCATGCTCTTGCTTCTCTAGGCAGAGGTAAGGAAGGAAGTGTAAGGTAGTGATCCTTCCTTACCTCTGCCTAGCTTCAGGTGATAGTCATTAGTCCTTGGTGTTCTTTGGATTGCAGCTATATCTCTCCAGTGTCCATCTGTGTCATCACATGGTGTTAGCCTTCTATGTCATTCTGTCTCTTCTCCTCTTCTGATAAGGACAACAATCATACCAGATTTGTGACCTCAAGTGTGACCTCAACTGAATTTTATTACATCTGCAAGGATCCCATTTCCAATTTAGGTCATATTCACAGGTACAAGAAGTTAAGATATCTACACATTTTGGGGAACACAATTTGACCTATAACAATATATGTGATGTTAAATATATGGTGGGCAAGTTGTAGTGCTAATAGTTGCATAGCAATTGAAATCAGAATGTAGAAAGCTTCTAGTTTGATTCAGATTAGGTAGACATTGAAAGGTCCCCAGGAATGTCTGCAAGATAAAGTAAAAATGAGCTGTGTTTGGATTGAGGCTTGGAGGTCAACTGTCACCTCAACGGCCAGGACTCTAAAATGTAGAGAACAATTTTAAAGATACTTTTCAGGAAACAAAGATTCACAAGAAGTTTTGAAAATTGTACAATCAGTTCTGGTGTGCCTTTCACTTAGTTTCCCCAGTGGATACATTGTATCCAATTACAGTACTATTAAAACTAGGAAATTTACATTGGTACAATATGTGTAAAGTTCTAAGCTTTTTTATTTCATGGGTAGAATCCTATAACCACCAGTGCAATCATGATATAACTACATATTACCACAAAGATGTCCCTCATATTACCCCTTTATAGTCACACCATCTTTCCCTAACCAGAGATTTACTTATTTATGAGATTATACAACCTGTAAGTTTTTAAAACAAACCAGGTTTCCCTGAAGCTCACAAATGAAACAGTAATTCTGAGAGATAGGTTATAGAGAATTATGGTTAAACAGCTTGGCTTCTGGTATAGGAAGACCAGGAATCAAGTCTTACAGGGCCGATTCCTGGTTGTGTAATTATGGAAATTTACTCAAATACTTTGAGATGTAGTTTGTTCATTTTTCATCTAGTTTAATGGATTATTGTGCAAATGTGAAGATAAATGTGAAATTGTGACCGAAAATCTAAAACAAAATTCCTGACTTCCAGCCAAGGTGTGGGTGTAGGTAGACACACTATACCTCCTCGCACAACCACAAAGAGGGACAAAAACAAATTTAAAAACAAAAAACAACCATAACTGCCAGAAAATCAAACCGTATGGAAGTCTGAAAACCAAGTACTTAAAAAAGAAACATTCATCCAGACCTGTAGGAGGGGTGGGGATAGGCAGCAGGGGTGGAGAGGACTCCTGGCAAGATGACAGCTGAAAGAGTGGGTGGTCCCACATTTGCGTGCAGATAAATCAGGAGGAACAACTGGGAAGTGAGACAGACCACATAACCTAGGATTCCAATGTAGGAAAATAAAGCCTCAAAACCTCTGAATGAAAAACCTGTGAGGATTGAGGCTGTGGGAGAAACTCCCAGCCTCATGGGAGAATTCGATGGAGAGACCCATAGAGCCCTAGAATGTACACAAACCCATGCATCCTGGATGCAGCACCAGAAGGGCCCAATTTGCTTGTGGGTACTGAGGAAAGTGACAGAAAGCTGGCAGAGAGTGGAGCAATCTATGTTGTTCCCTCTTGGACCCCTCCCTCACATACAGTGCAACAATGCAGTGACCTGGGTTGCCCCACCCTGATAAATGCTTAAGGCTCTTCCCCTTACTATGTAACAGGCACAGCAAGGCAAAAAAAAAAAAAATGGCCAAATGAAAGAACAGATCAAAGCTCCAGAAAAAAATACAACTAAGGGATGAAGAGATAGCCAACATATCAGATGCACAGTTCAACACACTGGTAATCAGGATGCTCACAGAAATGGTTGACTATGGCTGCAAAATAGAGGAAAAGTGAAGGCTGTGAAAAGTGAAATAAAAGAAAATGTACAGGGAACCAACGGTGATGGGAAAGAAACCAGGACTCAAATCAATGTTTTGTATCAGAAGAAAGAAATAAACATTTGACCAGGACCGAATGAAGAAACAAGAATTCAAGAAAATGAGGAGAGGCTTAGGAACTTCTGGGACAACTTTAAATGTTCCAATATCCGAATCATAGGGGTGCCAGAAAAGAGGAAGAGCAAGAAATTAAAAACTTATTTGAAAAGATAATGAAGGAGAACTCCCCCAATCTGGCAAAAGAAATAGACTTCCAGGAAGTCCAAGAAGCTCAGAGTCCCAAAGAAGTTGGACCCAAGGAAACACACACCAAGGCAGATCATAATTGCATTACCCAAGATTAAAGATAAAGAGAGAATCTTAAAGGAAGCAAGAGAAAAGGAGACAGTTACCTACAAAGGAGTTCTCATTAGACTATCAGCTGATTTCCCAAAAGAAACCTTGCAGGCAAGAAAGGGCTGGAAAGAAGTATTCAAAATCAGGACAGTCAAGTACCTACATCCAAGATTACTCTATCCAGCAAAGCTGTCATTTAGAATGGAAGGGCAGATAAAGTGCTTCCTAAATAAGGTCAAGTTAAAGAAGTTCATCATCACCAAACCCTTATTATATGAAATGTTAAAGGGACTTATTTAAGAAAAAGATGAAGATCAAAAATATGAACAGTAAAATGATAACAAACTCTCAACTATCAACAACCTCAAAAAACAAAAACAAACTAATCAAACAACTAGAACGGGAACATAATCAGAGAAATGGAGATCACATGGAGGGTTATCAGATGGGGAGGGGAAGGGGGAAAGGGGAAAAAGGTACAGGGAATAAGTAGCATAGATGATAGGTAGAAAATAGACAGGGGGCGGTTAAGCATAGTATATAAAATGAAGCCAAAGAACTTACATGTGTGACCCATGGACATGATGGAATGTAGGCGGGAGGGGGTGTCCAGGTCAGAGGAGAATAAAAGAGGGGAATGAGACAACTGTAATAGCATACTCAATAAAATATATTTAAAAAACCTAAAAGAATAAAACCCAATTCCTCATGTTACCATTTGCTAACGGTTAATATAGCATACCAAGGCAGTGTGTGACCACTACCCATCCGAACTCATCTAATCAAAAGTTGGAATATGAGTAGATACTTTTTATGTTGCATGCTTCTACCACTGCCCCCTTTTCATCTTTGCTACAATTTCCCAAAATGCCTGAACCATCCTATGGAGAAAAACAGAGCTCATGATATTAGATTGCATCCATCCCCAATCAGATCTGTCACTGTCTCAGAAGGTGGCATGCCACATTCAATGTTTCCCCAGACCCCAAGACTAGGGTGGTGCCTGACACAGAATAGAGACTCAATAAAGCAATAAATATCAGTGGAATGAAAAGAAACAGTAATGATGCACAGGGTATTATTGGTTTTCTATTTTATCTTGCCATCACTCTGTATGAATTTGTCTTCTTGCAGATACATAGCACATGGGATGTCCTAAACTAGCCTTCTCATGAAATGTGGGCCAAGGTCCTGGGATAGGCAGGTTCTCTTAGAGCCTGGACCCTTCCAATGAAACTCCTCTTCCTCACCCTGGCAGGTGTGGTTCAGTTGTTTGGAGGTTGCGTGTGACCAGAGGGTTGTGGGTTTGGTACCTGGTCCAGGTGCATATGGGAAGCAACTAGTTGGTGCTTTATTTTTCACATTGATGTTTCTCTCTCTCTCTCTTCCTCTCTTTCTAAAAGAAATGAAAGAGTGTCCTTAGAGATGGATAAAAAAAGAAAAAAAGCATCATTTCCTCTTAGGTTGGTAGTATCTCTCTCTTCTATACTTGAAGCAGACAAAATTTTCTCAGAACCAACATAAAATGATTCTCCTTACAACTTACTGTATGACATTAGATGTCAGACACAAACAGGTGCATTTCCTCCAACTGTAATGTAAACACAGTTGGATCTTGGCTATTGTAAATAATGCTGTGATGAACATAGGGGTCCATACAAAAATTTTTCTGATTGGTGTTTTGGGATTCTTAGTATACATTCCAGGAAGTGGGATCACTGGGTCAAATGTCAGCTCCATTTTTAATTTTTTGACGTAACTCCATACTGTTTTCCACAGTGGCTGCACCAGTCTGCATTCCCACCAGCAGCGCACTAGAGTGCCCTTTTCTCCACATCCTTGCCATCACTCGTTGTTTGTTGATTTATTGATGGTAGTCATTCTGGTAGGTCTAAGGTGATACCTCATTGTAGTTTTAATTTGCATCTCCCTGATAATTAGTGACATTGAGCATTTTCTTCATATGTCTTTGGGCCATTCCTATGTACTCTTTGGAGAAATGTTTATTCAGATTCTTTGCCCTTTAAAAAAATTGGGTTGTTGTCTTCCTGGTGTTGAGTTGTGTAAGTTTTTTAGGACACAGACAACATTGTGGTAGCTGTGGGTGGGGGCTGGGTGGAGGCTGGAGGAGGACAAAGGAGGGGAAGGAGGGCATCTGTAATAATGCAACAATAAAAGACACAGTAGGCGGTTGGATTTCATGGTCTCTAAGGTCCCCTCCTTCTCAAACATTCTGAGTGTCTAAGTCTGTTTCTCAGCATATTATGCAAATTAAACAATTTTTAAAATAAATGTGTGTGGGAAATAGCCTAAGTATTTTGGTGGTTGTTGCCTCCTGTTTTGAAAAATCTTAAAATTTTATTTTTATTTAATGTGTTCACTTTTTTGTAATTGGCATATATGTATGTACATATGTATGTTCATATGTATACATGTATGTGTTTGCTTATTTTAAGACACCTGTTGTGTTCAGTTTTAGCTGCAACAGGCCAGAGTTGCATTGCAAAATTATCTGTGATGTAAAGGGAAAATCTGTTAATGTGATATTTCTGCCATAGAGAAAGTCAGATGAATCTATTTTTATTTGAAGAGAAAAATCCCTCTAAATATTTGAAATGCACTTATCACTTGTCACAAGCTCCTTCTGTTGTGTTAAAATATTTTTTCTAGCTAATATTCAAAACCGAGCATCCATAATTTCTTCCTTTTTCAGTTTTTGTGAACATAGAAGTAAATAAAATAAAAGCTTTACTGGCCCCTGTCCCTCTGTCTCCTGTGGGGTCAGTCATTTTGGCTGATTTCCCTAGCCATGGTTAGCTGATTACAGACCTCACTGCTTTTTGTTTGTTTCAGTTAGAACATTAGAATTTCAAGTGAAGGATTCTGGGAAAAATAATTTCCTTTGACCAACGTGGTTCTTCAGTGTGATTTTTGTTTGTCTGAGAATTGCAGAGTTCATTTACTTAATCTCTGTCATAATTCACTATTTTTAAAAATTCAGCATTTGTCAGTAAATCTACAATTTATTAGTAAAATACTAATTATACTGTTCCCATTTTTTCCTCCCTCCAAACCCTTTCCCACATGCTTTTCTTTTATATGACAATCACAGTAAGGTAAAATATCATATAAGTTTTCAGATATCTCACTAAGAAAAGGAGATTGACTTTTAAAATTAGACAGAAAAATAAAATATGTAAATACAAATATGCACATATGTGTACATTGTTTAAACCCTCTCTTCTGGACATATATTGTTAGCATGAAGGTGCATTAGATTTTTTCTAGCAGAATTTATACACCTAACTGCATGCTCCTAACTGCAAAGACCCATATATTGCTCTCCAGGAGGCCCCCTGAAATGCCTCTCATTAGGCTGAGGAGAGAAAAGGCATGCCTTATTCCTCTCCCATGAAAGAAGAGGTAACGTTCAGAGAACACAATAGAACTAAATCCTCTAAATTCCCGGACTTTCTATTCTAGCCATGAGAAAGAGGATTGAATATTACCAGACTGGTTTTCAGTATTATTTTTTTGATAATTTTATGTGTTAATCATTAATTGGAATGTTGTCGTCACCACTGTAAGATCTCAGTCTAAATGTCTAAGTTAACATGCCATTAAAATCTTCTTCACAGCATAACATTGTTAGAACTTGGGAAATGTGTAGTGCTTCACTCACTTTCTTTTCCAATTCAAACTAAATCTAGTACCCTCCACCAATAAAGCTAAATAAATATTTGCTAAATAACTATTGAGGCCTCTTAAGATGAATTTATGGAAATAAAACAAAAACCTCAAATAACTTCGTCAACATTTTCATAAAAACACAACATGAATATTTTAATAGATACATGATTATCTACTTTTTAATTTTTTTATATCTATACTAGGTTAGTTTTTTTACCTGTGAATAAGCACTTTGCTTTTTTATTTGTTAATCAAAAACATTGAAAAAATAGTCATTCCTGGCTGTGTAAGCATTATGCAGTATTTTTAAAGTAATTTGACATTAGAGAATCTTTAATTTACACCCTTGATTTATTTATTTTTCTATATAACTTTTAGAATATAATACATTTGAATATTTGAATATTCTCTAAGAAGAATATAACATATGAAAGCAAATTAATAATTAATTGTTCTTAGTGACATATTAGCTTGTTGTTATATATAAAACTATTTTACAATCATAATATTTATAATTTTAAGGTGTTTTTATATACTGTCTTGACAGTTCCTCACAATAACTCACAAGGACAGTGTTATTGTCTGTGCTGTCTGTTCGTGGATGAGAAGAGAAGGGACAAGAACTGACTCCCAGATTTAACATGACAATGAGGAGCTTGTAGATGAATTTGACAAGGATAGTTTTGGTGGAGTGGTGAGTTCTGAAGCCTGATTTGACTGTGTTGAATAGTGAATGGGAGAGAAGAAATCGGACTGTGAGAACAGGCTACTCTTTGAATATGTTTTTCTTTCAAAGAAAAATGAAAGAAATGATAAGCCATTGAGTGAGAAGTGGGTTTAAGCAAGTTTTTTTCTTTTGAAAAATAGAAGAATTTAATGGTTTTCATTCTGATGGAAAAATTCAGCAATAAGCCAAAAACACTGAATGGCCCTGCTATAATAAAGCCTCTTCAAACATCAAGAGATAGTCTATTTCTTCAACTCTTGGATTTAGGTTGACCTTGTGACTTATTTTAACCAATAGAATTCTGCAGAAGTCTCACTGTATGCCTTCTAAGACTAGGCTTTAAAAGCCTTGGAGCATCTGCTTCCATCCTCTTGGGGTACTCTCTATTACTAAAAAAAGTCTAATCTAATCTGGTGGTAGAGTAGAACAGACAGGGAGGAGAACTAGGTTGGTCCAGCCAACAGCAGCAGCAACCATCAGACCTGTGTGTGAAGCTATCTGGGATCATCCACCCCTATTCAAATCTGCAGGTGACTGCCGCTGGATGAGTGACTCCAGCCCTGAGCAGTAGAACAGCTGCCCAGCTAAGCTTAAACTGCCAACTCACGAGTTATGAGACATAGGGAATGACTGGTCATATGTCAGTAATTTTTGAGGTAATTTATTAACAGAAATTGATAGCTGGTTGAGACCCCAAACACCTTTTTGAAAATTATACTTTGTTTTTCCTCTGTTTTCATGTTTATATTAGATAAGCTAAAGAATACTCTACACACTAAGAATAATTTCCACTTTCCCATGTCTATGTCTTAACTAAATAAATACATTCATCCTTTAGAGCATTTTCCCCTGAACTGATGTATGCATGTATTTTTACTGCTTTTGGCTGCTCACTTATCTTTCTTGTGACAATTATTATATAGCATACTGCATTACAGACTTGTGTATATTGGTTTAATTCCCCAAATGGGTATGGTGTTGCAAGAGACATGTCTATTATGAAACAACTTGAATTATTTTCTTTCACTTGGTCTCCATCCATTTCTCCTTCTCTCCTGCCCTTTCTCCCACCAACCCTCACTCCCTTACTTCCTTCCTTTTCCTGAATTCCTACAAGATTTTTACAGTATCTGCAAATGTACATTTTTATTGAAAAGAACCAAATAATTTTTATTTGAAATAATAACGACTTTCCTAGAAATAAGAGTGTAGAAAACAATCTCTACAATGTAGTCTTTGGAATTAGGAGTGTCTAGACATAAAGTAAAGTAACAGTAAAACCCTCAATTCCGCAGTAAGTTTCTAAACTGCCTAACATGTGCTTTGGTGTAGCATCTAAGTTATCTAACAATCAATTACACAAAGCATTTCTTCTCTTCATGTTAACAGTATCCATATATTCCACCACTTAACTGTGTAAACTTTAGCCGCTTAGCTGTGTAACTTTGAACAGATGCTTAATCTTTTTCTATTTCATTTTCTTCATTTTAAAACTTTGTAAACTTAGTGCCTATCTTACAGATTTCTGTTAGAATTAAATGGTATCATATTTCCATATAGTCATAGAACAAGACCTAGTATATCATAAGCACTGACTATTAAAAAGTATTATCACATAATATAACCTTTTTTCTCATTATTATTTTAAAATATTAAGTTCGGCAAATAATTTTAAAGAAGGGCTGGTTGCTTATTAACCAATTTAGTTAAACATTTCATCTAATAACATCGTTTATCTACTTTATATCTAGGTTATTTGTAATCAGTTACCTCTGAAATCTGTGACAAAAATGAACAATTAGACTTATTCTCTTAGAAGTAGTAAATTTCTTACTTCCATGGAAAACAAATGGGTTTAATTAATTTCAACTCTAAATATGTATTTGGATTTTGGGAAGATATTATAAAATTAAAGATAAGGTTATTAGTAATAGTTTCAGAGTTTATTTTCATAAAAATATTGTTCCCCCCATATTGTCCAAGAAGGATATGAGGTTACTATCTACTGCCTTAAAAAGTCCAGACTAAAATCTCTGGAGAAAGGACATGAATAAATGGTTAATCATAAGAACTCATGACTTCATGTTGTTTGTATACTAAGGTTGTACCACACATGTTATTATAAGGCATCTTGAGGCTGATGTACAAGACTACAATTCACACTAACAGATGTTTGGGAAGGAAATTATTTGTTTAATTTGTTTATGAGTCAGAGGATTTTTGTCTGAATGTAATTATAGGAAGAGACCACAATTTATGAATGAACTATACTCCAAAAGTACATTTGTAAGTCAGTTGTTTGGGACTAAACATTTTTTATTGTATATAGTGTGTTAAATGTTAGTGTTTTCTAAGAAGGCCCCAAAATATCTGCTTTAACCAGTTATTTGGTTGATAGTATTTGTCTCTGGAGAAAAAATTCGAGGAGAACATAGCTTCTGTTTTCTGGCCAGTTTTTTGTTTTGATTCCACTGGTGATAGCTTTTTCCTCTTTCCAGCACTGATTTTTCTTATGCTTTCCCATGAGACTCACTCATAAGCCCTACACCACCCTGAGAGACTGCAGCCCTGGTCTGACCCATTCTTGGCAAATTTCTACTGTTCTGAAACTGCCTACCCACCCTCTCTCGACAACAACGTGATCCATCTTTTAATGTTGCTGGTCTCAGGTTATACGTAAGAAAGCAATGTAGCTTAACTCTTTTTACCCTCATGGGATTAAAAATTATTCCAGGAGTAGTTCTAATTTAAAAAGATATCTGTTCATCCAAACTACTGTGTTTGGTGGACTCCAAAACTAACAAAACAAAGGGGCAAAACCCCAGATATTTTTGAGCAATGACATATTGGAGTTGGGGGACAATATGTAAGCCGTTTTCTGACAAAACGACTGTGCTGAGTCATCCTCTTTAATTAAATTCATGTTTTACAATTTCCCCCTTTGCACTTCATGAACTAACATATTCTCTAAAACTTATACCGTGTAATTCTCATTTTATAAACATTGATAAATAATGACAAAGTAAAAGAGAGCAAGAAAAATTTTATATGTGTATGCATTACAGTTTTCCTAAATGTACTTTGTCCCCACAAATTGGTTCATGTCTAATTATTAATTAATTGTGTTATTTATTCTTCATTCTAGTGTATTCCCTCTAAAAGAGGAGTGTTTATTATTTGGGACTCTATTGTATGTCTAGAACTTAACTTAGTGCCTGATACTTAAATCTCCAATAAATACTTAATGAACAAAGTAAAACATTTTAATTCAGTTCATATTTGGAACATGCCACAATAGACACATAAAAGTATGTGAGTGAAAATAACAAAGTATGCCCTGTAGATGAAAAGATATTCGTTTAGGGAAATGGACAACCTGATAATTTGACATTTCAACTGGATATTTTTTTCTATTTTTCTAGTGATGATAAGGCTTAACTATTGTTGTTATTATAAATGTTAAATACTCACTGTTTCCACCTAGAAATCATTTTGATTTACTTATGCTATAGGGAAAAAAGAATGAAATGTTGAGAAAGAAAATGTTTTTTTAGTTCTCAAACTTCATAGACAGAGTTAATTGGCATTTTTTTTGGAAAAGAGAAAATAAGGAGGTGCACATAAAAGTAGAGTTTTTAAGTTGCTTAAACATATATAAATGAAATTGAAATACATGAAGTGTGGGGGGAAACATTGAATTGAAATATGCAACTTGAAATTAGACCAATGCAAAGTTTACCTAGTGAGGTGATGCTTCGTAATGCAATAAACTTAAAAGTAATCCACACAATGCCCTGGCTGGTGCGGATCAGTGAATTGACTGCCAGCCCGTGAAACAAAGGGTCACTGGTTTGATTCCCAGTCAGAGCACATGCTTGGGTTTTGGGCCAGGTCCCCCGTGGGGAGCACACAAGAGATAACCACACAATGATGTTTATCTCCCTCTCTTTCTCCTTTCCCTTCTCTCTAAAAATAAGTAAGTAAAAAAATAATCCACACAAGACTGTCATTCTGGATGCACTTTTGTTTATTTTAAAAATCTCTTCAGTTTCCAGAGAATTTGGGTGGTCTTTTCTGATTTACATTTGAATACTGACATTTAAACATGAGTCTGTGAGATCGGAAGAGAATACATCACCTCACAGCAGATGGAGCTGCTTGTTTATTAACAGGTATGGGTTAAAAACATGCCATTGTGAAAAGACTTGATTCAACTATTTCTTCTTTTATTTTAAAATATATTTTATTGATTATGCAACTATTTCTTAAACTGACTACAGTGCTATTGAGTTCAGAATGATAGTCTGATGGCACACATCAGTATTTTGGTGGATTCTTTTCAAATGAGTCATCTGCTCTTTACTTTCAACTATTCTTTAATTAATTCTTTAAATGTAGTTTTAACAGAGTACTGACAAACCCTCAAGATTAAAATTAAGTACAATAAAAAATAGTTTCTTAGATCTAAACACTTGCATACAATTGTGACTTTACAAACTATTATTTTTGTATTAATATGGTGTTAGTTCATATATTTTTATAACAAATACATTAATATTTGATGTAAACTTTAAAGCTATCACAAAATGGTCACTCTAACAAAAGACTAACACAAAGAGGGATTTATTGTTGGAAAGATTTTAACTCATTAAGTTTCTTTTCAAAAGTTTTTTAAAAAAGATTTTACTCATTTTTAGAGAAAGAGGAATGGGAGGAGAAAGAGAGAAACATTGATTGGTTGCATCTCATACACAACCTGACTGGGGACCAAACCTGCAACCCAAGCACGTGCCCTGACCAGGAATCAAACCAGTGATGTTTCATTGTGCAAAATGATGCCCAACAAACTGATCCACATTGGTCAGGGCTCAACTCATTAATTTTCAATATGACACAGCTATGTCCTTTGAGCCTCAACATTGTTAATACATTTTTTAATTTCATGTGTCAAGAAATATTCAAAGTTGTTTACCTAGGGCTATTTATAAGCTGATTTACCTATCTATTATCTATCTATCCATCTACCTATCATCTATCTATCTACCTCTCTATCCATCTATCATCTATTTATATAGGCTTGCGTGACATAGGACATAATTGGCAGTATTATTACTAATACACACTAGTATATGTTAATCATCTATTAATAACTGAAGAGTTATATAAGATATTCTACAATATTTTTGCTCATTGAGATATCATAATTATGGGCAATAGGTGTGAATATAATTTTCACTTTACAGGTGATACAGAGGAGTTAAGTAGCTTACCCAAAGTCTTCATGAATAAATAAAATAGTGAATCTGGTACTGGAACAAAACTGAGAACTCCTTTTTGTTCCTCACAGTCACCCCTACATAGGGATATAGTGTTTGATTTGCAGAAACAGCAATATGAAATGTGAGCTTCAAAATATATATAAATATACAATATATTTATATAAATATATATGATATATGTGCATATATTTTTACTTGCCCCCTCTGGGTGTAACAGAATAACATCCAGAAGGGGCAGATGAACTTTTCTTGTAAAATTAGCAGAAACAACAGATTCCTGTTTATACTATGATCATATGTATTACACAAAATTATCAGAAAATGCTTTAAGGATTTTAGCATCACAAAAGTATTGGCAGTCATTGTTTGCCTAGCTAAAGCCATTCCTACATTCATCTTCCTTGTTTTTTGATGAAAGAGACCAAATTTTATTCACATATTATCATTGATTTAACCGGTGAATAAGTAAAATCTACACCACTCCTAAAAGCTTCACTTCCCTTAACATACATTGCTTCTGGTGTAAACTCATTCTAGTGAATATAAAGTAAAGAGGCATTTGCTGAGGCATTTCCCAGAAAGTTTTCTCAGTTTTAAAAAGGAATAGAGAGGACAAGTTGTCAGTGACCAGAGGGGAGAGGGGAGGGAATTTCAAGGGAGAAGGGAAGGGTTTACAGGAACAAATATAGAGGACACATGGACAAAACTAGGGGTGTTGGAAAGGGGAGGGAAGAGGGGAGGAATGGGTGGGTGGGCTGGAATGGGAATAAAGGATAGAAACTGTACTGAATAAACTAAAATAAAAAATTTAAAAAAAAAGAAATAGATATTAGGGATTCTTTCAATTTTTGTGCCTTTTTACGTTGCTGAATAAAATTATGATGGCTAGAATTTATGCAGCTGTCTTATGACTTGGAAAGGAAACATATTGAGTTCCTAAATTACCCAGGGTGAAGCCACTCTTTTTCTTAAATTCTTGTAATATGAACTAATAAATCTTGTATGAAAGAATAAATCTTATTTTTAAGCTATATTTGTTTTTTTTTGTTATTTGTAACAGAATGCAGCATAACTGCTATAAATAGCTTAACAAAATACAAATACCATGTGATCTCACATGTGGAATTAAAAAAACAATAATAATTTAAACCAACCTCATAGCTATAGAGAACAGATTGTCAGTTGCCAGAGTTGGTGGTGTGGGAGTGGGAGAAATAGGTGAAGGCGATCAAAAGGTGTGAACCTGCAGTTATAAAATAATGAAGTCATGGGCATGTGGTATATAGTGTGATGACTATGAACCTTGAGAAAGAAGATACCTGCAAAGAAGGTCTCCTGGTGGCTAAATAATCTCAAATTAAACAAACAAACAAACAACAAACAACAGATCCCATCAGCCATTTCCACACAGAGGACTCTTATGCAAACTGTATTTCAGGGAGAAGCATGCACTGAATTGCTTGCCTACACTGTTTTTATCATATGAGCCAGGCTTTATAAAGCATTGCCTGGAATCCTATATCTACCAATAAGACTGAGGCTTTCCCTACCCAAATGGAGCTGTGCAGCTCGAACCAACTATAGCAGCTGTATTCTATCTAGTTATGACAGTGTCTTTTGGAACAAACTATGAGGATCTGGAGTTCTCATTTGCATGAGGACAGACCAATCAGTGGCCAGGGGCAGAGACTTCTGTCCATATAAGCCAGTTTCCCTCTAGCTCCAAGAGCTCACTTTCCCTTTCTATCAAACTGAAGACTGTCTTCCTGGCTGAGCTGAAACACAGAAGATGTCTCAGTAGAGCAGAGTGGACCAATGCAGTGCATGGCAAACCAGGTTGTGGAGGAGCAGAGCGGAGCTGTGTAGCCAGAGAGGGGCCTGGCCTCAGGGCCACCTGGCCCCAGGGCTGCCTCACAGCAGTGCTATTTTCATAGCTGAGCTCCATTACAATTGAGCTGTTTTACATTGAATAAAGTTTCCTTCTTTGCTGCACCCCGAACTGGGGATTCCTGTTGGCATCCCCAATGAGTTGGTGCCAATGCCCATTAGTTGACATAACTATAATTAATAACACTGTACTGTATATTTGAAGGTTGCTCAGAGAGTAGGTGTTCAAAGTCCTCATCACAAGAAAAAAACTATTTTTAGCTATATATGGTGATGGATGTTAACTAGATTTATTTGGATGATCACTTTCCAATATGTACAAATATAAAATCATAATATTATACCCTTGAAACTAATGTAATGTTTTATGTTTATTATACATCAGTAAATTTTTTAAGAGAAAAAAATAGCTTAACAGATACTTAATCTTAGTACATGCCCTAAGTGATTAGAAAACATTTTGGTGCTGTTTATTTCAAATGCCTAATAAATCATTGCCATTTGGGGAGTTTGTATGTGCCATTCTTTCATTCATTGACAAAAGTTACTAATCCTTGAAGAAGTAAAGTAAATTGTTAGTATGAAAGGAATTAACTTGAAAGAGTTTATAGACAGAAGAAATGCCACATGAGCATGACTATTTCTTTCTAACTAAAGAGGAGTTTACATCAGTTGTTTATTACAGAATGCTGTGAGTCATTATAAGATTCACATAATAAAAAAATGTACATTTCCACTATTTTGGTTAAAATTGTAACATATGTTTTTATACAGAATGCTAAAATTTTCTGATTGCACAGAGAATTTACCATGATCACAAACACTCCTTTAACCAATAGAAAAATAAAATAAAAAGTACATCAAAGCAAGATTATCTTGATTTACTCTCTGCTTTTACTTCCTTCCAAATACTAACTTGAGTTCACTTGTCCTATTAAAATGTGTGGGCTCTGAGGGAAAGATGAGCAGAGCATTCCAGATTTGCTAATATAGCACATTTTGACAGTTTGCTGTGCATAACGTGATTGATCATCAGGTGAGAATAGAAATAAAAAGCAAAGGTGAAATCATGCCAACCTGAGGGAAATGAATGTCCTGTTAATCTTTTAATTATTTTTTAATAAATCGAGCTGACGTTTGCTTTTTAGAGTTTGTTTCACTGCTTTGATGTGTTCCACCTACTCAGCCAAAAAAAAAGTTAAACATTTTTAGTATATTATCAACAAGGCAACATGACATAGAAGATGAAGTGAACACGTTATTTGGGGTATGTAGACAATACATGACATTTCTTTCTTGGTAGTAAGAAAGAGTCTTGATTTTCTTATCCTCATGTTTTTTATTTGTTGACTTTTCCACTTATAATGAGGTGCTTTTAGACAAGTTAGTTAACTTTTCTGAAGGTAATTTTCTGTTATGTAAAATCAGATATTATTACCTACTTCACATAATAATTGTACAAGCCATCTTACATAGTATATAGACAACCACTTACATAATACTTGGCTTGCTCTTGGTTTGGCAAACATTAAGTTTGCAAATAATAAACACATTATTGTAGAAGACTGTCTTAGACAATCACCCATAGACAAGGGAGCATTGTGGAAATTCAGAAGTCCAGAAGAGAAGTTCCATTTATAAGAGGCTACTATGAATAATTGTATGCATACAAATTGAATAATTTAGAAAAAATGGATACATTTCTAGAAATTCAACCTACCAAGGTTGAATCATGAAGAAATAGAAACTCTGAACTAACCAATGATGAGTAGGAAAATTGAGTCAGTCATCAAAAAAATCCAAACAAAGCAGAGTCCAGGAACAGATGGTTTCCCTGATGAATTCTACCAAACATTTAAAGAATAATAAGACTTTTCCAAAAAATTTGAAGAGAAGGGGACCCTCCTCAATTCATTTATGAGGCCAGTATTACCTTGATACTCTGACACATATGTTTTCTTTTGTTCAGGTTTTACAGGTTTCTAATAGTGGATGTGGGCAGGGAAGTTATATATGTTTTCAATATATATAAAAATATATATATTGAGAGAGAGAGTCCTGCAGAAGTAGTGCCTGCTTGAATGTGGTTGGTAGGGTATAATAATTTATAGTTTTAATTTGAGTATTTCATATGAAATATCATATAATGTGCTTCACTGTGATAATGTTATGTTATAAAATTATATGCTAATGACTTTGTATTAAAGATTTTGTAATAATGAAGGGGCATTATTTGTGCCAGCCCTACATGTCAGTGTATGTGTGTACACATATAAATAAAATTATTGGTATGTACATATATGTACATAGTAGTACTACTTTGTACATATATACACATCAATAATTTTATTTTATATATATTTGATTTTTTAATTTTTTAATTTTAGTATCATTTTTATTGTTATTCTATTACAGTTGTCCTAATTTTTCCCCTTTTGTCCTACTCTGTCCATACCATGACCCACTCCCACAGTCAATCCCTATACTGTTGTCCATGTCCATGGGTCATTCATATATGTTCTTTGTCTAGTCCCTTCCCCTTCTTTCCACCATTACCCTCTTACCCAATCTCCACTGGTCACTTTCAGTCTGTTCCATGTTTCCATATCTGTGGGTGGTTTTATTTTGTTCATTAGTTTATTTTGTTCATTAGATTCCTCCTACAAGTGAAATCATATGGTATTTATCTTTCACTGACTGGCTTATTTCATCCAGCATAACACTCTTCAGCTCCATCCATAGTGTTAGAAAAGATAGGAGTTCCTTCTTTCTTTCTGTTGTGTAGTATTCCATTTTTAAAATGTGCCACTGTTTTTTTATCTATTCATATAATGATGGGCACTTAGGTTGTTCCCAGTACTTGTCTACTGTAAATAATGCTGCTGTGAACATTGAGGTGCATAAGTTCTTTTGAATTGGTGTTTCAGGATTCTTAGAGTCTATTCATAGCAGTGGAATCTTTGGGTCAAAAGACAGTTCCATTTTTAGTTTTCTGAGAAAATTCCATACTGTTTCCCCAGTGACTGCAATAGTCTGCATTCCTACCAACAGTGCACTAGGGTCTCTCTTTTCTGCACATTCTCTCCAGCACTATTGCTATTTGTTGATTTGTTAATGATGGCCATTTTGACAAGTGTGAGGTGATATCTCATTGTGGTTTTAAATTGCATCTGTCTGATGGCTACTGTAAAGCATCTTTTCATATGTCTATGGGTCATCTGTATGTCCTTCCTGGAGAAGTGTTTATTCAGATCCTTTACCCATTTCATTTTTGGATTGTTTGTCTTCCTGGTGTTGAGTTGTATGAGCTCTTTATATATTTTGGAGATCAAACCCTTGTCCGATGTATCATTGGTAAATATGTTCTCCCATATGGTTGGTCCCCTTTTCATTTTAATGAGTGTTTCTTTAGCCATGAAGAATATTTTTAATTTGATATAGTCCCATTTGTTAATTTTTCCCCTTTATTTCCCTAGCCCTAGTAGATATATCAGCAAACATATTGCTACATGGGATATTTGAAATTTTCCTGTCTGTGTTTTCCTCTAGGACTTTTATGGTGTCATGTCTTATATTTAAGCATTTTATCAATTTTTAGTTTATTCTCGGGTATGGTATAAGTTGAGTGTTTAGTTTCATTTTTGTGCATGTTCCAGTCCACTTCTCCCAACACCATTTATCAAAGAGATTATCTTTACTCTACTGTGTGCTCATGCCCCCTGTGTCAAATATCAATTGACTGTAGAGACTTGGGCTGATTTCTGTGTTCTCTATTCTGTTCCGTAGATCTCTGTGCCTGTTCTTATGCCAGTACCAGACTGTTTTGATTATAGTGGTCTTGTAGTACATACTGATTTTGGGTATTGTGATCCCCCTATTTTGTTCTTCTTTCTCAAGACTGGTGAGGCTATTAGAGGTCTTTTTTGTTCCATGTAAACTTAAAAATATTAGCTTTAATCTGTTAAACATGCCATTCATATTTTAACAGGAATTGTGTTGAGTCTGTAGATTGCTTTGGGTAGTATGGACATTTTAATGATGTTAATTCTTTCAATTCTTGTACACAGTATATGCTTTGATTTGTTTGTATCATCCTTAATTTCTTTCTTTAGGGTTCTGTAGTTCTCTTAATATAGGTCTTTACCTCCTTGGTTAAGTTTATTCCTAGGTAATTTATTTTTCTTGTTACTATAGTATATAGGATTATTTTCCTAGTTTCTCTTAAAAGGGAAATGTACCTTTTAAGCCTTCTGTTGTCTTGGAAGCTTTTTATATCTTCTTCCATTTTTAAAAGAGAGCCTTGCTGGATAGAGTAGTCTTTGTTGTAGGTCCTTACTTTCCAATACCTGGAATACTTCTTGCCACTCCCTTCTGGCTTGTAGTGTTTCTGTTGAGAAATCAGCTGACAGCCTTATTGGAGCTCCCTTGTATGTTATTAGCTATTTCTCCCTTGCTGCCTTTAAGATTCTCTATTTGTCTTTAAACTTTGCCACTTTAATTATGATGTATCTTGTAGTAAACCTCTTTGGGTTCATCTTGATTAGAACTCTCTGTGCTTCTTGAACTTGCATGACTTTCTCCCTCACCAAATTAGGGAACTTTTCTGTCATTTTTTTCCAAACAAGTTTTCTATCCCTTGCTCCTTTTTTCTCTTTCTAATATTCCTGTGATGTGAATGTTGTTATGTTTCATGTCATCCTGAAGCTCCCTTAAACTATCCTCTTTCATTTAGAATCTTTTTTCTTTTTATTGCTCTGACTGGGTATTTCTTTCTATCCTGTCTTCCAGATCACTTATTCAGTCATCTGCTCCATCTAAGCTAATTTTATCTCCTTCTAGTGTGTTCTTCATTTCAGATTTTGTAGTATTCATTCCTTCCTGGTTCTCATTCATAGTTTCTAGTCCTTTTTCATGCTGCTGTCATTCCCACTAAGTTCCTTGTAGTTGTCACTGAGTTTCTTGATCATCCTTATAACCCATATTTGAATTCTATGTCTGATAGATTGGTTACCTCTATTTTATTTATCTCTTTTTCTGAGGATTCCTCCATTTCTTTTGATTGAGGGTTCTTTTTTTTGCATCCACATTTTAGGTGACTCTTTTTGTTTGTTTCTGGATCTTAGGTTGCTCTGCCTTCCATGCTTGTCTTTGTGGGGTGGACTTCTGTGGTAGGATTTCTGTGGAACTCAGTGGTACAGCCTCTTTGATATCCTGATATGGGTACTCTAGGGTTGCCCTTTATTAAGTTTCTAAGGGCTCTCTTTGTGCATTTGGGCTTCCATTACTGGTGGCTCATTTGTTGTTGGGTTCTCCCATACAACTGGCTGACAGGGAGTCAAAACTTCTACCATGTCTTGTATGCTGTTGTATAGGTGCTGTTTAACACAGCAATACTACCCAGAAAACCAAATACACACCAGCAAAATAACCCCCTAACACATTAGTAATATCCATAGCAACTGAACAAAGATTAATAAAGTTGGAGAGAGATTAGGAATATTATCACATAGGAAAAGGAGTAAATGAGATGACTAAAGAAGAGTTGGGAAGAAGTAGGAGAAATAAGAGTATAAAATAGAAACAAGGCAAAAATGGAAAAAAATAAAATTTATAATGTAAGTAGAACAGGGAAGGGTAATGGCAAAATGAAGTAAGAAAAGGAGAGTGTATACTCTCCACGGAAGGCACTTTTCAGGCTTTGCCGAAAATTGTACATGTGTTCCCCCTGCCACTGCACCACCCAACTTAGTATGTCCTAGCTTATTTTCAATAATGTATAGTTTCTGATGAATTAGCTGTTTCAAGGGAGGGGCTGATCTGTGTAAGAGGGTTGGCTCTCTCTTGCTTGGTGTTGGTGGCAACTCTACATGAGAGCCAATACTGGGTGGAACCCTGATTTCCCCCTATTGCACCAATTTCTGATTTTCCTGCTTTGCTGGCCTCCATGAAATAGGGCTCAAAGAACCAGTGTATTTTGTCTCCCTGAGAGAAGTTCAAAATGGACACTTTAGGCATTCCTCTTGCTGTCTCTCTCAAGGAAATGCACCCTGCAGGATGTTCTGGAGCCTGCCCTGCTTGTTTTTCAGATCTTCCCCATCCTGCAGAAGGCAGTGGGGTCGGGGGTCAGGGGTCAGGGTGGGTACCACCTTTCCTTCATGGATATTTGATCTCTGCCAAGGAAGGGGACTCTGTCTGACTTTAAATAATCTCAAGTGCTCACCTCTCACCCTTCCAGCTCCCAGAACATTGCCCTTGCAGCAGACAGAGACCTATACTCTCCAGTCTGTGCAGCCTCTGTCCTGCCAGCTGTGTCAGGCTGGGGCCAAGAAACACCCTCACTTTGCACCTTTCTGATTAATCTGTCCAGCTGTGCTGAGTTGCAGCAAACTGTGCCCCCAGTCCTTTCCCCTGGTTGGCAGTGCTGTTGCATTTGGGGGTCTCTGCTTAATATGCCTCTGCTTCCCTTTTAAAAAGTCCATCTGGGCACCCCCACTGCAGCACTGAGTCACTGCCCTGCATTCCATACACACCACTGCTCCAAAAAGCCAAGAGTCTCTCACAGTCATGGCTGGCCACAGCCAGCCTCCTCTGCCTGACCTAGGTGCAGATAGAATCCCTCTCTCCCTGGCACTCCTGGTTAGTGTTTGTCACTGCAGCTATGGGTATGCTGCTAGCTGTGTGTGTATGTAGCCTGGATCTCCCTGGTTGCGTATATCCAAATAGCTCCTGGCCTGGGTCTGGGGGTTCCCTGCCCTGGGAGAGGAGGGAGCCACAAAGCTGCAATCTCTTACCAGGCTCTCCACAGCTGTGGGCATCATGCATAGGATATTTCCCTTTCCACCTATACAACTTCCTTACCTCCTGTTGTGAAGTATCTTCTGTATTCCTTGGCTTCCAAACTTCATATCAGCTAAGATTCAGCTAAGGTGAATGTTCAGTTTATTTTTCAGAAGATCAGCCTAGTGTCCGAGTTGGGTGCAACAGTAACTGGACTCCACTTTCACCTACTTGACCACCATCTTCCATCTCCCCCTACTTTTGATATATGTTTTAAATTTAGCCTTGAATCATTTAGAAACATTGCCTCAAACATTAGTATGTCAGATATGAAGCTTTATTCCTTGACCAAGCTGAATTACAAGAAAATACACATGGGTTGTCAGTGGCTTCCCTTAGCTGTTTTACTTGCTACACAAAGTGACTGAACCAGGCCCTATACTACAATTTTAATTAAATTATTGAAGTGTTGTGTCTCACCAAAATAAGTCATAGATTGAGTTATTGAAGACATATATGACACATTTTGTAGAACAGACAAAATAGACTTGCATTGATCCAATTGCTAATTTCTCCCTCCCTCCTTTTTTTACTCTTGATGTCTCAGATGCAGTGACATGGAAGACTGGGACTGGGACTGCCCTAGAACACACACAGCCAGACAGTTTAACCAGATCAATTATAACTGAAGAGATGTGAGTATTTTAGAAGATACGTGGTATCTAGAGCATAGGAATATTTTAATGATGAATTTTGGGAGTCAAAATTCTCACCAGAGAATTATTGGAAGTCAAAACATAAGTTATGATAAAGGAGTTTGGAAGAGCTCTAATCAATTAAGAAGAGAATGCTTGCTGCTGACTATAATAAGCCAGAAATGCCATTGCTATACACAGATGAAAAACTGTCATAAAAGGAAGGTCATTAGGTGACAGCAGAATGGCAATAACTTTGAACCATCATTAGTAAGCAAGGATAAATAGGGAGCAACCCTATAATCTTGTGCAACTGGGGACTGAACATATAAATTAGCAATAATTATTGTTTTCATTGGTGGGATGAATTAAGAAAAAAATTTTTTTAAGGTTTGAACATGGACTGAATAATGAATAAAACTTGAGGCCTTTAAGACAAATTGTTATTGAAAGAGTAGGAGTTTTGAAAAATATTGTGAAATAGATGAAGTGACAGCAGCCATAGAGAGAATTTGAGGAGGGAGGGGCAATTAGACAAAGATGACCATGGAAAGCTAATGGATGGAAACTGTGTGACTGCTGTCATTTACAAACTTAATTGTATGTGTATATGTGGTCTGTCTGGAAAAAATCCAACCACTGTTAATATAACAGAAACAATTTGCATGACATTGATGTAACCTTGCAGCCAAGGAGTGGATGGGAATGTGCATGTGTGAACAGTAATGACTTCACTGTACTAGTCAGTGGGGGTGGTAGACACTGTTGAGTGAGCATGTGTACTGTGTGGTTGTCTTATTCAAAATGACTGAGTAGAGCAATGAGTCTGCATCAAATTTTACATAAGCCTGAACATCCCTCCATGGATACTGTTTGGATGATTCAAAATGCTTTCGGGGATGATGAAATGAGTTCAGTGCATACGAGTGTGGGACAAATGCTTCAAAGATGGTAAAGAATCTTTTTAAAATGACTCGTGTTCTAGAAGACCTGCAACAAACAGAACACCTGAGAATGTTGAATGTGTATGGGCTGAAATCAACAAAGGTCAGTGACTAGCAGTGTGAGAACTACAAGCTTATCTGGGGATTCCCAAAACTACTGTGTCTGAGATTTTAATGCAGTATGAAATATGTCATGGCAAAATTCTTCCACAGCTTCTGCTACAAGAGTAGAAGGAACATTGAGCTGCAGTTGCCAATGGCTTGATTCAAACTGCTATCAATGAACCAGATTTCCTCAAGAAGGTCATAACTTTAAAGGGGACTGAGGTGTCATTGTCCCATGTACAACATTTCTTGTATCTTGTATCTTCTCCAAGAAATGTCTCTATTTGTCATATTACATGGCTGGATACTTTCTGGGAAGATTTTGTATATTACATATTATATATTGTATACATTATATTATGTTATATTATATTTTACATTAATTATATTCTCTTATATTATATTAGTATTATTATATACTGGAAAGTTGCTAAAAGAGTAGATCTTAAGTGTTCTCACCACAAAAAGAAATGTTAATTAGGTGAGTTAACAGAGGTATTAACTAATCCTATTGTGATTCATATATAAGTGCATTAAATGATCACAGTGTACAACATAAACTCAGAGTGTTGTATGTCACTTATATCTTAATAAACTAGGAAAAAGATAAAATATTATTTGTCTTGAGTAATGTTTGCTTTCATCTGAAATTAGGTTTACAATTAAAAATTATTTTTAAAACCTGCTACATTTAGATGGAGGTGTAAACAAGGTACTCACCTCCTTCCACAACCAAATAAAAATTACAACTAAACTACAGAAAAATCATCATCCAAAACCACTTGAAACAGAGCTGAATGGAAGTCCTACTCTAGGGAATTAAACAAGAAGCCACATTGAGTCTGGTAGGAGGGTTGGAGATGCAGAATTGACTGGTCCCACACCCACATCTAACAGTTAGAAATCAGGAGAAATATGTAAGCTGTGGAGGTCCCTCCCCCATGAGGAGTGAGGGATTCCAGACCCACAGAAGGCTGCTCAGCCCAGGGTTCCAATGCTAATAAGAAAATTACCTATAACTTCTGGCTGTAAAAACCAGTGAAAATTGAGGCTGAAGGAGACCCTGGAGTCCGAAGTAGTTCTTCTTAAAAGGCCCATACATCATAGACTAACTTGGGTTTGCTCCTTGGGAGCTCCAGCATGGGGGCAGGAGCTTGAAAGGCACCAGAGACATATGGGAAGGAACTGAATTGTCCATCATCAGGGCAAAAGCTGGGGGGCAGCTTTCTCCCAGAGAAAAGTGCTGACAGAGGCCATTGTTCCTTTGATGAGCTCTTCCCCTATAGAGCTGAAAGGTGGGTGCCATATCTGAGAATTCATCAACTTGGCTCACACTGTTTGCTCTACCCTGGTGATTCCCTGTGGTCCCACCCCACCCTACTTGTGGGCCCACCTAAGCTGTTTCCAGTGACTTTTCTATATAAATGGCCTGTCTTGGCTCATGCTTCAGATTTTTCTAGGATTTCTCAAAAAAGCAACATTTAGCCTCAGTGAGCCCTGCCATTATCACTAAATGACCTCAAGCCTAGCAGTAGCAAATGCTGAACTTAGTTAATAGCTTGGCCTTGTAGGGGTACCTCCAAGACCAGCCATTCTTAGATTTCTTTGTAGCTCATGCCAGGTAGCCCTGGACAAAACACAGGCGGTGGCTGACCTTGGCTTGCACCTCCTGGAAGACTCCATAGCCAGCACACCCAGTGGGCAGCTTCAGACCATGTCAAAGCACCATCCCCAACCACCTCCACAAGTGACACACTCAAAGTGTGGCTCAGTGGCCACCAGAACCCTGCTGAAGTAAGTCCGGCTCTGTGGACATGGACCACTGCACAGCTGAGCTACCATTGTGGTCAGAGGTTGGTGGTCAGTGGTTGCAGCCAATCCTTGCAACTGATTTGCCTCAGGATAAATATCTTTCACTGATGTGCCAACAGCATTCAAGACTCAACTACAACAGAAAGCTGTACACAGCCCACATGGCAGGGGCTGTGCCTTGCTTGCCCAGGTTAGGTGATTGGGGAAGCTGTGTCACTGGAACCTATAGTACACCTAGTGAAACATGACCCAAATGGAAGAACAGAGCAAAACTACAGAAAAAGAACTAAAGAAAATGGAGCTGAACAGTCTACTACATGCAGAGTCCAAAACATTGGTTTTAAGGGTGCTCAGTGAACTTAGAACCCAAATATCATGAAAAATACCAGTCAGAAATGAAGAATACACCAACTGAAATGAAGTATAATTTATGATGAATCAACAGTAGTGCAGATAAAGCCTAGAATAAAAACGGAGGCCTAGAATATAAGGAAGCAAAAAACAAACAAAAAAACAAATAGAACAAAAACAACAACAAAAACAACAATAAAAAGGAATCCAAAAAAATTAAGATAGTGTAGGAAGCCTCTGGGACAATTTCAAGTATTACAACATTAACATTTAAGGATGTTGGTGGGGAAGAGAGAGTGCAAGAAATTAAAAACCTATTTGAAAAATGACAGGACACTTCCTTAATCTTGTGAAGGAAATAGACACACAAGTCCAGAAAGCATGGAGTCTCAAAGAAGATGAATCTGAAGAGGCCCACACCAAGATGCATCATAATTAAAATGCAAAATGTTAAAGTAAATGAGAGAATCTTAAGAGCAGCAAGAGAAAAAGCAGTTACCTACAAGGGAACTCCTGGTGGACTGTCAGCTGATTTCTCAACAGAATCTTTCCAGGAAGGAAAGGATTGGGAAAAAATAAACAAAGTGATGAAAAGCAAGGGTCTACAACAAAGATTACTCCACCCAGCAAAGGTGTCATTTGGAATGGTAAAACAGATAAAGAGCTTCTCAGGCAAGAAAAAGCTAAAAGAGTTTATCACCAACAAACCAGTATTATATAAAACATTAAGTGATAATTTTTAAGATGAACAAGGAGAAGAAAAATATGAATAATAAAGTAGCAAAAAATACATATATATCAATAATTAAATCTAAAAACCAAAGTAAGCAAACAAACAGAATAGAAACAGACGCATAGATAACAGAGAACAATTTGACTTTTGCCAGATGGGAAGGAGGTGGGAGGGATGGGTAAAAAAGGTGAAAGGGTTAAACAGTATAGTTTGGTTGTTACAGAATAGTCATGGGGAAGTAAAGTGCAACATAGGGAATATAGTTGATAATATTCTTTTAACTATGTATGGTGTCAGATGTGTATGAGATTTATCAAGTATGTAATGTCTAATCACTGGGGTGTACACCTGGAACTAATCTAACAATGTATGTCAAATTTATTTAAAAATTAAAAATAATTAAAAAATAAAGCCTGATACATTTATAGAATTGATTTTGTGGTCCATCATGCAGATGTTGCTTGGAGTACATAAGAAACATATTTTAAATGATTGAATTGATAATAAAAAATCTTCCATAAGTAAAATGTTATCATGTATGTAAATCAAATATTAAAAATAAAGAATGACACATATTAAGTAAAATAGCACATACTATGAAAAGTACACAAAGAGATGAAAGGCATATTTAAATTATTAGGACTAAGTTCCATGTTATTTATGTAACTCAGGATATAGTCTATCTTTCTTTTTATAAAATAACTATTAATATGTTCAATTCCTGTTGGTTTAAAAAGGTCAGAGAAATTAAAATATTAATTAAGGATATTGTGATTAATGAATGTCACCAGTATAGATACCCATCTTAGCCCAATAATGAATAAAATCTACTAAATTACAATAGAAATATAATTTCATTAGGCAAAGGTAGTCAAATGAGCTCAGAAAGTATGAACATTACTTATTTATTCATTTCTTTGAAAAATAATTAGTAGTTACTTTCTACTTGTCAGATATAATGTCAATTTCTATGTCAAATTACAGAATTAAATAAAGCATTCTCTGGAATGTATTATCAAATAAATGTGAAAACTATAGAGAAGGAATTGGATTGATGAAAATTACACTTCAGATAATGTCAGTTGATACAATGAATGCAAACACAGGTGTAAGAGCTAACTTGGAGCTGAAAACCTAACAGGAAATCAGGAAGTAAGAGAGACATGCTGTTAAGGTAACTTATCATTCAAAATGGCATTGATGACAATATTATGACTTTCTTCTACAGATGACTATGATGAATTATTATGAGAAATAGGTAAAAGAAGCAAAAAGGGGGCAGCATTAGATACATCATTTCTGATTTAGTGAATAAAGTAAAAAATGAAAATCACCTACAGAAATAATAGCTATAGCATCTTCATTCTTTATCTCAACAGATAACTTAATATTACCTAATATTCCTAGAGGCAAATTTTGTTTGTTCTAAGCACAGTTTAAGATATAATGACATTTACAAATATGTATGTTTTAACTTTTTAAAGTTTGATTGACTGCATATGAAAAGACTGTATGGCATTTTTTTTATGATTCCCATTGTGGAAAAAGAAAATGACAAATGTGTTGTTCATGTTGAGAAAAATAGTAGACAAAGAGGGCACAGAAAGAGTTCTTCCCTTACATGATTTTAAGTTGAGGAAATTGATTATAAGTATTTGTCTTTGTCATTCTTTTCTCATAAGGAAAAAGGAAAACATATTGACAGATAAAATGCTTATCTATTTCTTTATTTTGCAAAAGAATTTGTTCTCCTTAATAACTGTCACTTACAGAATATTTTCCATTAGGGCTATTTCCATTGGAGTTTGGGGAAGATAATGGATACACACAGGTTTTTTATTGCCTCTTAGAAGGTAATTTTAACAAAATAATAATGTCTTACTTAATAAATATTGGTAACTTGTCTGATATTTGAGGCACATACACATATGCAATATATATTTTGCCCAAAAGTATCGCATGGTACATGGCTATAATCTATTTTATTTCACTTGAATATATTTTTATTCTTTTTGTTTATTTGTCTAATGAAGAAATATTAATTCACTAGTAGCTATTAAGAATCTACTAAGGAGCAAAAAGGAAAATGGACTCATGGACATAGACAACAATGTGGTGGTGGTAGGGGGTGGCATAAGGGGATTAAATGGTAATGAAAAAATACAATAAAAATTTATAAGGTGTGCATCAAAGACATATTAAAATATTTATATTTATTAAATGAGAGGATTTTCTTGTAAAGGAAATACCTGAACTGGGAAACTTAGCAGAAGATTTTGACATTCTATCATATAAAATCAATTAGAAAGTTAGGCAACAATATATATATATACTAAAAAATAATCATTATATTAACTCAGGGTTTTTATTTCCTCTTACCATGTTTGAGACCACTAGAACCACCCACTTAGTCTCATTTGAGACACTCAAAATACTTTTAAAAAATTTCAGGTATGCTCTAAAACCTCATTCTAGAATAATACTTTTTTAGTCCTGTGTTTTTAAAAGAGGGTGAAGCAGCTCAAGTGCCCATCAGTGGATGAGTGGATTTACACAGTGGAATAATACTTAGCCATAAAAAAGGAGGATATTTTACCTACCTCTTGAGACAGCATGGATGGACCTAGAGGGTATTATTCCAATTGAAATAAGCTAGTTAGAGAAAGACAAATACCATATGATTTTACTTATATGTGGAATCTAATGAACAAAATAAACTAACACAAAAAAGAGAAACAGACATAGATACAGAAAACAGACTGACAGCTGTCAAGACAGGAGTTGAGGGGTTGGGTGAAAAGGGGAAATGATTAAGCAAAAAAAAAGCCTCATACACTCAGATGACAGTATAGTGACTATCAGAGAGAAATGGGAGTGGAGGAGGTAAGAGAGGGTAAATGGTGACAAAAGGAGACTAGACTTTGTGTGATAAACACACAATACAATGTACCAATGATGTGTTATAGAATCATACACTTGAAACCTGTATATTTTATTAACCAATAAATTCAATAAAATACATTAAAATAAAAAAAAGATGGTATGTGAAAAATTCACCTCACAAAATCAGCCCTCTTTGATGACTCATGTGAATAATTTTAGATGAACATGTAAGTCAGTAAGTACCTGGAAATTGTTCAGCTTGCTCTTGAACTGTGGGTCACACCAAGGAGACAATGTATCAGAGGCCTTTTACATATGTCACTTTACTAAGTATTTCTGTTGCAAAGAATGTAAAATAAGAATTGGAGTCTATTTTTTAAGAATGACAACAAAGTTTACAAATTTCTAAAAACTATTTGCCATGCAGTAGAAGTGTTCTGGATCCTGGGCTGGCTAGTATCTTGATAGAGTTCTTTCCCTGATGGTCTAATCAAGTTTGCTTGTATTCCATATTGTGTACCAGAAGTACATTTGCTGAAGTGGATAAGGAATCTCTCAGAAAATATGGCTACCTGGGTTCCCAGTATTCTGACTTCCAGCTTCTATGTTTTACTGTGATAATCAGGGAATATTGTAACATACATGTAAACAAGTTATGCAGTTATATATGTATTTTTAATGTTTACTGAAATTTAGATTCACAAGAAATTGCAAAGACATTACCTTTCACCTAGTTTTCCCCAAAGCTTTTTGTCTTATAAACTATAGTGTAATATCAAAACAAGTGTTGTTAGTTTTTTCTGATTCACCTTCAGATATTTCTGGTTTTTGAAATAACGGGTGACACTATTATCCAGAACATTTTATATATTATAATGTGATACTCTGTAGGTCTTATTTTAATCTCCTGCTTTACCCAGCCTCTTCCGGAATCATGCAGGTGTGGGGAGAGGGGAAGCTGCCTTGTTATTTATTGCACAGTGGTGGTGGAAGTCTAGGTTCCCCAAGGGATCTAGGGGAGGGATCCTTCATTACTCTGGGATCCTTACTAGGCATCTGCCCTGGCTGTGAGGATGAGAAGCAACTTGTCACTGCCCTTACTTGATGAGAAGGTCTTGTTACTGCTGGAACGTGGTGAAATTGGCTTCTTCCCACTACTGCTTCCCCGATATCATCCCAACTGAGAGCAGCAGGGGTGCTCACTGCTCCAGGGTGGTGTTGGAAATCATGGGTTCTCACTATGGCTACTCTGACACCAGCCCTCGGTGGGAGGAACCAGGTATTTTATTATAACTGGGCAAGGCTGGAAATCTAGACTTCCCATTTCAGGCTTTGATGATGAAGGTAGAGGGGTAGTCACTGTTTTTTTCCATGTGTTTGACCATTGTAGGGCAATTGTCTAAAAATATTTAATCTTGCTTTTTATTCTTTTCCTGATATTTTGACCATAGAAAACAATATTTGGGGCTGTTTTTGTTGTTCCAAACTTTTTCAGTGCTCAGTTTGTGAGATATGAAGCAAAATGAAAACCCAAAGAAACATGCTTACACTTTAAAACAAAAATCTTTACATTGAAAGATAACTATTAACCTTCTAACACTCATCAGAGTTTTAATTTTGGGGGGGGCAAGATAGACTTGGGAATTTCAACACTTATTTAGGCAATACATAAATATTCTTGCACATAAATTTTTCAGACTTGATTCAAAATATAAGGAACTAGATACTATGCAGTGTTATAGAGAGCCACACATTTCAGTCCCTGTCAATGGTCTAAATAAAATGCCAGTGGTCTTCAGACTGTGGTTCTGAAGGAATTCCTCTGCCATTTGTCTTCCTAAGAATTTCTCACATTTATTAAACAAATACATATTATTTTACCATTATAAGTAATCATAAATGCAAATCAAAGTTTCTGATTAAGAATATCAGTTGTCAACTCAAATGAAAATAATTCTAGTCAAATGTATGGAAATATGATTTAGGTAATGTTTAGCTTTAATACAAATAAATGATGGATTTAAAAATGTTTTTAAATATTAAAAATACTTTTAAAAGATTCTATGTTAATTTTGGACACAATGATAACAAATGAGGTTTTTATGAATCTTATATTTAATAAAACTTTACCAAAAATTAAATAACTTAAATACCTTTAATTCTAGTCATGTCAATGGCTATTCTGTGAAAATATCTTTATGGTTAAAATTAACCTATAGTTCATTTAGTTTAATAAGCTAATGAATGAGATTTTGAATATTACATCAAATCCTTTACATTTTAAATATTTTTTCAGGTGAGTGATAGACTCAAAAGGAAAACAGAAACAATATTTAAGACTCAGTGTAAGAAAAGAAGGATCCAGAGAGCCTTCACATCTTACTCTGTGCTTCTCCAGTAGCTCATTATATGATAAATCATAGCTTCCTTGCACTATATCATTATCATTGTCACCCAAATGCATTCAGAACTTACCAAAGTATAAATTACTGCTCAAGAGAAAGCCACACTAGAGCATGCACTCACATTTTTGAGCTTCTGAAATATCCTCTGATAAGATAATTAACCAAATAGTAACTAGTTTAAATATTTATTAGCCACCACAGTGACCAGTTATCAATCTTCTATTTCTCATTTCTAAAATGAAGACAAATAATTGCTTCGCAAGTGTTTTGTACATTTAAAGGGAAAAGGACGCTATATTTTAGGAAATTATTGAAAAGAGCATTACACTTATCTTTGTTCTCATTATGGACTTTGTGATTGACAAGTATAAAAATAGACATTTCAGGTGATTAGAAAACAAAACAAACAACAACAAACCCTCAAACCTTACCTAAACCTTTTACCTGTTCCAAATAGAATTAAATCTAGTGATTTATCAGGAAAATTCTACTCATTCTCCAAAATTGAGTCCTTCTCTTTTCTCAGTGAAGCCTTCTTGAATTTAAAGGTTGTATGTTCATAGTACTCACCACAGAGTTCTGGGATTATGTAAATATGTTTTCTTAACACTTTGAAAACCCTGAGGACAGAGGCAATCATCTTTAGAGTTCCATTTTGAAGCGCAATTCAGTGAATGTTTGAATTTAAATAAATACCTGAGGAAGGAATATAGGAAAACATTGGTATACAATGTTTTCATTTTGATGCAGGCAAAACAAATTTGTTAGTAATAATAAGATACATTTTTAAATTGTTGTTCTTTTAATGGTTTACTTTGTAGTATGTACTTTATATATATTTATTTATTTTTAATCATTTTATTGTTGTTCAAGTACAGTTGTCTGCATTTATTTCCCACCACTCTCCCCCAACCCCAGACATCCCCACTTCCTTCCCCTGATCCCACCCCACCTTAGTTTTGTCTATGTGTCCTTTGTACATGTTCCTGAAAACCCTTCCCCTCTCCCCCACAACGTTTTGAAATTCTTTGAATATCTTACCTATTTTGTTAACAATTTTTGTTTTACAATATGACTGATTGTATGCCTGGGACCTTTATTAAGTCTATTTTATTACTTCAGTCTTAGCAAATGACACCTCACAAGAAATAAATCCTGTATCATTGCTTTAAAATAAAATATGGTATTTTCTTATTAGCATCCATACCATCCTCCAATTCAACACATACAACTACTCTAAATTTACGTGATTCAAAGGGATAGTAATCAAGAAATAAGGACAGATAGATTGGTGAAATAGAAAAGCAGTCAATAATAAAAACAAAAATCTACTTTATAAAGGCCCTAAGATAATTCAGTGGTGAAAAAGTTAGTCTTTTCAACAAATGACACTTGAAAAATTAGATTTTCATATGTGAAAATGAACTTGATATTGCCCTGGGGACCTAAATGGAAGCACTTTATCTATAAAGTGTCTACAGGAAAACAAGTGAAGAAAATATTTATGATCTTACATTGGCCAAAAAATTCTTAGATAAGATAAGTAAAGTATAAACCATAAAAATATGTATAAAATGGCTTTTGTTAATGTTAAAAACTCTTTTTCTTTGAAAATTGCTGTTTGGTAAAGGAAAAAGTCACAGACTGAAAATGTATTTGGCAGTTATGTGCCTAATAGATATATTAAAAACTTTAATCCAATAATAAAAACACAGAAAAACAATAATAAAACAGGTAAAATGTTTGAACAATATTTTACCAAGGAAGATATCCAAATAGCTAGAGAGCATTTAAGAATATGCTCAACCTTTTTAGTTATCAGTAAAAAACACATAAAGACCACAAATGAGATATAACTATGCAACCACTAAAATAGCAACAGTTTTAAAAGATTGACAATATGTCATGATGTTCAGAATTTGGAGCAACTAGAAGTCTTATACATTACTGTTGGGAATGCAAAATTAAATATTCACTTTGGAAAACATTTTGACACTTGGTTATAAAGGTAAAACTCTTGTGAAACTTCCATTCTATCCCTAGGTATTTTATCCAATAGAAATGAAAACATGTTTACACAAATGCCTGCATGCAAATATTCGTATCAGCTTTATTCTTTATAGCAAAAAGAAAAAGAAAAAATTAGATACAACCCACATATGCATCGACTGGTGACTGTATAAAGAAATTGTGGTATATCCATTTAATATGATATTATTCAGCTACAATGATGAATGGATTGTTAATGTATGTAATACAATGGATGAATCTCAAAAGCATATATTTAGTGGGGGAAGACACAATATAAATACTGCATGATCCCATTAGTATGTCATTTTGGGAAAGAGAAACTATAGGAATGGAAAAAAGAAGAGTGTTTGCCCAGGGATTAGGTTGAGAGAAGATATTGACTACAAAGAGACATAAGGGAATTTTGGGAGGTAATGGATGTGCATATATTAGTCAAAACATATCAAGCTGGATGTGAAATGTCAGTTTTATTGTCTATCTATAAAGAGGCATACTTACACATCTTAATGAGATTTACCAAACTGCTTTAGCAAAATCTATCTCCCATCTCTGATCCTCATCAAATTCTACTCTTATTTCTAGAACACTTATAACTTTATAATATAATATTTATTTACTTGTTATGTTTATGGCTTATGGTCTGTGTCTCCTGCTAGAATGCAATTTCCACTACTAGTGTATAGAGCAGTGTGCCACCCAGATTTTCCCTTCAGTATCGAGTCACTTATTACCCTTAGTTTTTACAAATGTTGGAGTTAAAGAACTCCAATATGAGTCTTTCTCCAGGAATTTTCCCAGGTCCAAGAGAACCACAAGGTCCCATCCCCTTTATGGAGAAAGCACACACTTGTTGAGGTCAGCAAAGTATAGCCTGCGGAGCAGATCTGGCCTACAGTTTATGTTTATAGGCACAGAAGATACAAATGTTTTTGTGTGTTTTTAAAGGGAGCAAGAGGAAGAAAAGAAGGAGAGAAAAAGAACAGGAGAAAGAAAATATGTGACAGAGAATGAATGTGACCCATACAGCCCAATATATTTACTACCAGGTTCTTATAAAAAAAAGTTTGCTGCCCCCTAGATTGGCGATGTAGGGATGTAAAAGCCTCTATTTCTAGAGGCACAACTCTGAAGAAACATCCATAAGATTGGCTGAGGCTTGTATGTGAGTGTGAATGCTAATTCCTTCTTTTATTCCTCCAGAAATATTGATGTTAATGATACTTGCAGTAAAGAACTTGGATACAAATCTCTGTTTCAGAGTCTATTTCCCAGGAAAGGTGACCTAAGACAATTTGTCCAGATTGGTCCAAGGAAGCAGACTCTACAATAAGACTGGGTTAGGATCCCTCACCGGTGAGCTAGTGAGGAACACTTCTCTGGTGGTGAGTAGAGTACTAATAGCCTTGGTAGGTAATAGCAGTGCAATTTTAAAATTGTACTGACAGTCAGTTAGGATGGACTAACTATAAAAGAATTTGGTGACAAATGCAATATCTCAGAGAGTGAGCTTTGGGTGAGAGTATTAATTATAGCAACAATGGAATCAGACGTGTTTTGCTGAATATCATTGCCCTATTTCAGAAATACAATGAATGAAAATCTTGTGTGCAAAATAGCAGATTTTGGTTTAGCAAGGTTAATTGAAGACAATGAATATACGGCAAGACAAGGAGCAAAATTTCCAATCAAATGGACAGCTTTGGAGGCCACACTACATGGTCGATTTACAATAAAGTCTGATGTATGGTCATTTGGAATTGAGAGTATATGATCACTAAATAAAGATGAAGTATAAAGTCAGAGCATCTCCTTAGTAGCATGTAAAAATGTCCTTTATCTTGCCTGAACCAAGAGTATAGAAAAAAATAGACTCAGGTTTAGGAATTAATAATAAAAGTAATACAGATTTGTACAACGAGATTTGAATTCTCAAGTATTCAAATCAGCTTTGCTAAGGTCAGAGCTGTGGCTGGGGAGAGCCGAGACCCTGACAATATCCAGGGAACATTCAAGTCAAAGCAAGCAAAACTCAAAGGACAAAAATTTTGTTTGTGAAAATTTCATGTCCCCCTAAATTCCACAGCTATGACCTAGTTCCAGTTAAAGACTACTGCCTCTTGCTTAAAGAAAATATGCAACATGTATCCCCCCAAAGCTGAATCTCTCCTTACCTTCCTACTACCAGATCAATAAATAGATCAAGTAACATCATAAACAGGCCAAAGGAGTGCTGAACCTGCTTAAGAGAGAAAAAGACTATACCCCAAAGAATTGTGGAACCTAGCCATTATGTGTGGGTAAAACCAAGAAAATATATGTGAGTGGATTCTAAGGTGGCAGAATTGATGAGGATGAATGTAAGATTTGATAAGGGAACATTTATATAAGACTGTTTTCTCATAGAACACAGTAGTTAGCTCCCTGGCAATAACTGAAAGATGGTGCTTCTGAGAGAGCTTTTGGAAACTTGAAGAAAGTAATGGCTTCCATTAAATAAGGTGGGAATGACAAAAATCCCGTGGCAGAAACTGTAAAAAGGAATTAAAGAGCTTGTAGAACTTGACATGCTAGTGTAGATATACTTTGTATATTAGTGGGGCTTTCTCAGAGAAACAGAATGATGATATATCAATAGTATATATATATGGTTCTCACAATTACGAAGACTGAGATTCCTAGGATAAACTGTTGACAGGCTGGAGACACCCAAGACAGCCAATGGTATAGTCTCGAGTCCAAAGGTCTGATCATCATGTCAGCTAACAGTATAAATTCTATTCCAACTCCAAGTCCAAAAGAGGGAGAAGACCAACGTCCCAGCTCAGAAAGAGTAAGGCAGAGAGAACAAATAATCCCTTACCCAACCTTTTTGTTCTATTCAGACCTTCAAAGGATCGGGCAAGGACAAACCACATTGGGGAGAGTAATCTGCTCCACTCATTTACATGTCAATCTCATCCAAAAACACTGACAGAAACACCCAGAATAGTGTTTAACCAACTATGTAGATTTCACATGGCTCAGTCAAGTTGACAGGTAAAATTAACCATGACAAGTAATCAGCCTTTTTCACTCAGCCCCACCAGTTTATTTTATTTTGAAAGATCAAGAAAATTGATCCAAATTCAGACATATGCTACAATCTGGATAAAACTTGAGGAAATTTATGCTATGTGAAATAAGCCACTCACAAAAAGATACTTTATGGTTCCACTTATATGAGGTTTCTAGAGTAACAAAAATCATAGACACAGAAAGTAGAATAATGGTTGCCAGGGGCTGGAAGGAAGGAGAATGAGGAGTTATGGGCTACTGCTGATGGAGTTTCAGTTTTGCAGATGAGAAATATTCTGAAGATGGATGGTGGCGATGGTCACACACCAATATGAACATACTGAATATCACTGACATATATTTAAAAAAGATTAAGGTGATAAATTTTATGTTATGTATATTTATCTCAATAAAAATGTTCAACACTGAATATTATCATGATAATATATATAGGGAAAAAATCAAGAGATCTTAAATACCTATGTTCTTAAATCTTTATGAAGAAACATCCAGTAGCATGGCGCCTGATAACAGCCTTGAGGGAAATTGCTTATTCGTGATTTAAAGGGAACCATGTCATCTCTTGAATTACTAACATTATTTCCTCTTGCACCTGGATTCTCCTTGGCAGTCACCCTTCCAAACACAAGCCAGATTTGACCCTGCTGAGCTTGAGAGCTCTGATGAGCTTGTAGCCCAAGGTGGTGTAGTAGTTTTAAGACTGCATTGCAACAAGAGTATATCTGTCACAGATGAAAATGCAGGAGCGTATTTCTGTCTTCATGTAACCCATTCATTGCTGTTTATAAACCTAAAGTTCTCCAGGGAGTAACACAAAATCACATAATGTTTCTGTGTGTTACAATTTGTATGTGATGTTGATCTCTAGCAGACAGACGTTTTTTATAATAACCCAAATGCTCCCTCGTGAACACACACACACAGACATTGAAAAATAAAAATTAGCCTAGTGATTCAAGTTAAAGTCAGCATTCCATTTTTATGAATTACATTTCATTTCATCTGCTCTGGTTTCGTATGAATAATACAGTTTTAGGTGTGATTTTGTATTTGCTGTCTCCCCAGTGTCTCAGTGGGATAGTTCTCAGTGTGTCCCCGGCTAACCTCTAAGTGGGATGCCCCTTTGGGCTGCTCCTGGCTATTTCCCACGTGTATATTTAAATACTCTTGTTGATTTATTTTGACTTTAACTGATAAAGAATTAACATTTCAGAAGTGTCATGATTTATCAGTGTCATTGCTTACACACACTAGTTACTTACAAAGACACTAGCTTTCCTAGGCGGTAGTCGGTATGTCAAATGTGAAGGTTATAGTGTGTGGGCCGTTGGTTTTAAGATTATGATGTATTTTCTTAAATGCATTAGTTATATTGTTGATTATGTATTTTCACTGTTCTTTTTTAAAAGATTTTATTTATTTATTCTCAGAGAGGGGAAGGGTGGGAAAAGGAGAGGGAGAGAAAGATCAGTGTGTGGTTGTCTCTCATGAGTCCCCCACTAGGGATCTGGCAGGCCACCCAGGCATGTGCCCTGACTGGGAATCAAACTGATGATCCTTTAGTTCACAGGCTGGCACTCAGTCCACTGACCACACCAGCCAGGGCTATTTTTGCTGGTCTTTCATAAAGCAAAAGTTTACTTACAATGGTACATATCAAACTATATCCATTATTACAGAATCAGAAGTCTATGGAGAATGAAAAATAAAGCACTAAGTTAACTGGAAAGAAAAGAACACAGCAAAAATATTTTACTAATTCAGAAACTATATAATAAACACCTACTATTTTCAGGTACTGAAGTTATAAAAATGAATAAGGTATAACATATAAGAATAGCATATATGAATAGAATAGAATAAATAAGTCATGACCTTATTGTAGTACCAATAATTGAACAACATATATTTCAAATAAGACTGATAAGGGTGTCTGCACATAAATAGATGTTACTCTACACTTTAAAGTAATTACATATGACAGATGTGAGGAAAATTTGTTTTTTTAAAATATTTTTCCAGATAGTGACCTAATAATCTAGAAAGTTAATATCCATTTTAACTCCCATGAAATGTATGGATCTGGGAAAATCACTTTGACACTTGAGCTGGTTCCAGCTGCATAGATGAGGAGAACCAATAACCCACTTGCCAAGTGGCAGGGCCTCAACATAGTCCCAAGATGGGACATGCTCTGTGGGCCATTAGTCATATAACCCTGTTTGTTGTCATGGCTCTAATACTCTTCTGCTAGTCTTGCTGCAGCGAGCCTACTCAGCAGCATTGGCCACATTTGGACTTTGGCATCCTGGGGAGTTGTCTTGCTCTTTACTGCAATGGTGGCTTGTTCCTCAAGAACTACATTGTTTTGACACTGTCATTTTCTAGAATCCAGCCTTTCAAAGGAAGATGTTAGAGAAGATATTTTAGGACCTAGGTCCCTTGCTTTACCGCTTAGGTTTCTCCTTCTCAACAGTCCACTCATAGGCTGGAGGACTGAGAAGCACTGTCAATGCCTGTGGGGAAGACAGACTTGGGTCAGAAAAGATTCATGCACAGTCTTGCCATGTACTCTGAACCATTACTCAACAATTAGGCCTTTCAGACTAACTATGGATATTTTCTGCCATGTGCTTATTTTCCAGATATGTGGCAGGAGTCAGATCCTTTTCCTACTAGATTGCTCAGTACTTTAGCACAATGTTTGGGCATTTTTTTTTTTAGCTGTAACTGTAAATGAAGATTGACTCCTGGTTTTTATACTATCTCCCTTTTTTTTAAAAACTCATTTCCATGTTTTTATCTCTAATCACTACTTAAGTTTTGGTGTTGTCTAGAATTCCATACTTAACTTTCTTGTCTTCTCCATTCATCGCTGATTTCCTAAGTTATCTAGGTGATCTCGGTGATTTTAACGACTACCTAGAAACAGTATTTATCAGGTCCCTAACTAGAGCCTTACTTTTCCATAAAATCTAGACATGCATATCTGATGTCCTACTGAACTTCATAATTTATAGTTTCCACAGTCACTTACACTCAGGATGGTGAAAGCTGAACTTGTAATATTCATTTCCATATTAGTTATTTCTCTTGCATTTATTTTCTAATCTAGTAAATGTCTTTCTTATCATTTAAGTTTAGAAATAGAGAGCCTCAAGAATCTCTTGGCTCTTTTATCCCTTATATCCCATCAGTCACCAAGTCCATTTAGTATAGTTTCCATTTTAATTAATTAATTAATTCATCCCACATGCATTAAAGTCTTACTGAATGACTCTGTATGTGTCATGCAGTGCTCTAACAGCTTGAAGCTCTGGAACAATTAAGTTCTCAAGGACCTTGTATTTTATTTCTGGAGACACACAAGTGGTTATAAGCAAAAAAAAAAAAAAACAGATTGTGTTTAATTCTAGGAAGAAAAATAAAGCAAAGGTGCTTTAGATCATCAATAGTTAGTGGATGGAGAACTAGCTCCTGAAGACTTTTCTGAGAAATACACCTTTAAGCAAATACACAAAAGAATAAAATTGACAGATTTTTGGAGAAAAATGTTCAAAAGCAAAGAGAATTGTAAGTTACAACAAGCTTGCCATGGTGAAGGAAGAACAGAAAAATCTAAATTAGAATTGGAATGATTTTAGAGATGTCAACTAAAGCTAGATTATAGGATCTTATAGGATTTTATATTTCATTTGGATAGAAAGCTGTTAGTTTTAGAAAATAGAAATAAACTGACCTGATTCCTAAAATGTTTTAACACTAGTGATGTACTACTAACTATTTATCAACTGACTTTTGAAGAAGAGTAGAATATTTGTTACTATCTATGGTATAAATATGCCCAAAATGGCCAAATTCATGCTACAAATGTGACATCACTAGAGGCAGATTTGGGAAGAGATGAGCACAATTGTCTCTCTTGACCTTTAAGAATAAATGAATACTGTCTCCTGTTTTTTTCAATACCTCTTTGAGTATTGTTTTAGTTCTTTCTACGCGTCTTTAATGTGCCGCTTACATGCCACAATATAGCACTGCCTATTCTCCTGTGTCTGATTCTGATCTAGATTCCCATTCTCTAACAATGTACCACTTAAACTGTGGGTAGTGCAGCTAACACACCGAATATTTAATTTGTCCAATTTTAAACATTTAGAATTATAAAAATAAAATGTGACTCTATTATTGCAAAATGTTGTATATGTGTAGAATGTGGGTGTGTAAATATTTTTCAACTACAAGATTTTATGAAATCTAAATGGAAATAAGTTATTCCCAATGAAACGGTAGAGTCTGAATTATAATGTATGGTAAATGCAAAAGACAAACTGGATATCTAACACTGAGTATCATTGAAAGAATGCCAAATATATGATTATCAACCTTTATTTTTAATTGATATGTTGAACTGATAATATTTTTTATCTTTTGGGTTAGATAAAATCTATTTTTAATATTTGATTTCAAGTTTTTTTTTTACTTTTGTTCAATGTGCCTACCAAAAGTAAATATATATATGTGTGTGTATATATATAGGTTACATTATATTTCTATTAGACTGTTCTAATTTTTTAATTTTTTGGTTTATGCTGTTACGGTTGTTCCAATTAGACTGTTCTGATTTTGATTCTTACTAATCTGTGTGTGGTCCACTGACAAGCAGCATTGGCATTACCTGGGAGCGTTTTCAAAATGCAAAATATCAGACTCCATCTGAGTTCTGCTATGTGGGAGATGCCCTGTCCAGCAGAGCTCTCCCAGCTGCTGCAGATGAAAACAAATCATCTCAGACACAATCTTGTTCCAGCAGCAAAGGGGGTGGTGATTCCCTCTTGTGGAGAATGCCCTGAGCCCTTCTTCCAAATGGCTTTTATTGGGAATGGTATGTGTAGGTGTATACAGCAGGCATGCTAGCTCATCAGCCAATGTCAAAAGGCTATAGTCATACAAAAACAAGTATTATCTATAGACAACAATTAAAGGAACACAGAGATCTGCCTCAGGGTCTGTATCTGTTAGTCATGCTGATGCCAGAGGGTCTTTAAGATGTGTTTGATGAGATAAAGAGTTTATCCCTTACGCCTTGAACTTAAATATCCAGTTTATATCCACAAGGCTATCCAAAGCAAAGCAAGCTTCAAAGGATACAATGTATTTATCAGGCCTGATCTCCCACAGGGAACCCTGGGTGTTGGCATCAGGGTGTGCCTGCCACCTGTGTTTCCTGCTTTTTCCAGTGAAACTTACTGGCCTCTTTCAAGGCCGGCTCTTGAGGGGCTATAGTCTCCAAAACCACACAGAGCAGTCCCCAACACTACTAAATACAACCTGAATTTTGACAAATTCCTGGAGTGATTTGTGTGCCCATTAAATGTAGACAAGCAAGAATCTCAACTATGCAAGATGAGTCTTCGCAATCTATTCCGCTTCAATTCTACTCTTCTCGCTACTGTTTCCTTTAAAACTATGTTAGCCTGTATTGAAAATCTTTAAAGGGTATAGGTTAAAATTCATATAAGGTACAGACTTATTTAACCAGAGACACAAGGTTTCTTGATTATAACTCTCCAAACTCCTCTCTGTATCTAATAGTTTATACAGTCATTAATAAATTACTTGTTCTCCAAACACATTCTGCTATTTTACACTTCTCGTTTTTGTACATGTTGTTTCCTCTACACTGAATATCCTAGACCACCTGGGGACATATTTTTTGCTAAAATAAATCATTCAAAACTTTTCAATAAGGGAAAGAGGATGCCAGCAGTTCCTTTTATTATCATACTGAGGGACTGTTTATTAGAGCCACACAAAGAGTATTTAATTTGTTCTAGAAGACTGTGCCATTGTTTGTGCTATCCGTTAACAATCAATGGCTTAGACTTTCTTAGGTTCCTGTTAACTTGCATATTGTACCCAGGAAATATGCAAGTGAACTTTAGCTCATAGAAAAAATAACCCAATGTGGTTATTGCCATGAAGAACATTAACTTTGTCCTTAATCATAGTCTCCAATAAGACATTCATCATTCCTTCCTTTATTTTTTAAGCATGATTTCCTTTAGTTCCTTGAACACATTTGCAATGTGTGCTTTGAAGATTTTGATTAAGTCCAACATTTGGGCCTTCTCACTGCCTTTTTTCCTCTGTGTAGGGTCACACACTTGTTTCTTTCTATGTCTCACATTTTGTTGTTAAAAACTGGACCTTAGATGCTGTATTGTAGCAACTCTGGGAACTTATTCACTCTCATCTCTAAGACAACTTGTTTGGGTATTTGTTTGTTTAGTGACTTGGCTACACTGATTTAGTGCAGGTTACTGTTCCCACTGTGTGAAGGTTTTGGGGTTGCATCTGGGACAGCACTCCTTAAGCACCTGCGGTAACCCTGGTCTGACAGTGGTTTGAGCAGGGTCTTCCTTCACTGTCTCCTGGACTATCAATTCAGCCATCTGCCTCTGTCACACGCAGGTATTAGACTTCACTGATTGCCAGCTGATTGTTCTATTGTCTTTGATAATGTCCTGAAGCAAAATTTGCTCTACAGTCTTATCCAATTAAATATAGGTCCTTTGTTGGGAACATATTTAAGGCCAATTTTCGAGGTTCGTTCTGACTCCAGAAGCATTATTGTTAGCTGTCTATTTCTGCAGTTCACTCTGGTAAGCTGGCTGACCTATGATTTAGGTTACTCTCAAAGAGCTACCAGCCTCCTCTTAATTGGATCCTTTTAGAATTTCCACTGTTTTCAAGAGGGCCCTTATTTGTAAACTTCCCTATACAGATGGTCCCTGAGATATTATCATCTGATTTAGGATTTTTCTACTTTATCGATGGTGTAAAAGCTATAAACATTCAGTGGAACTTTATTTTGAACTTTGACTTTTGATTTCTTCTTGGCTAGGGATATGCAATGCGAATACTGTCTTGTGATTCTGGGCGGTGGCAACAAGCCACAGGTCCCAGTCAACCCTGTGATTACAGGGTGAACAACCAATACTCTAGAATGTACTGTTAAATGTATCTTTGATTTCCAATAAATTCAAGTTACAATGGGTTTATCAGGATGTAACCTCATGTTAAGTTGAGGAGCATCTGTACTCCATTCTAAATAAAGTCATTTCCTTCAGGAAGAGCTTTAGATCTCTCTGTTTTTATGGCTGTGGGGAGTTGGGAAGGGAGTAGGTTATGATCTAAGTGCCACAGATTCTCACTTGTCTTATTGAGATTTAGTAGATTTTCTTCAGTAGATGGTTCTTCATATGCTATGTGCCTGTATACACTTAGATCAACTTCAGAGACGATTAAAGGGCATTTAGGATTTCACAAGCTGTGGTTGTTCTGCTGTGGAGCCAGTTGGTCCATGTAGTGCCTCACAGCACCGTTCTGGAAGTGGATTTCTAACTTGGTATCTACACTTAGAATCTTATTCTGATATATGAAAATAAAAATAAAAATTTCATTCTGATGGCCTATATAAAAATCTTTCTTTAAAACATATTTATTTTCAATTACAATTTACATTCAATTTTACTCTGTATTGATTTCAGGAGAATGTCTTTGGAGATAGCTGGACCATTTTATTAGTTTTCTCATTAATTAATAACTTGCATCAAATCTTTGACTCCTGTTCATTTTATATATATCTTCATGAGATAATTATACTCTGACATTGTCATTACTATTCACTTGTTTGTGGAAACTTCTTGATTCCCCCATATGAAATTAAACATTTCTTGATGTCTACCACTTTACTCTATAGATGTTTTTTGCATTTATCATGATCATTGTAATCATCTAGGTACTCTCATTTTGTCTAATAAAATATGATGTTAAAGACAATACTTTAGCCATTTTCTTCTTTCTTTCTTTTTCTTTCTTTCTTTCTTTCTTTCTTTCTTTCTTTCTTTCTTTCTTTCTTTTTCTTTCTTTCTTCTTTCTTTCTTCCACATTCTCCACTTTTCTTTGTGCTGTAGCTATATTGCCACATTTGCCCTGTGAACTGCCTAAGTATTTTTCAAATAACCATAAAAAATAGTAAATTCAACTGAATTATCACATGACTCACTGGGACTTAGTTTCCTCATTTATAAAATGGAAGAGGTAAGCTAGGTCAGAGATAACAGTTTACCCACCTTTTTCTTGCATAATTGTGATAGACTGAGTGATTTTTTTAAGTCTCATTATAGCAGCTGAACAGAGATCACTCTTTTCTAAGATTGAAGTTGAAAGAAAATACTCAAGAAGAAAACATTTCTATGTCTGACATATGTGTGTAAAGAATGATTAAGGCACACACACACACAAAAACTCATGCATCAGAAATCCAGTACTCCAAGTTCAAATTTTGTGATTGTCTAACCCATGAAACAGCCTCACAAACAAGTGTTTGTTCAGCTTCTCACTCTGTTAATTGCTTAATCTGAGTTTGCAGTCAAGTTCTCAATCACTTGTACTCAATGTCTACATATGTTCAATTGGGATGATAACATCCAGAAAAAAGAAATTAGATTGGAACATGACATAAACAAACTCTCCACTAAATAAGCTAACTAATGCAGAGATGCATAGGAAGCGTGAGTCAGTCTGGAAACCTGGTTTGAAATCCATCTGCTGCTATAAATGTAAATGAACCTATTTATAAGTCTGAACATTTCTATATCTGGATAATCTGAATACTGTTTTAACAGATAATTGATCTGTGTAAGGCATGTTTTAAAATTCAATATATGTGACATTATTTACTCTGAAAATGGAACACTTTTAATGTGTTTCTGTTTTTTCCCTTCAGGTGGCATGCGGTCATTTTTTCCCCAAATTATATCAAAGCCCTACTATGCATATAGTATTTGGTGAAGCCCAGCACACCTCAGCATGTTTATGGCCTCCACCTGCAAGGAAATTGATTTTTTACAGACTAGATCTGGTCTTTTGAAAGACAAACACTTCTGGTTCCATTTTAATACAGCTATACCTAGTGTGACATAATAGCTGGAACTCCAGTTTAGCCATCTCTTTGTAAAAGACTTTTTGGTAAGTTGTCCATTTCAAATTTTACATGTAGGTTTAAAGTTATTTGGCTCAGTTGGTTGAAGTGTTGTCCTATAAACCAAAAGATTACAGATTTGATCTCCAGTCAGGAGATCACAGGTTATGAGTTTGGTCCCATTTGGGGTGCATACATGAGGCAACCAATCTATGTTTCTCTCTCACATCGATGTTTCTCTCCCTTTCCCTCTTCCTACATTCCCTTCTCTCTAAAATCAATAAGCATGTCCTTGGGTTAGGATTAAAAAAATCTATAAAGCTAATGTGCTATATACATGTTGATGAATTTGATAAATTGGTGTTACATTTGGGGCTTTAGATGAATTAAGGGCTTTAAAATTTACGTTATGATTAGAATAATGTATAAAATAATTTGACAAGGCAGTAATTGAATAATATATTTGGGATATCAATCTATGTCCTGCACTTCTACTGTATGCTTTCTTTTGTTTTGTCCTTCAGAAACAACTGACTGGTCCATGCTAGTTGTTCCCAAGGAGGGCTGTGACAAGATAGAGAAAAAAAGCCTTCCAAAATTTCTTTGTTCAGGTTCCACAGTCCTATAAGCAAAGGCAAATTCATATAGAGGGCAAGACAGGTCCTATGAAAGAGTGAAATGACCAGGTATAAGAGAAACTGTACAGAAAGATCACTGATCTATGGCAACTAAAACTACCCTAAATTTCTATGATTGGTGGGAACTGTTCTGAAGTAGACATGAGAATCTTCTTAGGTGAGCAGGGCTAACTCAACACTATTTTCTTCTGATGAAGGAATATAGGTATCTCTTGAATTACAATTTAAAAAAAATTCTAAGAGAAGCTAGAAATCCAGTGCTTAGAATATTAGCAACAAACTTAATGTTTTCCTTTTAATAAATATGTGTAAAAATATTTCACATGTCAAATAATAAAATTTTGGGGGTTGACTTTTCTCCATTGGCTGTGAATTTATCACATTATTTTTGCTTTTGCAGAAACAGAAATTAGGGGGAAATAGCTTTGAAAATTTTTGTAGAGAGAAATAGTTTCCTACTTTATCAAACCCACTTGATGCATATTTTAAAAAGAGTCTGGGATTAGTGTGAAGAGAAACAGACAGGAGGCAATGAAAATTAAAAGCACATGCACCTCCAAACAAGGGCCTGCACACCGAGGACATGGAAACACTCCAGGGGAGTAACAGCTTTGTGATTCACACGTGTGATAACAGACAGACTCTTACAAACTTCTGGGCCCTTTGGCACATTGTGAAATATTCACTGGACTCCACGACTCCTAGTTTGAGATAAATGGGCCAGGCAAGATATTCAAGAAGAGACATCTTGGAGTAGAGCTGTTTGGAGGACCATCTGAGAAAGATGAAAATTAATGCTATGTTATAAATAAAACCTGGAATCCAGATAAAGATAGAGACAGAGACAGAGACAGAGACTGAGATAAAGATAGAGATAGAGATAGAGATAGAGATAGAGATAGAGATAGAGATAGAGATAGAAAGAGAGATAGAGATAGAAAGAGAGATATTGATAGAGAGACAGGGAGAAGAAAATGCAGCAGAGCAAGAAACACAGAAAAAACCCTAAGCAAGATACAGATGCAGAAGGCTGCTAACTACTGTTTGATAGCTGTCCTCTTGCAAAACTTTTGATGGTAGTCTGAAGAATACTGGATTCTTTATATATTTTTATATCTTTGCAGGTAGTCTATAGTTTTTACTAATTATTTTCATAATCTGTCCAATCTCTCTTAAATCAGTTGCAAGAAACCTTTTGTTTTCAAATGGTATTTAGGTAGGTTGGATAAATGGTCTAAATGCACTATAATCTGTTAGACAAATATTTGATGACACTAACTTATGGGCTCAGCACTACACTATCCTTGGAATGAACAACTATAACACGTGGCACTTCCCCACAAGAAATGTACCTCTGGTTTCTCAGTCATATTTAATATTTGTGTATTATCTACTATGAAGTAAATACTAGAGTAAAATAATGTATCTTCAATTACTTATGTGAAACTAAAGAAATGTAAGAATGATTGGGTTAGTCAAATTTATCATGACACCTAAGAAGTAAAGAAGTTATGTAAGTTTTCTTTCTCAAGGGATTTTCTATCCCCTGGTCATTTTGCAAAAAAAAAAAAAAAAAAGCCAAATGGACATACATTTATTTTACATTGGTTTATGACATTTTTAGTATATAATACTTTTGTATATACATAGTTTATGTAAGGGAAATCTGTTCTTTTATTGATCATTTATGCTTGTGCATATCCCATGCTATTTAAATTGTTACTGCTCTAATATTTTTTAAAAATATGAACTCTTGCTTGATTCCTTTTACAATTGATTTTAGAAATTGAGAGAAAGTAAGCGAGAGAAAGAGAGGGAGCGAGAGAAACACTGATTTGCTGTTCCATTTTATTTTTGCATTCATTTGTTGGTTCTTGTATGTGTCCTCACAGGAGATTAAATCCTCAACCTTCATATATGAGGACGACACTCTAACTAACTGAGTTACCTGGCCAGTCAGGGCTTCATAATTCTTCAGTGTTAGTTTAGGCTTTCCACATGTTAATTTTAGGTATCTTTCATACGCTACCTTTAGACTTTTCTGTATATTAATGATTTAAAACATAACTGCAACATTATATCAGTAGCAACAACAAACACAATAAATAGAATGTATATAAAATGCAAACCAAGTGTCATTTAGTCTGTGGTTCCAAGATACCAAATTTTAGTGCACCCACAGAGTTACTGATATTTTGCTTGTTACTGAGGAATTAAATGATACCAAGGATCCAATGTGAAGCCTGACATTTCATTGTTAAAGATGAGCATATGGCACATCCAGTGGTGAAAGTTGCCAAGAAGTAAAGAGTCTGGCTTGTTTTGTACCGAATGCCTGGCAAACCCTGAAAAAACTGAAAGCAATGCTGAATTGCATTATAGGCTAGGTAAGTGGATGCTTCTCTGTGAATTTAACTGATAAATACATTCTGCCAAAATGATTATTTTAATAGATGTATCCTTTATTACCTGTAAGTAAATTTAGTTTTCATAAAAATAATAATTATATTAGGACAATAAAATTCCAAGAAAATAATTTTATTTCTAATTTGTGTGGCCACTTTGCTCAATGATTCTTTTCACTTTATAATAAAGTTTAGACACTTGCCTTTTTATTTTAACTATGAGTCAAGATGTTTAACCTAGTAATATAACTGTTTGATGTAGTTTTTATGACAAAGATATTATTGCATTTAAATCTCCTAAGCATATAGTTTCATAAATATGTGCTAAACATTGAGTTTAAATTAAATATAAAAATAAGTTTCTGACCTAAATCACAAAAGTATAAAGCTTAGAAAGGACAAACATGTATAAAACATATTAAGTAAATGTAGATGTTATTCCCTGGCTGTGTGGCTCAGTTGGTTGGAGCATTGTCCAGTCCCCAAAAGGTTGCATGTTCGAACCCCTGTCAGAGCATATGCCTATGCTGTGGGTTCTATCCCAGGTCAGGTGTGTAGAGGAGTCAGCTGATCAATGGTTCCTTCTCGCATTGATGTTCATTTCACATTGATGTTTCTCTCACTCTATCTCCTTTCCTTTCTCTTTAAATTTAATTTTTTAAAAAATGGCTGTTACAACTTTGTCAGAACAATTGTAAGTGAATTTTTATTTTTGGAGGGGTGCTATTTTTTGTCCCAATAAATGAGTTTGGTTTTTTAAAGTTTTCTCTTTTTTCGTAATTTCAAAAGTAAAAGAAACCTTGTACATTCTGAGTTCATTTCAAAATTGCTTGTGCTTATTCCTTAGTTTTATTAATATATTTAGAAAATATTATCCTGTAGTTTAGGATAGTCAGCAAGTATTTTATTTGTGTGACATTCTCCCCCTGAAACTTTAATTGTTGTTGTTTGTTCAGTAATGCCTTCGTAACCGTGAAACTGGGGCTTGGCCACATGGCACCTTGAATCTACATGACTCAACAATTTGTGTTGAAAGATACAGGTTTTATTAACAGGGTTCCAACCTTGGGGTGCTGAGAGGACTCCTGCTCACAGCCCTCATTTTCCACCAGACCTAGAACTTCCCTTGCTTCCCAAAAGGCCACAAGCCAAACCATTCCCAGAAGTTCCCCATTTTTTTATTTGTTAATTATCCAGTCATGCAATCAGATTCCAATTCTCTTTGGAATGTGCACGTGTGGATTTCAGAGTAGCCATCTTTTCTCGCAGCAGCTCTCTCCTTCAGGATCTGAGGGGCACTTCTCTGAGCCTCCATGTAGCAGGCCTGGAGCCATGTGCCATGCTACACTGGATCATGGTGTTTTAGAGGCAGGAGCCCAGTGAGGCACATGTCCCAGTATGGGACCCTGCCTCTGGGAGTGGGCTCCCATCCATGCAGGGTCTAAGTCCCTGATAAGTCCCCCATCTCCTGGTCCCATAAGTGCTCCTGTCTGTTCAGGGAACAGAGCCAGAGGCCCAGAACATCCAAAGGCCAAAAGCCTAGAGGGACAGAGCTTGCATGAAGCACCACAGGGCATACCAAGAATCCCCGCACCAAGACAGCAACTTCTGCATATATCCTTCAGGAGATCAGAAATCTGCAGCTCAGCACTCCCAATCACAACTCAGCTTCAGGCATCTTCTATGAGCCTGGGTGACCAGTCAGGTCCCTGTGTTCTGTCAGCTCTGTTGCTGTCTTCTTCAGCCAAACCTCCAGGCAGACTTCCAGACAGGCAGACCTCATGGCAGACGGGCCTTTAGACCTCCCATTCCAATTTTTAAATGCGTAGCTCAGGACTTCCTGAGTGATCTAACACCCAGCTTTTCCTAAGGTACATTTGTGTCCACCATTTATGTCAGTTTCCCAGTGCCTTTGACCCTCTTTTGGTTGCCATTTTTGTCAGGACAGAGTTCTCTGCAGCATGGGGATCCGGGGAGGACATTCGCCCCCTGGCTTTGTCACCAATCACTGCATGTCCTTACAGTTACTTACACAATTTTGCCCCAGGGAGCATCCTTCTTTCCTGCTTCCCTTCAGGAAGACAGGGCTGTTAAACTGTCTTTGCTATGCCGTGGCTTAGGGCTGTACTCTTCACCTTGAAGACATTCTCTGCTTCCCCCTCCTGCCTCCCTGCAGAATTTTGGGGGAATGGTGGGGCTCCCCCACCCTCAGGGAACCCATTTTCTACACCCCATTACAATCTCACATGATCTTTTTTTGGCCTTTAGGAACAGTATCTTACTAGTAAAAAACAATAACAAGTTTTACTACTTATAAATTTTGAGAATTTATGTTTTTTGTTTGTTGTCACTTTGCTATGCATTTTCAAATTTATTTTGGGGTGCTTGAAATCATTCTAAAGATGAAGATTAAAATGATGAAAATATTTTTTCATATATCTATATTTTTCAAGAAGAAAAGGAATACTATAACCTTAAGGAGGCTTTGTAACATGAACAGAGGAATTAAGAAAACAAAACTACATAGGGCATATACATTATTAAGATAATTATCATTAAGAATTTCTGTTGTAGTATTTAATATTTTCCACTTTAATCAAGGTGACTGAAAATAGAAAATAATATATTTTTTAAATGTGTAGGAAAGATAAACTCATGGAGTAGTTTATCTAGCAGGAGTGGTAGGTTTGCACAAATTTCAAGTATTATCTTAATCTTCCAACATTTAATAAAAATAGTATATATATAATATGTAGCAATGGGTTAGAAAGAAAATTGTCATTAGATTACACCCTTCCCAAAATTTTATCAGAAATGCACTCCATCTAAGATCTATCCTGAATAATTCTCACAGCATGTCTTTACTGAACTGGTCTTATAGTAATAAATAGAATTAAAAAGATATAAACACCACATTTGTGATGGATACACTCAACCTGAAAATGTTAGTGCAACAGAAAGACAATTCTATGAATGAAGCTTCTGAAAATAAAAAGAAATAGTGCCTTTCTACTTTTCAGTGACCAAAGTTCTTGCAGTAATTTAGATAGTTTAAATAATGATAATAATAAAATATTATAAAAACCAGTTACTTTGTTAAAAGTACTTTGTATGTTCAATATATATGGGTGGGGATCCCCCAAAATGGAACTATCTTCTGGAGGGTGGAACCCTTGTAGTAAAGGCTTCCCCTGCTAGGAGAGTGTTCTAGGAACACATCCACATCAGTGTTCCAGCTGGCATTGTTGTGAGAGGTTGTGTTCAACTTCAGTGAATTTTTTTTGAAGACTCTTTCAATGGGTTTGCCATTTCATGATGCATGATTTATGAGAACACTGCACTAAGTGTTCAGCAATTTTGACCAAAAAAGGAATGACCCCCCTGCCACACCTTCCTTATTCACTTGATCTCACTCCAAGCGATGTTTTTTGGTTTCACTGGATGAAAAACGTCATCAAAGAGAAATGTTTTGCTGATGTGGAAGAGGTGAAACAAAAAACAGCAGAAGCACTAAAGGGCATCAAAGTTGAAAAGTTCAAAAACTATTTTGAGCTGTGGAAAAATGTCTCGATAGGTGCATTGCATCAAATGGAGAGTACTTAGAAGGTGACTGAAGTTTAAACATGTGGGAATAAATACACATTTTAAATAAATAAATTCCATTTTGGGGGGCTCTCTCCCTCATACCTAGTATAATTATTTTACCAGTGATGAAACTATGCTCAGAAAAGCTACATTTCTTATGGAAGTGAAAAATTAGAAAGCAGTGGATCCAGAATTCAAAGCCAAGTTTAATTATGATGATTAAAAAAATATACCCTTCACAACACCATGGATGGAACTGGAGAGTATTATGCTAAGTGAAATAAGCCAGGCGGTGAAAGACAAATACCATATGATCTCACCTATAAGTGGAACTTAATCAACAAAACAAACAAGCGAGTGAAATAGAAACAGAGACATTAAAATAAACAAACTGACAGTGACCAGAGGGGAGGGGTGAGGGGGATAATAGGGGAAATATGGGGAAGGGTCATCAGGGAACATGTATAAAGGGCCCACGGACAAAGACAACAGGGGTGGGGGAGGATTGTATTGAGAGGTGTGGGTGAATAAGGCAGGAGAGAGTAATGGTGAGAAAATGGGGACAACTGTAATTGAATAACGATAAAAAAATTTAAAAAATAAAAATAAAAATAATTCTGAACAAAAAATTAAAAAAAATAAAAACAAAATAAAGTAAAAATAATAAAGTTAATAATTATATTGTATAATTATTTTTAATTGTATAAAGGTATACAACTGTAATGATTTACAAAATAATTTCCCAGAGAAATATCTGAAAACATCAGTTGAAAATGTAAAATTGTCCACATTCAAGTTTACTGTATAACACTCTTCAAAATTAGTTGGTAGTTTAAAAAAAATTATTGTTGTTCAATAGTTGTCTGTATTTCCCCCATCACTCTTCCCCTACCCCAGCCATCCCCACCTCCCTCCCCTGATCCCACTCCCCCTTGGTTTTGTCCATGTGTCCTTTACAGTTGTTACTGAAAACCCATCTCCCTTTCCCCCCCATTATCCCCTCCCACCTCCCCTCTGGTTACTGTCAGTTTGTTCTTAATGTCAATGTCTCTTGTTATATTTTACTTGCTCATTTGTTTTGTTGATCAGGTTCCACTTAAAAGGTGAGATCATATGGTATTTGCCATTCACTGACATAAAAGTACTAGAGGAAAACATGGACAGGAAAATCTCAGGTATTCCATGTAGCAATATTTTCACCAATATGTCCCTAAAGCAAGGGACATAAAGGAAAGAATAAACAAATGGGATCTCATCAAAATAAAAAGCTTCTGCACAGCTAAAGAAAACAGCATTAAAATGAAAAGAGAACCAACTGTATGGGAAAACATATTTGCCAATGATACCTCGGATAAGGGTTTGATCTTCAAAATATGTAAGAACTCACATGATTCCACTCCAGGAAGGAAAAAAAAAATTAAAAAGTTGGCAAAAGACCTGAACAGACACTTCTCCAGGAGGACATACAGAGGGCCCAGAGACATATGAAAGGATGCTCAGCATCACTGTCCATCAGAGTGATGCAAATTAAAACCACAGTGAGATACCACTTCATAGTGGTGAGAATGGCCATTATAAACAAATCAACAAATGACAAGTGTTGGAGAGGATGTGGAGAAAAGGGAACCCTAGTGCACTGTTGGTGGGAATGCAGACTGGTGCAGCCACTGAGGAAAACAGTATGGAATTTCCTCAGAAAACTAAAAATGGAACTGCCTTTTGACCAGGCAATTCCGCTGCTGAGATAATATCCTAAAAACCCTAAAACACCAAATCAAAAGAACCTATGCACCCCCAATGTTCATAGCAGCACAATTTACAATAAGCAAGTGCTGGAAGCAACCTAAGTGCCCATCAGTAAACGAATGGATCAAAAAACTATGGTACATTTACATGATGGAATACTATGGAAGCAGAAAGAAAGAAGGAGCTCCTACTCTTTGTGACAGCATGGATTTAACAGTAGGTAGTTTTGAACAGTATTGAGAACTTTTCAGATTTTTTGAAAATTAGTAGTTTTCATTTTACTTTCTATACATCTTAATGGGAGATATGTTCAGTCACCCCCATGTTTCTAGCTACCTTCACAAAAAACTTAATAATTGAACAACCATACCTTAAAGAAGAAGGATAATTTTTATAATATAAACAAATAATATTAAATATGTCATCAACTTTTCTTAAAAATTTTTTTTGGTAATTTTATTTCAAATGACTGTATTCACTTTTATTCAGATATATTTGGGGAAATTTTAACATCATGTTTCAGAGGCTATTGTAATTTTTCTGCCCCACTTAATATTATTATAATTGTGATTATAGCTGATATTTGTAATAAATGTTTATATATTATAATTATTTGATCAAGATCTGCCAGTAGAATTATTCTTCAGATTGTATACATAACTACTTGATATTACCAGTACATGAGCTCAGATTTTCTCTGAACCATGGAGACACTAAATTCAGAACATCTTCCCTTTCTTCACCAAAATAAAAATTCCAGATATGATGACTCTCCACTTATAATTAGTTCATTGTATACTACATATTACATCAATATTCAAGATACCCAATCATGTGCATCATTTTCTAACTGTATGTTAAGTGACTTCTCAGTGGTAGCTCGAGTCCAGCAACCCTTACAAATCAGAGCTTTTCCCTCCTCATCTGAGAGTCAGTTAAATATTTACATGCACTACTCTGATTTTAAATTTCCTACAGTTTTATTATTCTGTGATACAGCATATCTGAGAACCAGAACTTGCATCCCAGTACCAAAGAAATACAATAGATACTCTTGGGAGCTGGTTATTCATCTTTTCTTTACACAATATTCTGACTTCTTAGTAAGCCACTATTTTTAGAGTACAACACAAATATACACATTTTAAATGATATTTCATAAAGGAATGGGAGAGAAAATATATGATGTTTATTATCCAAATGACTAAATATGATAGTTCCACCTTTTATAGACTATGTCTGTTAGGAAGCAAACAGGATGTGATACAGAGGTCTTGAGTGAAGATGAGGGACCCTCTAGGAACTAACATGATGTAAGGTAGGTAAAAGGCCTCTTTTTACTTGGTTAGAAAGCTACTCAATGAAATTTCATGGGTTTCAAGTCTTTTTTTTAAGGTTATGGTAGTTTTCAAAGTCCAGGATTGATTTTTTGAGTCTGAAAAATGTACCTCCAGATATTTCACAAAAGATTTCAGACAATGTTTGGATTTAAAGTTTGAATTGATTTCTGCAACTTATTTCACCTGGCATGTGAGTACACAATCTCCATTAGAGATACTTTCCATTCCTTTAGGATTAAATGTTGATGTTTGTGAACATCAATGGTGCACAGGTATTCATTACCTTATAACTGATTTGTGGGAGGGGAAAAGTACTTTAAATCATATGTGGCACATTTTCCCTTGGGAGGAGTGATGAGGAAGAAGCATAGAAGACAAGCTGAACATGAAGGATGCTAGCACAAAGATACAACTAAACAAATGTTATTATGGAAAAATGGCAATTAAGATTCTCTTAATTAGCCTGTCATTTTGTATTTATCATCATAATGTTTGTTTTACAATGCTTTATTAAATCTGGCTTTATGACAAACAGTCTGCTAGCAATGCACCCTGCTGTGCAACATATGGCATTATATCTAATGAATATTAATGCTGTGAAGTATAAATGGTCTTCAGGGATAGTGCTGATGGCTGGGAA
>CM052539.1:123717644-123737374 GCA_028533065.1 Trachops cirrhosus
GTGACCAGAGGGGAGAGGGGAGGGAATTTCAGGGGAGAAGGGAAGGGTTTACAGGAACAAATATAGAGGACACATGGACAAAACTAGGGGTGTTGGAAAGGGGAGGGAGGAGGGGAGGAATGGGTGGGTGGGCTGGAATGGGAATAAAGGATAGAAACTGTACTGAATAAACTAAAATAAAAAATTTTAAAAAAAAGAAATAAGAAAGAGAATCAAACCCAGAAATTCTTAGTAAGAAGAGTATTTTGCTCCACATTATTATTTCAAAGCTTGCCTTGAAATTCAATTTGTGCCATTATAAATCATATCCAACCCAGAATATAACAAAAACAATTTGAAAAAATACTAATTTTCCCCCAACACTATAGAAAATTTTAGATAGGAAACTGAAAAAGAAGTCAATCATACCTCATTTTCTGTTTCAGGATTTTAGAGAGAAATTATGAAAGGATCAATCATGAAATTATATGGTAATATTTGGGGGATATTTCTATAAACATTAAAAAATGTGTAGTCTGAAGTTCAATGACTACAGATGGGACTGTGTATGTGACAGTGCAAACAGGTCTCCCTGTGTCACATTGCACAAGTGCTCTGCTGTGTATCATGTACAGTAGTTAGATGCAACCTCCACAGGCAAATCATTTTAAAAATGGTGAAAGTACCAGTAGAAACATGCAAGTGTTCTGGAGATTTCTGCTTTTATCCTCAAGATAATCTTAGGCCTACCACCATTCTAGCTCATTTATTTCAGATACATTGGAGGTGGGTGGAGGGAAGAAGTGGATTACAAATCTTGATTTTAGTGGCAGAACTAAGAGTTATCTCTTAACCCCAAATAATGTAGGGATAGATTTTATCTATAATGAATAATGATACTTCTATGATTTCTTGGCCAGTTGCGGCTTATGTAATGGTTTATATCCTCTAATTTAATTCAAATAATCATGTGCAGTCAATTTTTAAAACCATTCCAAAAGGCTGATGCTTTTATTTCTGGAGCACCTACCAAAATATTCTCTAATGTCTTGACCACTGAACTATGCTTCAGGGAGCTTTCTTATGAAGGGCACACAGGAAGTATAACAATGTTTCTGTTCCATTCATTTGTGGAAGGGTTAGTTGATTTGGATTGAATAATTATCTGAAAGGTGACATTTGTCTCATAATTATCCTTCATACATTTATTCTATAAACTTGTGTGGAGTGCCTTATGTCAATAAGTAACATGCAAGAGACAGAGAAACTCAAGGCAATGAAACAAGGAGAGAAGGCATCTTTGAACTCATATGTAAGAAACAGATATTAGATTGAGTATGTTAATAATGCCTTCTTAACTAATCGAGTCATAACCTGCAAAGAGCAGTGTGGGGCTAATTAGATGGAAGTGGCTGTCTGTGGTAGATAAGCCCAGAACAACAACAGAAGCAGTGTCTATAGAATTTAGAAAGAACAAGGACAGATACAAAGGCAATTCTCTTAAACATGCATGAATAATGATTTTTTTCAACTAGATTCTTAGTATAGAGCACTGTACAATTATGTATAGACTACTATGTATTAAATAATTATACAATGTTATAAACTAAGAAGCTCTTTCATAAAATTATATGACTCTGTTATCTCATTTATTATCTATTAAATGGTCTAATGAAAGTTTATAGTATTATAAAATATATTTTGTCCTCATCCCAGAGTTTGAATTTAGTCATCTTTTAAGTAAACTTGCATTTTTGTTTTTCTTCTCTTCATATATACACAGGTAAGAGCCCCTTCCTGATATTATCAGAGATAGGTATTTGGGTGGGGTAAATCATATCTGTTAGTGGTGTTCTGATTTCTCACCTGATAAAACTTAAGAGAAAGCACCCCTTATAAATTGTATTAAGGTTTTTTCCTAGATATTTTATTTATTATAGTATCTTCAGTACTTATTCCATTTGATCCATCAGTACATGGAGTTACTATATTGTGCTCATATCCCTGCAAAGAGTATTAGACAAAGATAATTCCTTCAGGACCTGCATGTGGTAAAGAAAGTAATATGAGGCAGCACACAACTCAAGGATGGATGGAGAAAAAGTTCAGCAAAAGGTGCTGGAGCATTAGGGACTGGAAACAGGAACACCTCCAAGATGATCTCATAGCCATCAGAGTGTATGTTCATGTTCAATGTGTTCAATGGTGGAAACGTCTCAGAAGGAGAAGCCCTGCTTTTATAGCTTTGTATGTGCTCAACATTTTTCCCCTATTTTCTACATAGCCCAAAATAAGGACTGGTGACAGCATCACTTCTGGGAAAATCTGCTAATGCCACATTTTGGCTCAATAACAAAATAAAACAAATTTCTGATGTTTCTTTAACCAACCACTATTCTCACTTCTCTTTAGTAAGAGATTAGCTAGCAAATAATGGTACATTACTGCTTATATGTTGAGTGGTATTTTTTTTTGCCTTTTATTTCATTTGGTGACAGTGTTTTATGTTTAATGGTAGCAATTACAAATCATTTCTTTTTTATTGATTAGGCTATTACAGTTGTCCCAATTTTTCCCCCTTTCCTCCTGCCCATCCCTCCAGTGATCCTCCCTGCTTTGTTCATATCCATGGGTCATGCATATAACTTCTTTGGCAACTCCATGTCCTATACTTGTTCTTAACAATCCCCTGCCCATTCTGTAACTACCAATTTGTACTTCTTAATCTCTTCACCTTTTCCTCTATTCCTCTAGTCCCCCCTCCCCACTGGCCATCATCCCAATGATCTCCATATCTATGATTCTATTTCTGTTCTGCTTGTTTGCTTAGTTTGTTTTTTAGATTCAGTTGTTGATAATTATGTATTTATTGTCATCTTAATGTTCATAGTTTTGATCTTCTCTTTCTTAAATAAGTCCCTTTAACATTTCACATAATAATGGTTTAGTGATGATGAATTCCTTTAGCTTTACCTTGTCTGGGAAGCACTTTATCTGCCCTTCCATTCTAAACAATAGCTTTGCTGGATAGAATAATCTAGGTTGTAGGTCCTTGTTTTTCATCACTTTGAATATTTCTTGCCAATTCCCTCTGGCCTGCAAAGATTCTTTTAAGAAATGAGATGACAGAACCCCCCCTGTAGGCAACTAACTGATTTTCTCTTGCTGCTTTTAAATTCTCTCTTTATCTTTAACCTTTGACATTTTAATTATGATGTGCCTTGGTGTGAGCCTCTTTGCATCCATCTTGTTTGTGACTTTATGTTTCCTGGACTTGTATGTCTATTTCCTTCACCAAATTAAGCAAGTTTTCTTTTATGTTTTCAAATAGATTTACAATTTCTTGCTCTTCTGTTTTCTCTCTGGCACACCTACGTTCTATGATATAAACATTTCAAGTTGTCTCAGAGGCTCCTTACACTATCCTTAATTTTTTGGATTCTATTTTCTTCTTGCTGTACTGATTGGATGTCTTTTCTTCTTTATTTTCCAAATCATTGATTTGATTATTGTCTTCATATACTCTGCTGTTTATTCCTTGTAGATTATTCTTTATTTTAATTAGTGTCTCCCCCATTTCTGATTGTTTCATTTTTATGCTGTTGCCTTGAACATCCTTATAACCAGTGTTTTGAACTCTGCATCTGATAGGTTGCTTATCTCCCTTTTGTTTAGTTTTTTTTATGAGTTTTGATATGTTCTTTCATTTGGGCCATATTTCTTTGTCTCCTTATTTTGGCAGCCTCCCTGTGTTTGTTCCTATGTATTGGGTAGAGCTGTTTTGATTCTGTGTCTTGGTATTATGGCCTAATATAATAGGTGTCCTGTAGGGTCCAGTGGCACAGCCTCCCCACCTCCCAAGCTGGGTACTTGAGGTGCAACCTCCATCAGGAGTGAATAATCCCTCCCTTTGTAGAAGTCTTGGTTGCTGTTAGTAGGTCAATGGGAGGGATTTTACCAAGTCCACACAGCTGGTAAGACTGGCTGTGACCCTTGGTCAGCAATTGCCTCTCTGTGTGGAGGTGGATGGGTGATGCTCCAATGTGGTCTGTAACTGTTCTTTGGGTGTGAGGTTTCCCAGGCCATGCAGGCTAAGGTCAGTGTCCACTAGTGTTCTGTCTGGGGCCCCTTGGCATAAGCAATAAAGCAATATACAGATGGCTGCTGCTAGTGCTGGGCCAGGACCATTCAGCGAGAGTTATGGGGACTGTGCTCAGTTGTTTGTTTGAGCAGATTTAGGAAAGTCTGAAGCCTGCACCTAGCCCAGCCCTTCATATGGAAAAGCCAGTTACCAGCTTGGGTGGGTCTGTAACTTGGATGGGAAAACCCTTAGGTAATCATCAGGGCAGGGTTTACCGTGTGATACAGGTTATTGGCAATTCAGATATGGTGCCACTGGACTGCGGCTCTGTGTTTGGGATGGCTCAGAAAAGGTACAATGGCCACTGTTCACAGTTCTGTCTAGGAGGAAGCTGTCTCCCAGCCCTCACCCTGATGCCAGACACTTTTGTTCTTCTCCATATGCCACTGGTGCCCTTCTCGGTGCTGCCTCAGTGCTGGAGCCCAGACAGATTGTCTGAGTAAGTCTGTGTGTGGTGTGAGTCCCTTTAAGAGGAGAGGACTGAGAATCCTGCAGTTTTGTCTGCCAACCCAAACCCTTCTGGTTTTTATAGTCAGAAGTTATGGGGACTTATCTCCCTGGCACTGGAACCCTGTGCTGGGTGGTCTGGTACAGGGTTGGGATCCCTCCCAAGTATCTTTCTGTTTTATATCTACCACACATGGATTTGGAACCACCCCATTCCAGGTCTCTACTCTTGTATCCCTCCTACTGTCTGGAAAAATGTGTTTTCTTTAATTCCTTACTTGTTGGACTTCCATACTGCTCAATTTTCTGACAATTCTGTGTGATATTTGCTCTGCAGTTTAGCTGTAATTTTGCTGTGGTGAAGGTTACCCACAGTTATCTACTCCTCCACCTTGACCAGAGGTCCAAATAATTCCTGAATAACAAAACTGTGTAAATGTTGTGAAATTGTTGGGAAATTATATTTTGAAAATATCAATATGTGATTATATGTAACTATAAGAATATTTAACTGGTGGAAATGGAAGGATGTAGAAAAATTTATAATTTTCAGACTCCTGATGGTTGTTAAAAAGAAGAATCCTATTACATTGTGGCCTTCCTATACTTCCTAGCAAATTCTACAACCAACAGGATGAACCTAAGTATAATGCAAACACCAGTAAGAGTTGCATCCTCAATATAAAACACTCAATCCCTTGTTTATGCAGCTGCTAGAACAGGGCACTCTGGGGCTAAAGGATGGGTTCCAATTAAACCAAAATTGCTCTGTACTCTTAGGGAAAAATTATCAGTAATATTTTCTCTTAAAAGTAGAAATTAACAATACAAGAAAAGTAGATATAAATATCTCTGAAGATCAATATCTCGCTCTCTAAAAATAGGCACTATTTTCCAAAGTTTGACTTTCTACCCTCAAATTCTCAAATATAAATAATATACTATGTGAATACAGTTTTGTTTTATGTTTTGTTTGCTCTTCAAATGAGTTAATTGTACACAGTAATGTTTGACAATAAACATTTCTTAGTACATTTATGTTTCAAATTGAAGGAAACTCAACTTGAACAAACTAAGTCCAAAAGGGAAGTACATTTGTTCATAGAAACAAACCACCAAAAGTCACATGTGCAGCTGGGCTCAGGGACAAGCATAAACAAGAAAGGGCTATGTCCAGGCTTCCTCCCACATTTCAGGCTTAGTCCCGCTGTGCAGAAGTACTTCATCCGCACTGTGGACATCATGTCTACTAGCTGCTTCCATAGCTGTAGTTCTTCCCCCACCAATCAAAGAGATAGACTCTTTCTTAATTTTCATTTTAAAATTCCTGGAGAATGTATGAGAATGGTACATTTTTTAGTATACACAACTCCTTTTTAAATAAATGATGGCTACTTTGAGGCACAAAAGAGAGTAGCTCTGATTCAAACTGTAAGATTCAAGTAGTGATGGGGATGCTGGGTAAAAAAGGAACAGCTGCTCTGGATCCAATCGGTCAAGGTAACAGATTTTGCCATCAAATGTAATATTGAGTCTATTATAAAACTTTTCTCCCCTTATGCACTTACTTATGTTGATAATTTTCATGATGTAAAAGAAATTATATTTTTCTGTGTAATTATTTTTTTACAATCATGGAAGAAAAATCCTAATGTGATATATGAGGTAGAAAATCTATATCACAGAGACATGTTTCAAAAACAGCACTGGGCATTCTTGTTAAGTGGGCAAAATAATGTCTTTCTCCCTATGAATAATTTGCTTTACAAATAAATAGAAGCATCAATATATTGAACATTGTTATATGGTACTAGGCAATGTTCTAATAGCTTTAGAACTTTTACAACAATACAAACAACATGGATCCACTCACAGGTGAGAGAATTTAGACTTAAGGCAGTTTTTATAACTGTCCCAGTGACAGTTAGTACACAATAGAGCCAAGATTTTGAACCCAATTTCTCTAAATCCATCTTGAACACTTATATATTGTTAGATATACATTAATGAAATTACAAAATCTTCTGTGTCCTCTAAAACCTAAGGAGGAAAATACTCTTGAAATTTTTCTTGCTTTATTAAAAAAATTGAACTATAAAATGTGAATTGTGATAACAGCAATTGTGACAGACAAAAAAACAGTTGCTTAACAGAAATTAAGTATATTTTCTTTTATATATTGTATTCCAGATTCATTATTTTGCTATAATCTTACTTATTAAAAAAAGTTCAGGGCTTTAAAAAACTGGATATGTAGGTCACAAAGTGACTTTTTAACTTTATCTTAATTGTCTTAGGAGTTAATTTAAATAAAATCTTATAATAAATTAGATTTTGTAAGCTAAAGCCATGTGTATTCATATAGAAGTTGTAAAATTAATTATACTTTATTTTTCCTTCCAGTATGAGATAATACACTTCTCTGACTTTAATACTTTCTTTCTAATGTCACCATTTTGTTTTGCTGTATTAGTTTCTCTTTTCCATTTAGAACTTTATTCTCTATGTCTCTATTTTAGAGATTATTGACTTGTTTCAAATCTGTATTTCGCTGACTGGCCTTCATTATAAATAGAGCCAGCTACTAACTGATAATTTTTTTTCTTTAAAAATTAATGATTCTCTCTAAAAATTTCTAATTCTTGTGTATGCTGACATGGGTTTTGGGGAAGAAGAAGAGTTTATTGAAATTTTTTTTAATGTCCTGAAGGATAAATTTTTGGTTGTTTTTCCTTCAGTGAAACCACATCTCACAATGACTCACCATTTGACTAGCTGAGCAGGCACTTAAGATGTTCAAAAAGTTGTTGGACTAATATCTATCAAAGGCCTACTATGTGCCACCCACAATTCATAATGCTGGTAAAAGACAGTAAACATGACAGATGAGGAACTTATCTTTTAGAGAAAAGATATATAAACAATAAATAAATGTAGTGATAAATGAATTAATAATAAACAACTGAAATGTTAAAATAAGGGCTGTTTAGGGCCTCAGAGAAAGCCTTAAGGATTTTTCTTATATATATATAAGGATGTGTGTGTTTATTAAGTTAAGCTCTAAATGATGAGAAGAAGCCAAACATAAGAAAATCAGATGGAAACATGTCTAAGAAAAAAAACCCCACTAAAACAAAGTTTCATATTGTAAGCTAACAGAAAAAACACATGTTGATCTCTGCCCGCACCTTCTGACACAGAGCTTCTGAAATACTTATAATTCTTGGGTGATACAAATGTCTTTTGTTTTAATCAGGCAGCTCTGAGGGGGCTCCTGGATGGCTCCTGAGTGTAGGCTGCTCACCAGAAATAACCAGCCATGATTAGAAGCTTGGAATTTTCAGTTCCACCCCTCATTCTCCTGAGAAGATAGAAGAGCTGAACACAAAGTTAATGATCTGTCATGAGGCCTCTATAAAAATCCCCATAGTGCGGGGTTCAGAGAGAGAGCTTCCAGGTTGTCATAAACATCTTCACTGAGAGAACAATGCACCTTAACTTGACAGAGATAGAGGCTCTTGCACTTGGGACCCTCCAAAACCTCACCCTATGTATCTCTTCATCTAGCTGTCCATCTGTATCCATTTTTGTATTCCTTAGTAAACAGGTAAAGATAAGTATTTCCCTGAGATTTGTAAACTACTCTAGCAAATTAATCGAACCTGAGGAGGGGTTATGGGAACCTCTGTTTTGGAGCCAAATCAGACAGAAGTTGTGGGTAACCTGGGGACCTGAGACTTGTGATTGGCATCAAAGTGGGGTGGGATCAATCTTGTGGGAAGGAACTCTTAACCTGGAGGATGTGACACTATCTCCAGGTAGATAGCATCACAATTGAGTTAAATTGTAAGACACCCAGCTGGTATTGGAGAGAATTGCTTGTTATGTGGAAAAATTCCCACAAATTTGATGACCATAAGTACCAGAAATGTTCTCTAGGAGTGGTAAGGAGACACACAGGAAAGAAAGACACAGGTGGAAAATGGGTTTTTTAAAAATATACTTATGTAGAATGATATACCAAGTGATACCAGATAAACTTGGATAATTAAACAAAACAGAGATTATAGGACTTGTTAAGTCAGACAAGGATTTTAAGCCAGCAAGAACCTGTTCTTATTTTTAATTTCATTTTGGCTGCTAAATGTATCATATTGTTATAGGGGCAATTGTACTGAGGAACAATTAGAGACAAAAAGGACAATTAGCAGGTTGTTACATTTGTTGAGAGAAGAGATGAAAGTGGCAATTGCTAGAGTAATATTAGCAGTTAGCTAGTCTGTCCCCTCTGTGCACATTGAAAAAGGTGATCCTTTCAGTGCAAGGTTTGCCAAGTTAAAAAGTATTTGTACCAATGAAAAAGTGCATCGTTGCTGTGAAAAAGACCCAACCTGACACTAGTCTATAAAGGAGAACATGGGCTGAATGCCACACAGACTTACCCCTGGGCTAAATGCCCTTGTCCATTGCACAGTCCACACACCGTAGACATGGTCCAAGAAGTTTAAGTACTGAATAGGTTCAGAATATATTTTGAAAGTAGACTTAAATAATTCCTATTTGATAGGTTATAAGATTGAGGGAAGGATAGAATTCAAAGATAATATCTAGGCTTCTGACTTAAGGAACTGGATGTTTTACTGAAACTGAAAACAAAGCCAATAAAAGCATGTTTGTGGGTAAAAACAGCTATGTTTTGGCAAAAAATTTTAGATATCTGTTAAAAATCTCAGTGTAAATATCACATAGTCATGTGGAAAAATAGGGAAGTGATGGTCGTGGAAAGTGGTTTGGAGAGATGGCTCACCTAGTGGTAGTATTTGAGGTGACAGGATTAGACGAGATCACGTAAGAATGGAGACTGAAGTTCAAATGTAGGAAACAGGGGATTCTGGACCATGCCCTGGAATATGTCAACAAAGGAGGGTGAACGTGGAAGGGGGCAGCTACCAAAGAAGCAGAGGTGAGATAATAGGAAAACCAGAGATTCAAACAAATAAAGTGTTTCAACAACGTGATAACTAGGAGTTTTGACAGCATGTAGGTCATTGACAACCTTGTAAAAAATAGACTCAGCGGAGTGGCAGGCCAGGCAGCTCTATCCAGGTACTGTGAAGAAAGTGTGTAGGTAAGAAAGTGGTGATATTGTCTACAAAATACTTTTTCAGTAAGTTTTGCCTTGGGTGTGAGGAGAGAGATGGGACTATCGCAAAAATGGGGTGAGTGGAAAAGGGGTGGGATATGGAGGTCAAATTTTTATTTTTGTTTTTAGAAAGGCAAATGGGAATGATTTGACATAATTAAGAATGTATGTATAGGAGAAAGAGGAAACATTATTAGTGATGAAGTCCTTAAGAGGCCAAAAATATTCTTAAAAGAACTGTAGGGAAGTGATGTTCTTCATAGAATAGTCAGGTTTCAGTAGGAGGAAGAGAATGAAGGGACTAGTTGGAGCAGAGTTAAAGCACATCAATAATTTGCTGTTGACAGAGGGTGCTTTGCAAGGGCATTTTGGAAGGGTTTGGGGGTTAAAAGATTAGAGGAGATTAATGAACATGCGACATAGCATCGGGAAGCTAGTTCACTGCATGAGTGATGCAGAGGTGTCTTGGGCCTCTCCAAATGACTAAGGAGAATCAGAAAGTGAGGAATGACAGGATTAATCCTGACAGTTTCTTAAGACAACTGGGTAAGCAGTTCAAGCTGGAAAATACAGGGTTGCCACCTACTTTCACTTCTTGCAGCTGTTGTTTTTGGATAGCCAAAGGGTGATTGAAATTTCTTCAGAGATCTTCTTACTTAGGTGCCCTGGAGGCTAAGTCTCAGTTAATGTCTCTTTGCTTCTGGGAGAGTAGAGTCTGGTGGACCAGGGTGTAAAGGGAACAAACTAGAGATGGTGTCTTCTCTGTAGCAGCGTGGAGAGGTGGTTGCTGGGAAACAAAGGGAAGACTGTGGAAACAGATTATCGACTGATTGAATTAATGAAAGAGTGACTGAATGAAATAAATTATTAATTAATAATCAATTAATAGCTTTCTAAACAAGAAAGATTTTTCTCTGAGCTGGAGGACGAAATGAGTTTCTCATTTTAAAAGTTTCATTGATAAATGCTTTACCTTTTGAAATGTTAATGGAAAAAGCTATAGAATTACTAATTTCAAAAATCATCTGATTGCCTACTTGTTAAAAAAAACAAGTCTATGAAATCTGTCCTTCTTCCAAAGAGGAACATATATTTTTTTCATTTCTCTATTCCATACAATTACATCACCATTCCCAATATTTACCTCCATTCCCTACTTTAGTAGCATTATGCAAATTATAATTTTTCACTAAAAATATTGAAACATAGATTAGTTTTATTTTTGCTTCAGGTAGTGTATTGCTATGCTGATAACAATTACATTTTAATTTTACATTGTTGAAAGCAGTGTGGAATGTAATTAGTTGTCTCCCCAATATTCACCTGGTAAAACTAAAGTCCATATTAGGAACGTTCACTGCAAGAAACACAAAACTGACATTTCAGTAGTTTAAAGCAATAAAGGTTTGCTTTTTCACATAAAACATATGTCTTTTGAACTAATTTCTTGAATTTATAGGCTTCATAAATCAATTTTGTCAACATTTTCAAAACAAGATTTTTTATTCCAAATATCATTTATTCTAAAATTTCTTAGTTGATTTCTATTGTTTCTACTCACCTACACACATAAGACAAACTATTTATACTTGAAAGAGTTCTTTAAATAAAAAGAGATGACTTCTTCTTTACCATTTGGAATTCTCTAAAAAAAAACTTGCAGATGTTTTACAATGTGAAATAACAATTGACATGTCTTAGAAGTTTCATACTATTAAAATTCTATTTTGGTCATAATTTGGAATTGTAGTTCCATTCTTAGATATATTAAAGGTTATTAAAAAGTCAGTATTTTTAAACATGTTACAAATAGGTATAAAACCATACTTTGACCAATAATATTGACTTCTAATAATCTACTGGCAGAATAATCTGAAATATATACTATTTACCTACAAAAAATGATGATAATACTACATAGTCAAAAAGAATCATTACAAAATTTGAAGTACAAATATGGAGAAAAATTAAATCAGGACACATCTAAATAAAGTTTCATTTACATCTAGTGCATTAAACAATTAAAGATGATCTTTTAAATGACTAAATGAAAGCCTTGCATTTCTGGTCAAGTTGTAGTAAAAAAGACTGGATTTGTTCTCCTCTAGGAAGCAACTTAAAACCAGACATCATATGTGAGAAAAAACAAAACCCAGTTTTTAGGTAATGGATATCAGGCAGCAAAGAAGAGTAACCCCTGAAAAGGGGAAACCAAAGCAGGTGAACCTTACAATTAGCTCAGCCTATTGTCTGGAAAGAATTCCCTTTGTTGCCGCTAGGCAACAGAGGGAAGTCCTGGAAGAGGCTGGCAATGCTTCTGAGATGGAACGACAGAGTTGAGAGTCCAAGGATTTGAAGGTGGCTGTAGTCCTTAGGCAGCAGGGATAAGAGGAGAAAGCTGCAGAGATGGAGTCCAGATATCTCCAGAGACTCCAGATGAATACTGATCAGCACGAATGTATGAGGAAACACCCGAGTCTAAGGAAAGAACCATGTGAAAGGACTGGAGTTACCCTTGAAACCAACACCAGAATGAGAACTTTTTGTGTTCCCATTCACCAGAGTAGAAAAAAAACAATTCACAAGACATCGGTTAGAGTAGTTAAAAAGATACCACCTTAGTTGCAGTGCAAAATTAGCACTAGATTAATGGCTTCTTTGATCATACCGAACAAAACTTAAATTAAAAAGCCTTGAAAGGATCATATTGTTTCCACATAACTTAAATTTTCCTCAGAACAAAGCTAAAAAAAGGTTTATAAGACATACATATATATGAGTATGTACACTCAACTAGGTAAAATTTACAATCAAAATCAACAGGTATGCAAACAAGCAGAAAAATATAACTCCTAATGAGGATAAACATTAATCCAGGAATGAAACAAATGATAACATTAGTTGGCATGCACATTAAAACAGTTAATATAATTTTATTCCACATGTACAAGAAGGTAAATGTAACATTAAGGTGGTAAGCATCAAAAGAAAAGATATAAAACAGACCCAAGTCAAAATTCTAGATAAAAAACTATAATGTCTGAAGTAAAAATGCATTGAATATAATTAGTGGTATAGTAAATGATTAGGTAGGAGTGACTATATTAATATCATACAAAATAGATTTCTGATCAAAGACTATTACTGGGATGAAGAACATTTATCTAACAACTGAAAATAATTATTTAAATAAAAACAAATCTTCAAAATAACATGCAACAGAAACTTACAGAATTGTAAATAGGCAAAATCACAATTATAGTCCTAGATTTCAACACCTTTTCATAACACAAAAACAACTTTCAACACTTCTTTCACAACAATTGGTGGAATAAGTAGACAAAACCAGTAAGGATTTATTACTAGAAAAACATTATCAACCAACATAACATAATTGACAGTTGTAAAACACTTCGCCAAACAACAGCAGGAAGTGTTTCTACTCAAGCATGTTAAAAACATGCATTATCATAGGCCATATTGTGAGCAATAAAACATGTCAGTATTCTAAAAATTATTCAAATTATGCAAAGTATGTTCTCAGATAACAATGAAATGATTAAAAATCAATAACAAACTATATCAGAAAATTCCCCAAATACTTGAAAACTAAGCAGCATGATTTGTACAATCTATGGATCCTAAAAGAAATAAAGAGGCAAATTAGTATCTTAAACTGAATGAAAACAAGAAAGAGCATATCAAAATTTAACAAATGCATTGTAAATAATGCTTAGAGGAAGGTTTATAGCAATAAATATGTTAGAATAGAAAATTCTCAAGTCAATTGTTTCAACATCACTTTAAAGAACTAGAAAAAGTATTTATTACATATAATGAAAACAAAAAAGGTAAATGATTAAGATACAATAAAAAATCATTGGAATAGGATCCAAAAAATAAATATTGAAATTATTGCAATTCTAACCCATTTATTTTATAAAGGTCACTAAAATTGAAATAATTTTAACCAAACTTGTGAATAAAAATAAGGAAACACAAATTACCAATATCTGGAATGAGAAAAGTATAATAACCAAATATTCCATATTAATAATATGGGAATATTATGAATGAATTAGTGCCAATATTTGACAACTCAGAAGAAAAAGAACAATTCCTTGAAATATGCAACTATTAAAGATGACTCAACAAGAAATAAATAATATAAAAAATACTATACCTACTTTAAATTTATTTATAGCTAAAATCTCACTATTAAAAAATTCCAGGCTTGAATGGTTTCATTGACATAGTCTATGAAACATTGACTGAATCTTTTGTACATAAACTCTTGTATGCAATATAAAAGAAGGAAATTTTTTCTAACTCATTTTATGAGACCAGCATCATCCATTACCAAAACCAACCAAGCACATTACAAGAAAAGATAAATACATAAAAACATTCCTCAGAAACATAGATGCAAATATTCTTTTAAAAATTAAAAAATCAAATTGAAAACAATAATTATGATTCATTACAATTTAGAATTCTCTCAAGAAAGCTAGTTTAACATTTGAAAATCAATCAATGTATTTCATCATATTAAGAACTTATATAATAATCTCATATGATAATCTCTACAGTTACAGAAAAAGCATTAGAGAAATTCAAAATCCATAACTAGTTAAAATTCTTGCAAACCAGGGATAGGGAACTTTTTCGATTTGAAAAAGGGAATGAAAGGAAGACCTGCAGTTAACCTTATACTAAATAGCTACAGACTGAATGCTTTCCCCAAGCACAATAAACAACAAGGAATCAAAGATATCTATTTTTATTATGTCTATTCAAAATTTTTCTGGAGGTTCCAGCTAGCTGAGTGAAGAAAGACAAAGAAATAAAATATGTCAACAGAGGGAAGGAATAAATAAAACTGTATTTACGATTATGTGAAAAATCTTACAGTGTATATGAAAAAGCTACTAGAACTGATAGGTAAGGTTAGCCAAGTTCGTGGGGCATGTGTCAACATAAAAAGATCACTTTCAGTTCTGTGTAGTTGTAACAATTAGAAATTGTGATAACAAATACATTACCATTTGCGCTAACAAGAAAATATTAAATACTTAACAATAAATTTGGCAAAAAATGTATAAGACCTGTGCTTTGAAAATGCCAAAACACCCCTGAGACAAAGAAGACAAATAAGTTGAGATATATACAGTGTTTATGTGTCAGATAACTATTGATAGATAACTATTGGTAGATGTCAATTTCCCCCATATGGATAGATAAGTTCAATGCAATACCAAATGAAAATCCTAACAGACTTCTTTTTTTTTGAGATTAGTAAACTAATCCCAGAATTTAGAAGGAAAGTCAAAAGAACTAGAATAGCCAAATAATATTTAAAAAGAAAAAAATTAATTTGGAAGGTTTATACAACATGATTTCTGAACTTAACACAAACTACCATAATCAACGCATTGTGGTGTTGGTTTTCAGATAGATTTATAGGTCAACGTAAAAGAATGAGGAGTTCAGAAATAGACTCACACAAATATGGTCAGTTGATTTCAACAAAAGTATAAATGTAATTCATTAGAAAATAATAACCTTTTTAAATATATAGTACTGGAATAATTGAATATTTATATGCAAAAATCAATGGATTTCAATATGTATCTCACAGAATGTAAAGAAATTAACTCAAAGTCAACCACAAACATTAGTGTATGACCTAGAACATATAAATTTAAAACATTTTTATTTGTTTATTTATTTATTTATTTATTTATTTAGAGGGGGAAGGAGGGAGAAAGGGAGTGAAACATCGATAAATGTGTAGTTGCCTCTTGCTCTCCCTGCCACCAGGGACCCAGCCTGCAACCCAGGCATGTGCCCTGACCAGGAATTCAACCAGCAACCTGTTGGTTCAGATGCCGGCACTCAATCCACTGAGCAACACCAGCCAGGGTTAGAACTCATAAATTTTTAACAAAAAACATAGGAGAAAATCTTTGTGACTTTGGATTAGATAAAGATTTTTTAGATGCAAAGCTGAAAGTACAATACTGACAAAAATTAATAAATCAGACATCAAAATTAAGAATTTCTGTTCCTAAAAAAACATGGTTAAGGTAACAAAAAGAGAAGATAAAACATAGCAGATGATATTTTCAAGTTACATATCTGTTAATGATTTAACATTCAGAATACCTAAGCTTTTCAGATTCAATAATAAAAAAGACAATATAAAAATAAAAATTCATGGAATATTTGAGTAAACACTTCCAAAGGAAATAAGTGGGTAACAAATAATCATATGAAAAGATGTTTAAGATTATTAGTTGTTAGGGGAAAGAAAGCTATTATAAAATACCCCTATACATCTATTAAAGTTCAAAAATTTTAAAGCCATACAAAAGGGGTTCATTTTGTATAGCTCCATTTATATAAATATTATAAGACCTATATCATTTTATTAACCAATGTCACCCCAACATGTTTTTAAAAATTGTAAAAAAAGGTAAATTAATTTATATTCACAGAAAACACATCAGTTGGTAATTTGAGGATGGATGTGGGGCAGGACACATGCAAGCGGACCCAAGGAAGGTTTACAAAGGAGCGAGAGAAAAATTTTGGTGATGATTGGTATGTAGTATCTTTACTGTGTTTATGGTTATGCGGTTGTATTATGTGTGAAAACTCATTAAAGTCCAGTTAACACCTTAAATAATATTTGTAACTTGTTATAAGTTAATTTGTAACTTATAATATTAATTATACCTCTTGAAAGCTAAAATGGAAAGAAACTTCATGTTTTATGTAAATGTATAGTGACAATAGTGTGATAAATTTGTTATGTTTTGGAAGTAAATATTCCAAAATATGAACTTGGTCTGGTAATAAAATGATGTTTTTGCAAAGTTTTTGTCTGTCTGTGAAAACATTATGTAAAAGTTAACAAATGAAACTCTATTACATTTAGGATCAGGGCAAACACTCTATGAAAAAGGGGCTCTATTTCTCATTAATACCAGTACTACATGATTTTTTCTCTACTCTTACTTAAATCATGCTCTCTGTCTTCTTCATTGGGCTGAATCTAGAGCTTTTGATTTGTTGTTCTAAAAATCACAATCACTGACGAACCGCAAATAAGACACCACTCTCGAAGAAGGGTGAATGGCCAAGAGGCACTGTTTATTGTAACCCTCGGTGACTTTTGTAATGGTTCGTTATATAACCTGTTCCTATAGCATCAATTTTTGTTTACATATGATTTCCTTTTTTGGTAGCCTTATGTAAGGTTTCCATGGATCAATCATTGTTATTCATTATATAACGGGTATGTTTGTAGATAGTAGCTGGGTGATATGTAGCAGTGGTTACGGAGCATGCACCATCCTGCAGCTTCCCATGTAACCAGGTAACCAGTCTACCACAATCACAATTAACCCAAAATACAATTGATTGTCTAGTTTTCTATCTCTTCAAAGAATAGAAGCTGAAAAATGTGTTAAAGGCCCACAAAGTCACTGAGTGATAATTGACATGAGACAGCATGACTAGGACAAATTAGAATGTAGGCTGAACTATACTATAATTAGTATTCCTAAGAGTGGGCCTGAACTAACTAAAATATTTAAAAGTCTATTAATCTGTATTTGTCAATACTGGCTACAGGTTTATTGGCCATGTAAAAAAGTATCAAGATGAGTGCAAAACTCATTTCCAGCACAGAGTGAGTGTCAAATAAATGGGAATGGCTGTAACACCACTGCACAATTTTAGGAAAGTAAAGTGTTGCTTTTGACTGTAAAATAAATCTTAAGTGATATTCTAAACTCACACATTTTTCCCTTTTTCAAGAGAAAAACACTGTTCGAATAAATAAGAACTAGAACACATTTATTTTGCATTTTAAGGAAATTTGTTTAATAAAGACAAAAAATTTATGATCATCTCATCAAAATGTTTAACAATATTGTGCAGGGAATTTCAGTGGACAAATCTATCCCAAAAAGTCTTGAGTACTAAAGAAAAAAATAGAGGGATTACTATATTAAAAGAACATTTCAGATTAAGACAAAGTTGATGAAAAATTTAATAGGCCCTGGCTGGTGTGGCTCAGTGGATGGAGTGCCCACCTGCCAACTCAGGGTTCGCTGGTTCAATTACCTGCCGCACGTGTCTGAGTTGCAGGCAGGGTCCCTAGTTGGGGGCATGGTAGAGGCAGTGGGAGGTAGCTGACTGATGTTGTCTCTTGCAAGTTAATGTTTCTCTCCTTCTCTCGCTCCCTCCCTTCCCATCTCTCTGAAAAATAATAATAAAGAAAGAAAGAAAAAAGAATAATATAATTAGATTAAATATGTGCATGGCCACATAATTTATAGAAGTTCCTCAGGATAAGGATAATCCTTGTTTTTTCCACATTTTAAATTAAATTTATTGGGTGACACTGGTTCATAGAATTATATAGGTTTCAAGTATACAATTCTATGATACATCATCTATATAATCTTAGTTATTGGTGTATTCACAGAATAATCATGATGCCTCACCCATGGTAAGTTCACTAAAGCAGATGCTGCATAAATGAATTATAAAAATATTGTCTTGATTTTAATTTTAATTTATCTCATTGATTTAGTGTTTGTACTTGACTTAATCATAGCCCTTGTGCAATGAAACTATCTGACTAAATTACAAAAGAAAAGAATACCTTTCAGTGAAATTTAAAGAATAAAGAGAATAAAGGTAGACTTCCAGCCAAGATGGAGGCATAGGTAGACACACTGTGCCTCCTCGCACAACCAAAATAAAGTCAGCAACAATTTGGAAACAAGATAATAACCAGATCTGACAGAAAATTGAACTGTATGGAAGTCAGACAACCAAGGAGTTAAAATATACTCATTCATCCAGACCAGTAGGGGGGGGTGGAGTTGAGCAGCCAGGTGGAGAGGGGTCTCGGCACAAAAAGTAGTGGCACCAAATGTGTAAGGCATCCTGAGCTCACAGAAGGCTGGCAGACCTAGCGAGGAGGCGACTGTGAAGCGAGGCACTGTGCACAAGGCACCTGACTGTCCAGGCCACATTTGCACATAGATAAACCAGGTGAAATTGGGCAGTGAGACACCGGCAACCCAGGGTCCGAGCTCCAGGAAATAGAATCTGGGGACACTGATTGAAAACACCTGTGGGGGTTGAGGCGCAGGGAGAGACTCCCAGCCTCACAGGAGAGACTGTTGGAGAGACCCATGGGCTCCTAGAACATACATAAGCCCACCCACATGGGAATTAGCACCAGAAAGGCCCAGTTAGCTTTGGGGAAGTGGCAGAAGGGACTGAAATATGATGGAGAGAGGAGCAAGAGCCATTGTTTCTTCTCAGACCCCTCCCCCACATACAATGTCACAGCCTAGCAACTGGGTTGCCCCACCCTGGTGAACACCTAAGGCTCCACCCCTCACACTTAACAGGCTCAACCAGACTCCCTCCCTACCTCCCCCCCACACCCACCAAACGGAAGTACAAATCAAAGCCTCAGAGCCAATACTTTTAAGCAACCAAGAGATAGTCAACCTATCAGATGCACAGTTCAAAGCACTGGTGATCAGGATGCTCACAGAATTGGTTGAATTTGATTGCAAATTAGATGAACAAATGAAGGCTGCGATAAGAGAAATGAAGGAAAATGCACAGGGAACCAATAGTGATGGGAAGGAAACTGGGGCTCAAAACAATAGAGTGGACCAGAAGGAAAAAAAAAAACAAACAAACAGAAACGAATGGAGAAATAAGAATTCAAAAAAATGAGGAAAAGCTTAGGAACCTCCAGGACATCTTTAAACATTCCAACATCCGAATTATAGGGGTACCAGGAGGGGAACAGGAAGAGCAACAAGTGGAAAAGTTATTTGGACAAATTATAAAGGAGAACCTGCCCAATCTGGCAAAGGAAATAGCCTTCCAGGAAGTCCAGGAAGCTCAGAGAGTCTCAAAGAAGTTGGACCCAAAGAGGAACACACCAAGGCACATCATAATTACATTAGCCAAGGAAAA
>CM052539.1:123737474-123809833 GCA_028533065.1 Trachops cirrhosus
AAACAACCACACCAGAAACAAAAACAAGAAGAAACTAAGCAAACAACTAGAACAGGAACAGGACCATAGAAATGGAGACCACATGGAGGGTTAGCAACAGGGGAGTGGGAGGAGGAGAGAGGGGGAAAATGTACGAAGAATAAGTAGCATAGATGGTAGGTAGAAAATAGACAGGGGGAGGGCAAGAATAGTAGGGGAAATGTAGAAGCTAAAGAACTTATGACACGTGAATATGAATTAAAGGTGGGGAATGTGGGTGGGAGAGGGTCTTCAGGGTGGAGGGGAATGAAGGGGGGATGATAGGACAACTGTAATAGCATAATCAATAAAATATATTAAAAAAGAATAAAGAGAAAAATGATTGACTTAACAGATGCAACTTGCTTGTCAGAGGGCTTTTTAGGTGAAAGCTGCAGCGGGAATGAAAAAAATAAAGCATACTGTGTATGATTCTATTGGTTCTGCTAATCCAAAGTAGAACATTCTCTTCTCAAAGGCATATAGGAACTGTAACTTATTCTGAGTGAGAACACGCAAATTGTGTGATTGATTAAAAGCTGTCCTTGTCTCCTAGAGCAAGGGACATAAAGAAAAGAATAAACAAATGGAATCTCATCAAAATAAAAAGCTTCTGCACAGCTAAAGAAAACAGCATTAAAATGAAAAGAGAACCAACTGTATGGGAAAACATATTTGCCAATGATACCTCAGACAAGGGTATGATCTCCAAAATATATAAAGAACTCACACTATTCCACTCAAGGAAGACAAACAACCCAATTAAAAAATGGGTAAAGGACCTGAACAGACACTTCTCCAGGGAGGACATACAGAGGGCCCAGAGACATATGAAAAGATGCTCAGCATTGCTAGCTATCAGAAAGATGCAAATTAAAACTTCAGTGAGATACCACTTCACACCAGTAAGAATGGCCTTCATAAATGAATCAACAAACAAGTGTTGGAGAGGTTGTAGAGAAAAGGGAACCCTAGTGCATTGTTGGTGGGAATGCAGATTGTTGCAGCCACTATGGAAACAGTGTGGAATTTCCTCAGAAAACTAAAAATGGATCTGCCTTTTGATGGGGCAATTTCACTGCTGAGATAATATCCTAAGAACCCTGAAACACTAATCCAAAAGAACCTATGCACCCTAATGTTCACAGAAGCACAATTTACAATAGGTAAGTGCTGGAAGCAACCTAAAGGTGCCCATCAGCAAACGAATGGATCAAAAAAATTATGGTACATTTACACAATGGAATACTACACAGCAAAAAGAAAGAAGGAGTCCCTACCCTTCTTGGCAGCATGGATGGAACTGGAGAGCATTATGCTAAGTGAAATAAGCCAGGTGGGGAAAGACAAATACTACATGGTCTCACCTTTGACTGGAACCTAATCAACAAAACAAACAAGCAAGCAAAATATAACCAGAGACATTGAAACAAAGAGACAGTAACCAGAGGGGAGATGCAAGGGAATAATGGGGGGAAAGCATGAAGGGTTTTCAGGAAAAACTATACAGGACACAGGGAGCAAACCAAGGGGGAGGGGTGGAATCAGGGGAGGGAGGGAGGTGTGGATGGGGTGTAGGAGAGAGACAGGGGGAAAAGAGAGAAAACTGTACTTGAACAACAATTTTTAATATAGCTGCCTTCATGGTCTCTTTTCCAAATAAGTTAATGAAATTAAAGCTTCACTCATGCTTTCAGCTCATCACTCTGAAGACTTTCTCTTATGGGAATGAAGCTCCCTTGAAAAGTCTAAGGCAGATGATGGGATCATGACTTAAAATCACATGCAAAATTTCAAAGAGAAGACTTACTAATACTACCATAATAAGACAAAACAAGCACCTTCAAATCAACAAAATCTATGTTTTCTCAAAAATTTTTGAATATAAATGGCCTATTATTTAAAACGTAAAAATGAAAACTACCATCTTTTCACATGTCATGCCACAGTATTTGTTAAAAACAAGAACAAGAACAAATGATTTCTCCACTAAAACAATCCTTTTCAGAAATAATTTACAACCATGCTACTCCATACAGAGTCACTCAAAAAGGTATTATTCAGAAATAGGAGATGGAAAATCCTGTCTCACTGTGAAGATGAGAAGTTTGTGTTTCAAAAATTTTAGTCTTTTCCAGGAGTTTAATTTTGTTTATAAATAATGCACCTATATTCCTGAGAATTTGAGAAACACATGTTTATAAGGTTTTGAGGTTTCCATAAAAATTCAGGTACATTATGTGAAGGGCAGAGGCAGTCTTATCTAAATCACCATCACGATCTAATCAGCCTGGCTGGAGCTTTGTGCATCTGTGCCACCGCTGACTGACTCAAAAGCAGCTTCACCAGAAGATCTTTTAGAACATATGTGAAAAATGTGTTTTTTTATCCACTACTACAATAAAGCTTTAGACCCCTTGATATCACTCTTCTTCCCAAGGCCTGTCTCTGACTGCTTACTGGAGACACACAGCTCAGTTTGAGAAGTACAGGATGGTTTATTTTAGCTTTAGTCATCTTAGAAACAAGGCTTAAATTATTAACTTAATAATTTAAGTTATTAAATTATTAACATAAAATAAATTAATTATTAAGCTTCAGTTGTAGCTTCCCAGAACAGAAAAACTGAGTTCAGTTACAGTGTTTCATAGACAAAGATTATATCTAAAAGAAATGGCATTGTACTTTTGCTTTGATTCATGGAGGAATATAACAAATAACTAGGTTAATACACAATAATGCAAACTCAGTTGTAGGTGATTATTTCTCAAGAGAAAGTACACTTTAACAATAATGACTAGTTTCAGAAACGCATTGACATTTCACACAAACATATGAATTTCAGGACATACCTGTTCATATGTTTTGTATTTTGTCTGGGTGCTCATTTTTTTAAAGATTCCATATACTTGACAAGTTTATGCCTTTTTGTTTCTACTGTAAATGTCTTATAGCTAGCAGAAGACCAGAAATCCCTTACCTTAGCCCAAATAAAGCTATTATTCTTCTGTTTCATGGTATATAAACTATTACAAATCTGTGTGGACCTGCTCACTTTGTGTCCCAGTTCAGCTAAATAAAGTTCAGGAAAAAACTACCCTCTTTCAGGATTGCATGCACATCCTTTTTTGCAATCATTTATGGTTAATGTGCAGGCATTAATGTTGACATCTTCACATAATGGAGCTCCTCCAAAGACACATGCATACTGAAAGAGGAAGATTTGTGTATGCACACACTGTCCACCTGCATGCATTTCCTCCTCCCTATTCCTCATACCACCTCGGAACAGGAGCAAGCTTTAGCTGTCATATCTGTGGCTAAGAAATATGTTGCCTTTCTTAGTAAATCAAGGAATCAGATAGTTCTTATCAGAAGTTATAGAAAAAACAATAATGAAATAATAATTATAATCCTAGTGAAAATAAAAATAATGTAATAAAGTAAACTCTATAAATAGACCTATTACTGTTCAACACTCTAATCCTGACCATTTGCAACTCATGTTCTTTAGTTCTTTCACCCTCTTTGTAAACATTAGAGAACAATTTGTCATCTAATTCTTTCCAATCTTTATGGAAATATTTCAGGAAAGATGTGGTGACAGGTGGCCTGGCCATTCCTTTACTTACAAATATTTTAGGCTGTTGGGAAGCATATTAAATGAAATGAATTTTCACTTGATAAGGCACAATTCTTTTTTCCTCATCTGGGGATATGTTTTTATTGATTTGAGAGAGAGAGGAAGAGAGAGGGACAGATAGACATATATGTGAGAGAGAAATACCGATTGGTTACCTCCCATGTGTGCCCTGACCAGGGATGGAATCTGCACCCTAATTAGATGTGTTGCTTAATTGGCAATCAAACTGGCAACCTTTGGCATACAGGACAACACTCCAACCAAATGAGCCATTCAGCCAGGGCGAGGCACAATTCAATAATTAGTAATTTATAGCCTTCTCTGTGCCTCTACTTAGGACAGTAAGTTCTATTCATGCACCTGTATTGAGGACTTGTCAAAAGCCAAATATTGTGTAAGTGTTAAGGATGCAAATTTGCAGAAGATGAAGTCTTTAACTTCAAGAAATTCAATATCCACTGGGGCAACCATAAGATGTGATGAGTGCAATAAAGCATTAATGAGGTGAAACGTGGTACAGAGGAGGAAGTCCAACAAATGAGACTGAGCTTTCTATTAATCCCTATAATAGATGCTGTGTAATCATATTCTCTAAGCACCATGGACTTACTAAAGTATAAGAGAAATAATATTAGAAAACATTTAACTTTGCTACCTATTTATGTACAAAATCTAAGAAATTCTAGAGCCTTAAGCCAACAGCACATTGTGTTAAATATCATTACATTTTGCTAGGTGGAAAGATTTCTTACTTAGAACTTAGACTTCTAGGCTTTGGTCCTGCTTCTATGACACACTAATTGTCAGATTTGATTTATAGATTACTGATTTATAGATTGTGATTTTAAATAGACAACTTCCATATAAGCTAGTGATAACTAAGTATTTTTTATATATGCAATATATAGTTACTCAGCATATATTAGACGGCACAGATTCGATTTACCTTTGACTGACATCATGCATTTGAAATTCCAGGCACTGCAGTCAGAGACCCTGCAGAAAGCTGATATGGCTAATCTTCAAAAAGACTTTTAACTACAACTTACAGTCAAGTGATTAAGGTATTTAAATATCCAATTTGGTTTAAAACAGCAGAAACAGAGAAATGGTGTACAGTTGACCCTTGAACAACACAGGTTTGAACTGCACAGGTCTGCTTGTATATGGATTTTTTCCAAAAAATATGTGAATACCTGTACTGTTTTCAATCCACAGTTGGGAGCCTGCAGGTGCAGAGGGTCATCTGTATGCACTGATCCACACTATTTTATGTAGAGGACTTCAGCATCCTTGGATTTTAGTATCTGCAGGGGGTTCTGGACCCAATCTTCTATGGATACTGAGAGACAACTAAGTTCTGGGGAAATCAAAACTTGTGCATGAATTTTCAACTGTGAGAGGTGGGTAGGGGAGGGGTATCACTCCTAACCCCTGCATTATTCAAGCATCGACTATAGGTTTTAAAGATAGATTAACCATCATGTTTGCATAAAGCATGTGGAAGATACTTTTTATATGTGATTTTAATTATTGTGGAAATCAGTTTATTTGAGAAAATAAATGATACAGGAATCAACTAAAAAAGACATAATGAGGGAATTTCATCAATTAATTTTAATGGTGACTTCAAACTCCAATATGCTAAAAATATTTAATAAGCAGTATATCTATTTTCACTCCTTTCAATCCCCACTGTTATATTTTCCTGAGGACTACTGAGGTTTTTTAGAATTGCAAGTGATATTACCCTCAGAATTTGTTTAATTGTTAAAATTAGTCAGTAGTTAATGGGAGGGTTGAGGGGAGGGATGGGTGGGTGTGATGGAATGGGAATAAAGGATAGAAACTGTATTGAATAATGAGTAAAATAAAAAAATTAAAAAATAAAAAAAATTAGTCAATAGTTATCCAACTGTTCTAATGACAAATCCTTGAAACCTTGTGTTTTCTTTATTTTTGAATATTTGGTGTATTGTACAGTATCTGAAACATAAAAAAGTCATGACTAAATATTAGTTGTTGAATGAAAGACTAAGTCTAAACAAAGGGTGTAAGCAAAATAAGATCAATAAAGTTGTATTTTAAAATATTTTGCCTATCTGTTACATCATGTCTTTTTGCAACAAGTTTGAAAAACTTTGCCTCTACCATGTGTATAAAAGATTTCCTTTCTATGTAGAAGCGCTTTAATGTTTTTTCCCTTTAAGTATTTACTTTAATACTCACTTTTTTATTCTCCCATAAAAACTAACCATCAAAACTATGAAGGTGACCTTTGAGGCTGTAGATAAGGACTGTTGTCAGTAAACCTGGCCCTTAGTGTGTGTGTGTGTGCGTGACAGGTGTACCCATTCATATATATATAAACTTTCAAAGAGAAAAACTTCTGGCATTAATTTAAGAAAATATATTTTTTATTGTATTTTCACATTAATTGTAGTAATTTTTTTGAACAGATTTTTCAATTGGGAGTTAATCTTATAATGTTTCATTATGTCATGTTAAAAAAGAAGTCTTTATTCACTTTTTAAAATAATAATTAATCTTTGCCCATATAGTTAACTCTAACTTTTATGCAAAATATAAGAATAAATTTGTACTTTTGCTTACTTTTTCTATATGAAAAGCTATGTAAATATTTCATTTTTTTCCAAAAATAACACAAATCATAATCACATATTCACTGGGAAAAAGTGACACAAACCAACTGTTTCATTGTCTCTGAAAATTCTATAATTTTGAGTCACTGTTTCCTGACATATTGCTTTAGAAAACATTTTGGACAAATATTTTTGTCACTCTCATTCACTGTTCTTTTTTCTCAGTTATTCAGGTTCACTTTTATAACTTAATTTTTTTAATTTTTAACTTTGACATACTTGTTGATGCACATGCAGTTTTAATAAATAATACAGATCAATCTTATGTTTCTTTCCCAATGGTCACATCTTGAAATCTGTAGCACAGTCTCACAACCAGGACTTTGACAGTGATGAAGCCAAAGCCCAGAACTTGCATGTCCCCACAAAGAATCCCACTGCTGCCCTCTTCTAGTCACACGTACATCCCCCTCCTAAACCCCATCATCCCCTTAGCTCTTGTCTGCAATTACTCTGTCCTTTATTTCTATAATTTTATCATTTCACAAATGTTCCTTAAATGGAATCATGTAGTTTCTAATCTTTTGGCATTTGCTTTTTTCCACTGATCCAGGTTATTGTATACATCAATAGTTAGTTTCCTTTTAATGCTGAGTAGTAGTATTTCATGGTACACATGTCCCGCAATTCATTTAACCATTTGCTCTTTGAAGGAGAGCAGGATTGTTTCTGGTTTTTGTACATTTTCAATAAAATTGCTATAGGTATTCCTGTATTGGTTTTGTGTGAATATATGTTTTCTTTTGTCTGGGATAAATGCCCAAGAATGCAGCTGGTAGGTGAGGTGGTAGTTGCATTGTCACTATCTGAAGAGGCATCCAAGCTGCTTTCTAAAGCTGTTGTCACATTTTACATTCCTACCAGCAAAATATTAGTAATCTAGTTTCTCTGCATCCTTGACAGTATTTAGTGTTGTCATTATTGTTCTTCTAGCCATTCTGGGAGGTACAGAGTAGTATCTATTTGTAGTTTGAATTTACATTTCCCTATTTTCACATACCTAACGATGTTGGCCATCTTGTGTCCTATTCAGTAAAGAGTGTTTTTATTTTACTTCTTTTCTAATTGCAATGTTTGTGCTAGGTTTACACAAAAGTATTTAACTTTTCTGAGCAACTTTGAATTATATTGCATTGTAAGTTTCAGTGTCCTCATATTTATTGTTATGTGTGTGTGTATGTAGATACATATATATAGAAACAGTTATCTTTGTTTATTTTTTATCTTGTGACCTTGCTAAATTCACTCCTTATGTCTAATCTTTTTTGTAGATTCTGTGAGATTTTCTAGATAGTTATCTCATTTGCAAACATGGATAGTTTTATGTTTTCCTTTCCTATCTTTACATCATTAATCTCATCTTGACTTATTGCACTGGCTAGAGCTTCCAGAATTATGTTGAATACGAGTGGTTACTAGAAGACAGCCTTGCCTTCTTAATTCTAGGGAGGGAATCATTCATTCTTTTAATATTGATCATACAGTTGCAGGTGTTTTGTAGATCTTCTGTATAAAGAAGAAGAAAGTTCATTCCATTATTACTTTCGCTAATAGCACTTATCATAAATGAAAGTTAAATTTTGTAAAATGCTTTTTCTACTCACTTGATCATATGGCATTTTTAGTATGTTATGTTGGATTATATTGATTAAGCTTCAAATACTGGAATAGCCTTTCTTCTGGTATAAATAATAGTGATCATAGTATATAATGCTTTCTATATACAGCTGAATTATACATGCTAATGGTTTGTTAAGAATTTTTTGCATCAATGTATATGATTATTATTGACCTGTAGTATAATTTTCTTCTGACTCAAGCCAAATTAAGAAATAGTTCTTCCTCTTCTATTTTCTGGAGGATATTATGTAGAATTGGTATCGGTTTTTCTTTAAAATTTTGGTGGATTTATCCAGTAAAATCTTGGCCTTGTAGGTTATCTTTTTGTATTTATAAATTGAAAATGCAATTACCTAATAGTTACATAGTTATTCAAATTATCTATTTCAAATTGGGTGAGTTTTAGTTTTTAAATAAATAATTGGTCTATTTCATCTAAATTGTTAAATCTATGTGTTAGGAGTTGTACATAGTATAACTTTAATATCCTTTTGATGTTTTCAGGTTCTGTAATTTTATCTTTAGTTTCATTTAATATTGGTAATTTGTGTCTTCTTTCTTTTCTATCAGTTTTACTAGATAAACTGAAGTTTGTCTAATTTGTTGATCTGTTTAAAGAATCAAGCTCTTTGGTTCATTGATTTTATGTATTGTTTTTTGTTTTACCACAATTTGTATTTACTCTTATTTTTTATTATTTCCTTTATTCTTCCTATTTTGCTGTTATTTTATTCTTCTATTTTCTAATTTCTTGAGGTAGGAACATTATGGTTGATTTGAGACTTCTGCCTTTTAATATATGCAATTACAGTATAATTTGTCCTTTTAATGCTATTTTAGCTGTGTCCTACAATTTTGATCTACTGTATTTTCATATCACTCATTTCAACACATTTAAAAAAAATTCCCCTCAAGACTTTCTCTTTGATTCATGCATTAGGTAGAAGTGTTTTGTTTACTTTTCAAATATCTAAATATTTTCTTATTTTAATAAATTTCTAGATGATACCATTGTAGCAGATAATGAACTGTGTATGATTTCAAAATACACTGTATGATTTCAAGTCTTTTAATCTTTTGAGGTTTGTTTGTTTTTTTCTAAGAGGTAGCTTATCTTGGGATATAGTCATGGGTACTTTAAAGTGATGTGGATTCTCCTGTCCTTGGATAGAGTGTTTTATAACTGTCAATAATATCCTGTTAGTTGATGTTGTTACTAGTTTTTCTGTATCCTCTGATATTCAGTACAGTTTTTAAATTCATTGTTGAAAAAGAGGCTTTGAATAGTCATGTGTACTAGTGTTGTTATTTTACATTTTGAATAAAGTTTAAGAAACTTTAATGCCCTTTATGCCCCTTAACTTTCCCTTTTTAAATTTAGTTTCCTGAACTGTATTGTAAAACTACAATATTGTTTTTACTCTACTGAAATTCAGAACCAAATCATACATTGTTGTAATTTGTGCTTCTATCATCAAACAACAAGTAGATAATTCAAAAGAGAAAGGAAAATCTATTATACTTACTGATGTTTTTCTTCCTGTGTTCTTTCCTCCTTGTGATGTTTCAAGATTCTTTCTCATATCATTCTCTTGTGTTTTTGAGAACTCCTTTTAGTCATTATTTTAGGTAGTTCTGATGTTAACAGACTTTTTGTTTTATTTTATCTGAGAATGTTTCAATATCCCTTTCATTCATGACAGGTATATTTTTATTGGATATAGGATTCTGGATTTACACTTATTTTCTTTTTTTAAAATATATTTTATTGATTATGCTATTACAGTTGTCCTATTTTCCCCCTTTATTCCCCTCCATCCTGCACAACAACCCCCCCATCCACATTCCCCCCCCATTTCATGTCTATGGGTTGTACATATAAGTTCTTTGGCTTCTATATTTCCTATACTATTCCTAACTTCCCCCTGTCTATTTTCTACCTACCACTTATGATACTCATTCCCTGTACCTTTTGCCCCACTACTCCCCTCCTCTTCCCTGCTGATAACCCTCCATGTGATCTCCATTTCTCTGATTCCATTCCTGCTCTAGTTGTTTCCTTAGTTTTTGTTTTTAGGTTTGGTTGTTGATAGTTGAGAGTTTGTTTTCATTTTACTGTTCATATTTTTATCTTCTTTTTCTTAGATAAGTCCCTTTAACATTTGATGTACTAAGGGCTTGTTGATGATGAACTCCTTTAACTTGACCTTATCTGGGAAGCACTTTATCTGCCCTTCCATTCTAAATGAAAGCTTTGCTGGATAGAGCCATCTTGGATGTAGGTCCTTGCCTTTTATGACTTGGAAGACTTCTTTGACTTTATGACTTCTTTCCAGTCCCTTCTTGCCTGTAAGCTTTCTTTCGAGAAATCAGCTGACAGTCTTATAGACACTCCTTTGTAGGTAACTGTCTCCTTTTCTCTTGCTGCTTTTAAGATTCTCTCCTTATCTTTAATCTTGGGTAATGTAATTATGATGTGCCTTGGTGTGTGCTTCCTTGGGTCCAACTTCTTTGGGATTCTCTGAGCTTCCTGGACTTCCTGGAAGTCTATTTCCTTTGCCAGATTGGGGAAGTTTTCCTTCATTATTTGTTCAAATAAGTTTTCAATTTCTTGCTCTTCGTCTTCTCCTTCTGGCATCTCTATGATTCGGATATTGGAATGTTTAAGGTTGTCCTGGAGGTTCCTAAGCCTCTCATCATTTTTCTTTTGAATTCTTGTTTCTTCATTCTGTTTTGGATGACTATTTCTTCCTTCTGGTCCAAACTGTTGATCTAAGTGCTGGTTTCCTTCCCTTCACTGTCGGTTCCCTGTACATTTTCCTTTATTTCACTTTTCATAGCCTTCACTTTTTCTTCTATTTTGTGGCCATACTCAACTAATTCTGTGAGCATCCTGATTACCAGTGTTCCAAACTGTGCATGTGATAGGTTGGCTATCAATTTATTGCTTAGTTGCATTTTTTCTGGAGCTTTGATCTGTTTTGTTATTTGGGCCTTTTTTTTGTCTATGAGGGACTGTTACATAGTAAGGGGTGAAGCCTTAGGTATTCACCAGGGCAGGGCAACCCATGTCACTGCATTGTGATGCTAAGAGGTCTGAAAGAGTGGTCTGAGAGGGAACAATGCCACTTGCTCCACTCTCTGCTGGCTTTCAATCACTGCCCCCACTACCCACAATCAAATTGGGCCCTTCTGGTGCTGATTCCTGGGTGGGTGGGTTTGTGTACATTGTAGGCCCCTGTGGGTTTCTCCAACAAACTTTCCTGTGAGGCTGGGAGTCTCTCCTGCTGCCTCAACCCCCACAGGTTTTTTCAGTCAGAGATTTTGAGGTTTTATTTCCTGGTGCTGGAACCCTGGGTTGAGAGGTCTGTCTCACTCCTCAGTTTTTCCTCCTGGTTTATCAGGGACTGCCAGCTCCAGTAGCTGCCACTTTGCTGCAAGTCCTCTCCAGCCCAGCTGCCCATCTCTGCCCCTCCTACTGGCCTGGATGAATGTTTCTTTAATTCCTTGGTTGTCAGACTTCCATACAGTTCAATTTTCTGGCAGTTCTGGTTGTTTTTGGTTTTTAAATTTGTTGTCCTTCTTTTGGTTCTGTGAGGAGGCACAGTGTATCTACCTACGCCTCCATCTCGGTCAGAAGTCCTACACTTATTTTCTTTCAGCACTTAAAAAATATTGTGACATTTTTTTCTGAACTCCATGGTTTTGGGTGAGAAACTTGCTGCCATTTAAATGATTATTTCCCCTATAGTCAAAATGTCATTTATCTCTTCTTGCTAATATGATACAGTTTTTGTCTTTGGTTTCGATAATTTGACTCTGATGTGTGTTTTGGTATGGATTTCTTTAAATATATTCTCCTTGTGATTTGTTTGTCTTGAATCTCTAGGTTGATGCCTTTTGTCAAATTTGATAAGTTTTCAGCCATTATTTCTTTAAGTACTTTTTATTTTTTATTTTTTTAAAGATTTGTTTATTTATTTTTAGAAAGATGAGAAGGGAGGGAGAATGAGAAAGAGGGAAACATCTATGTATGAGAGAAACATCAATTTGTTGCCTCTTGTACATGCTCCATCCAGGAGCCAGGCCTGTAACCCAGGCATGTCTCCTGACCAGGAATCGAACCTGTGACCTTTCACTTAGCTGGATGTTTCTCAACCAACCAAGCCACACTAGTCAGGGCTTCTTCAAGTACTTTTTAACCCCATCCTCTTTACCTCTCCTTCTAGGGTTCCAATAAGACAGATGTTAGATATTTGTTATATTTACACAGGCCCTGAGGCTCTATTTATTTTGGTGATTTTTCAGTCTCAATATCTCTGTTGTTCTGATTGTATCTCCTATTGTTCCATTGTCCAGTTCACTGATTCTTTTTGTGCCCCTTCCATTCTACTGTTGAATCCATTCATTGACTTTTTTGCAGTTATTTCATTTTCAGTTATAAAAGTAATATTTAGTTCTTTATATATTTTATTTCTTTGCTGTGACTGTATTTTTTCATTTGTTTCAAGTGTGTTTGTAGTTGCTCATTGAAGCATGTTATGGTGGCTCCTTTAAAATATTTACCAGAATTCTAATGTCCCTGTCATTTTGATGTTGTCATGTTTTGATTGTCTTCCTAGTTCTTGGTATGCTGAATGATTATCTACTCAAACATGGACATTTGCATATTATGTTGACTCTGGATCTTCATTTAAATTTCTTGCTTTAGCTGGCTACTTCTGACATGGCTCCAGCAAAAAATGAGAAAGCATAGACTTATTACTGACAGGTAGGAGTAGAAGTTTAATTTCCCCAGTTGACCTCCATTAAACCTTCAGGGTTGAAGGATGCTCTTCCTTACTGATGGATGGGGATGGGATTTTTCACTCCTTAACAAGCCTTCACTGATATCACACTGAATGAGAAAGGGGAGGAATGGGTTGTGACTGCTCAGCATTTGACTTCCCTTGATATCACAGAGGGCAGTGGTGAAACTCCTGACTCTCTATCAGGCTTCCTCTGAAAATGTTCCAGTGGAAATGGGAAGGGTTGCTTCATTACTTCTGGCTGGGAGTAAAAACGCAGACATTTTCTTTTGTACCCTGGTCTCTGCTGATACTACTGACAGATGGGAAAGAAGCTCATTTTTACCATCAAATGAGTTGGGACTTAGTTTCCTACTCATGATCCATGGTTCTCTACTCAACCTTTTCTGACCCTATCCATGAAGGGGTTTGGCGTTCTTCACTACAGTCTGGTAAACATTGATTTCTAGGTTTCCCACTTGGCCTTTGGTGGTACAAATATGAATGAGGCCACATTTTTTTGTAGTGTTTGGTGGGAGGAGAGATGTTGTTTAAAGTTTCTATGTTGCTATGCTGCTCCTTCCCTGGTCCTCTGTTAGAGAGATCAGGATTTTGTTACTTTTAGAAAAAAAAATCTGCTTCCTTTGGCATTTCCAGGTTCTGGCTCCGCCATTTACAACTCTGAAATAAATGAGACACAAACAAGCCCCAGCAAACCTACCGCTGTGTCTCAAGGTTCTAAGTCTCTAGCTGGTACACTGTCTTCTCTCCAGCTTTCAGTCTTCTTATGTTTGTAATGTATATAATGTCCTGCTTTTTAGTTCTAAATAGCTGTACGAATAGAAAAAATACCTATATTCCATATTTCCAGAATCAGAAGTCCCTCATAATATTTTCATGGAGAGTTGAGGTGTACTCTACTGTTAAAATTTGCTAACTCAGAAATACTAGACTTAAAAATTAGAAAAATATTTATTTTATATAGACATACATGGGTTTGCTTTCATTTCATATTTTAGCCCTTGAGCATATCATTAGTAAGTTAACATCAGAGCTAGAAAGAGATGCCACATCTATTCTCCTTCTTAGGTTGTCTTATAACAACAGCTTATAAAAGAAAAAATTCTTTTATTCTAAGAAAGCTATTTTTAAAAATATTTTATTTATTTAATTTTTAGAGAGAGGAGAAAGAAAGGAGAAAGAGAGGGAGAGAAACATCAATGTGTGGTTCCCGCTCGTGTACCCCCTATGGGCGACCTGGCTGGTAATGCAGGCATGTGCCCTGACTGGCAATCAAACCAGCAACCCTTTGATGCACAGGTCAGCATTCAATCCACTTAGCCACACCACCCAGGGCTAAAATACCAATTTGTTTAAAAAGTATCCATAAAAATGTAAGCTCTGTGAAGACAGACACCTAACAGTCTCTTCACCCCTGAATGTCCAGCACTAAAAACTGTTCCTGGGTCATGCCAGAAGTTCAACAAATATTTATTGAATGAGTGAACAAAGTGTACTGGGTATTGTGCTGTTTGCAAGTTATCTCATTTAAATCTTCTAAAGTGGTATCAAACATCTCCATTTTAAAGATTCAGAAAACAAAGCTTAAGGAGGTTCAATAGCTTCATGCAGGTCACACCAATGGTAAGTAGTATGGCAGGGTTCAAGTCTTTGTCTAACTGCAAAGTCTATGTTTCTGTACCAAAGTGCTTGCCACCCAAAGTAAGAGAACCAAAGGTCCTTTCATTTGTTCTTCTTTCAAGCTTCCCTATACCTCATATCTATCTGGGTTGATGAACCTGCCACTAAAGCACAGGAGTATAAACAGTGAAAAATTCCCTACTATTTTCTGAAAAGCAAACAACCGAGACGAAACCAAAAATCCTGAATAAAACCCCAGAAACTTAGGGGAAACAAAGTAACAATTATGGCATAAACAATGAAATAGCTTCAAGAAGACAACAAAAGGGATCAAGGAAAGTAGCATAGTGCATGGATAATTTACAATCCGCATCAGAAAGTAATCATAAGAGCCCATAAGCCTCAGCAAATAAACATTGTTTTACTTGTGATTTCCTGGGACTTGGGATACATTTGCATTGATTAGCAGTTCCTTAGTCACTTCTTAATTACGCCAGTGGAATTTTCCAGGGTTTAACTTTCTCTTAATTGTATTGAACTTCCTCATCTTTTTTCCTTTTTCTTTTTTATGATTATGGAACACAGACCCATTAAATGTCACCAGTATCTTCTTTCATGAATGTGTGCATGATGATGGTGGGAAGGGAGTTAGAGCTAAACAAAGTTTTCTAGGTTATCTGTCATCCCTCAAGTCCAAAGCCCCACACTATTTTCCAGCATCCCATGTATCTAAATCCAGATTCAGTCAGTGCTTCATGTCAACTAAAACAATCCCTTAAGCACAGTTTAAGTGCCTTTATATTATACCATTCCTGATAGACAAAAGCATATTTTCTGCCAATGATAAAACACTTTAAGACAATCTGGACCACAGAGAAAAAAATACTTGCCTATTCAATGGCTATGTTTTCAAGATAGCATTAATCTCACCAACAAAATTACAAATTGAATTAATTATTTATTCTGTAATAGAAAGATTTAAGACGTTAAGATGAATGTTTTGCAATATGTGTTTTAAAAAGCTGTCTTCTATGATTTATTTGTCTTCTAGTGCTTATGAACAACATCAGGGCAAATTGTTTTCTGTGTGGTTTAAAAATCAGTGGTATGCAAATAGTGCATGATATCAATTTAGCCAAGGAAAATGAGGCAATGCTCGTTAATCAAAGTAGATTGTAAAAATTTGGCAAAGTGCTTGAAGCTGGAATTATTTTTGGTTCTGTGAGTACGTTCAGTGCTATATTTTCTTTAGTACTATATCTTTTCCTTTACTTATAGGCTTGCAGATAGTTATATCTTTATACCCCTGGGCCCATTTATACTTAAAAACCTGGTTTCCTACTACTCACACTCTCTGTTAACTCTGCTTTAATCATTTATCTCCCTATTGTTACCAAACACTCCATGCGCAGCCTCACCCCAGAGCCTTTGCACTGTGTTCTCTTTGACAGAGTGTTTCTCCCAAGACCTTTTTAGGGTTGGCTCTCGTAGGTCTCTGTTCAAATGCCCACAGATCAGCCTAGACTTTCCTTAGCACCCCTTACAAAATAGTAAACTCCTGCTTTTACTACCCGCCTGGTTCTGCTACTCTCTCCTAACATGGCATTATTTTATTCCATTGTCTTTGTGACATACTCCATCCTCCTAAGCGTATTTGTTTATTTTCACTGTCCTCCTATGTTCTACTTAATCTACTGTATAGTAAACTATACCAAATGAATGGCTTAGAAACAATGAGTCATTTGTTTTGCTCATGAATTTGGAAGTTAACTGGCGTTAGCTACTAGGCTCCCTATCAAAGTCTCCTACAGTTACACAGTTACACAGTGGCTGGGGCTCAAATCACGAAAATGCTCACCTCCTCACATTCCCCACAACTGAAGACTCAAACCTCCGGGGCTGGAAGAACTGGGACTCCTTTGTCATTGCTGAATCTATCTACGTTCTTTCTTCACAAGATGGCAGTGTTAGAATAGTCACAAATCTTACATAAAGGCTCAGGGTTCCACAGCAAGTGGAAGGGTTGTTATTTTGTCTTTTATGACCTTGTTTTGGACCTCATATAGCAAATAACTTCTGCAGAATTTTAGTCATTGAATGAGTCACCAAAGCCTACTCAATTTCTAGTGGAAGGGAATGAAAGTCCAGCTCTTGATGCCGGTGTAGAAAGGCTCTACAAGAACAATTGCAACCAGAAATATTGCTGTGGTCAATGTTGAAACAAAGCAGTGTGTCACTCTCCATTAGAAAGTAGCATCTACAGGGGCAAGGGCTTTGCTTAGGTCCCTGCTGTATACATAGTCATTGTTTTTTGAATGGCTAAGTAAACGAATGAATAAAATAAAAACCTAATGAGTAAAAATCAATTGTATATGACCAATGCTTCCAATACTTTAATAACAATAGAAAGGAGGTTATGTAAATGCTCATAGCTATGGGCTTTAAAGGTGATGTGATTTTTTTTAAGTAGAATTCCCATTTAATAGTTTTTCTTTTCTTTATCAAATCAACATAGCTTTACCAAATTCAGGATAAGCCAGTCATTTCTAGTTAGAAGTAGATATTTCGAGTTCAATCTTGATTCTGTAAATAATTTGAGGACATGAGTAGATTGTATAGAGAAGATACTCTAATATTTTTGCCTCAAGTTCCTTCCATTTTTACTGTTTCTTGTAGGAGGTCTAGGAGCACTCCATAATTAATAACTCACTAGAAGATAGGATTCCTATCATGAGGGCCTTCTTTGTTATGTCTCAGAATTATATATTTAATATTTAGTACTACCTCTAACACATAACAAGCTTTTAAAATTTGTTTAGATGGGAAATAGGTGAAAATTTTTACCAAGTTTATAAGTACAATTTGAGAAAATTTTAAAGTCTTAAATTCAAAAGAATATTTAATTTACAGAGAAATTTGATATATACTGTCTTGGTTTGCCTTAGACTTGTTTATCTATGCTAGATATAAAAGTTTTAACATAAATTTATCAACATTTTGGCTAAGATCAAATGTAAATATAAAAGTTTATGATAAGACTTTAATTTTTATTATACTTTGTTGGCAAGATACTAAAAATCAAATAAATCACAAGGAAGCATAGAATAAAAGAATTTAAATTGCTAACCTACTATTTGAGAAAAACAGCTCATTTGTAGACTATTCTTTTCAGAGTGCATTGTTGTTGGTCTTTGTTATTTTTTTAATCTTTCATTTTGCTCCACAGTATTGTCTATATCCTGTAGCATCTTAATCAAATTATTTAAAAGATGCTTTTTATTATAAAATGCATTTTCTTTTGAAGGACTTGTGTTTCTTGTTAGTGTGTTTAATCAAGTTGGTTTCTCTCAGTCAATAAGTTAGTATATGACATAATCCATCTGAAGCCTAAATGTGAACACTAATCAGGATCTGGATGTGTAATGCATTTCTTGGTCTGATTGTATACTCTGTGTATGTAAATATCTGATGAATTAAAAACCCGTCAAAATGTAAGATTTACTGTTAGATTTGCCTACATTTTACATAGACAATGGATTTGATTTCTTGACATCCTTTTCAAATTTGAAAAACTATAATTAGAAGAGCAAGTTATGCAAACAAAGGGACGTAACCGCTACCCACAAAGTGTCATTACCTATACCGAACTGTACCTTTTAAGAAAAGCTATTAATTAGTCCATAAAAGTTTAGGAAAAAATTGTCAAAAGATTGGATAATGGAAAACATAAACTAGAGGTTTAGCACTAGTGTCATCAGAAATTAAATATAATCTGAACAATCCACAGTAAAGCATGGAAATTGACAAAATAAATGAAATAGTAATTCTTACAGAAAATTAAAGAGCTACAGAAGCTATGGGGAAATTTTATTTCCTTTCTAAAAATTTATTTTCCTATGATTCTCTTGAACTTTTTTTTGAGTGTGACATACTGAAATGGATATGGCCTAAGTGCACATATATATGTATGTGTGTAAGTGTAATTTACAAGGAGTATATTGTAAACTCATAGAAAGAGCACAGATATAAAGAATAAAGACTGGAGTCTTGCATATATGGAAATAACTGACTCATTATATTAGGTAAGTCTTCTGAACCTCTGAGATAAATTTTAGACAAGGGTAACATCTGTCATGATTTCTTCATAAGTTAAATTAGTTTCAAATAAAATGAAGGGAGAGGATTCTTTTCAAAAACAATAGAAACCAAATAATTATCCATTTAAAAATAGAGTGGAATGACATTTTATAAATGGACTAGGTTATAAAACCTCATATAGGCAAAATTATTCTTGAAAATCACAGCAGTTAATTTTTATTTGTTCTCAGTTCTGGAAAAATAATTAGAAAATTAAACTCAGTGAAATTAAATATGGAGATGTTTCTTTCCAGGTTCTCTCTCTTTTGTGCATTTCCTCTTCCTTCTTTTTCTCCCTCCTTCCCAGTTTTAATTATGTTTACAGAGCATGTAGTTATATTTGTGTAAACTAAATGGGTGTGTGCTAAGACTCCACTGTTTCACAAATAAACATCACACTATAATTATACCATAATTATGCAGAATGTAATTTCAACTGACTGATGATGTTGAGGCTGGCTCTGGTGGCTGCGGTGCATGAGTCCATCACCATGAGAAACAATTTCCCAGTGTCTGAGGATGTTTAAAGGGGAAAAAGTCTTATTTCATGCTTTTCTATTATGTGAATTTTGGCAAAATAGATCTGGAATATGTTTTACAGACTTTTTTTATGCCTGAATGATTTTCAACATTATATTTGTCTTTGTTTTAAAAACTATTATGTCTAACTTGTTTCCTCCCATCCTATTATTATTTAAACTGGCAGCTCAATATTTTATGGCCTAGTAGTTTCAGCAAACATAATAACTAAAGTGTCTTTGACAAGCCAACTAAGGTTAAAATCCTATTATTGCCAATGGCTTATTTAAGGACTTTTCTTTGACACTTAAGGTATATAATTCAACATAATGTGCCAAGTTCAATAATGAGATTAGCTGGTTATTCTGTACAATCAGATAACAACTTGATTGTTTGTATAATTGGCATGTGATGAAGTTAATGACAAGAAAGCTATGAATAACAAAAAACTTATCGGGATATAAATATGCATATCTGTTCATGGAAATAAAAACTAAAATATTTATGGTGATTTATAGTTTAAATTTTTGCTCCATGTCATTAACTCCTACGTTATAGATAAGGAAAGTGAGGTTCAGGAAAGTTAAGTAGTGAGCTCATGGTTATACTTTCAAATGCAAGAAGTAGAGTATAAAAGCCATTCTTCTGATGGCAAACCTGTGTATAGATTGGTTCTTGGAGAAGATATTAAAAATATATATACATACATATGTATAATGTATATTGAATAATTAAAATGTTCAAGATATTGAATATATATTTTATACATACAGAATATATATAAAATATTGAAATATTAAGTATATATGTATGTGTGTATGCATATGTATCAAATATATAAATATATACACATATACACACATACTAATAATATATAGTATTATGGTAAAAAGTATACATTTTGGAGACATAATGGTCAGTGACAAAATCTAAGTTCCATTACATCCTAGTTCTATAAACTTCCATGAGCTTGAGTTACTCCAAATGTAAATAGGGAAAATGGGAATAATGATTGTAGCTATTGAGAGATACTTACAGTGAAACATTTAGCATTGTGTTTGATACATGATAAATGTTCAATAAATAATCATAGTAAGGGAAAGGAGAAGAAGGAGTAAACATCAAAATTTATCTCTGTTTAAAAGTTTGAAAGTTAGCTAAAAATTTATCAATGCTTCTGATAAAATATGTAGATTTTTAAGCATTTGTCAATGATCCTGATACAAAATAAAAGATTTACAAATCATAATTTTTAAGATATCAAAAAATGTGATATCAACAATGACTAAAGGATCTAAAATTGCATAGTGGGAAGAGTCTTACTAAATGGTCTGACAATCACTGTCATGCCTAGAATCATTTGCTAATTCTCAGAATAAGCAGAAGTAGGCTTAGGCAGGGACATGGACTTTCCTGAGGTAAAAGGAATCCAGAGGAGATTACACAGGCTGGCCTGATGGAGTAGAATTTAGAGCAGTCCAAGTGCATGTCTGTCTTTCTTGATGAGACATTTGTTGAGGGAGTTGTTTGTGTTTGGGTTGGGGGTGTAGGTGGATTGTGGTGATGGTGATGGTTAAAGGCTTAATGCATAAACTTCTCAAATCAGAGTAAAATCTTCTGCCATTTCTGGACACTTACGAGACAAACTCTTACTAAAGCCATGGGGTTTTCTTCAAATATATTGACAGTTCTGATGTTAAGATATTTGCCAGAGTTTGAAGCTATAAAGGCAAGAATCAATAGAGCTAAAACAAAATAAAACAAAAACAGGGCTCTTCTATAAGCTATAGTCACTCACCAGTCAATTAAATGCCTATGAGGGCCATATATGAGGAACAAGGATAAGCCAGAAGTAGCCAAAGCTTACAACATTGCACCTACCATGCATATCATTTCTTGATTGGGTTGAGGAGATCCATTATCACCTGGTCTGCTGAACAGAGGACAAGTGGAACTCTTTTTTAAAGGGGAAGAAAAGAAATAATCTCCATAGTCTCTATAATTATTTTAGACACCACACGAGAATCAAAAATTAAAAGGCATGTGAATACAAAGGAAAACATGACAGATAATTAAGAAAAAATGATAGAAAAAGATGCCAAGTAATCACATTGAAATTAGAAGATAAGAAATTTAATATAACTCTTATGCATATGTTAAAGAAAATAGAGGGGTAAAATATAAACCAATAAATAATAGATGATTTCTATATATTTTTACAGTGTATACAATTAAAATGGTGTTCTAGAAATTATTTACAAAAATACTTGCAATTAAGAACTCATTGCATGGGTATAATAACAGACTGAGCACAGTAAATGATAAGGTTCATAAACTTGAAGTTAGGGCAATGGAAGATATTCTAACTTAAGTAAAGATGGAAGAAATAAAGAAATGAACAAAGCTAATTATCAGAGACCCCAGATACAGTTATATAAAATAGCATAGATGTATTGTATTTAATAGAGCCCCAGTCAGAGAGAGCAGAGCAATAGTAGAATGAAAACAACATTGCAAGAGATGATAATTTTAATATATTTTAAATTAATAAAATATCAACTCACAGAATCAAGAAACTCATTGAACTTCTTTAAGCAGTATAAATATAAAGCCACACATTATAGATTCAAAGACACATCATAGTTAATTTGCTGAAATCAGAGGTAAAACAAATTAGACAAATTAGACTTTGAAAGTAATCTGAGAAAAAGATACTTATATTCCTCAAAATATTGATATTATTGATTACTACATTTAAAACCAGGAAATCATGAAATTCACAAGGAAATGAAAAAAAAGTCCAGCCTATGTAGAATTCAGGAATCAGAAAAAATACCCTTAAAAGTAAAGGCAAAATAAACATCTCTTATGACATCTAAAAGTAGAGACAATCTCTAGATTGCAAACTTAACCAGAAGCATGGAACCAAATAATAGACTGACAGTGACCACAGGGGATGGGGGAGGAGAGTAAAGGGGAAAGAAGTGGAAGGAACAAGTTAAGAAACATGAATAGAGGACTCAAGGGCACGGAAAATGGGGGGAGGGTGGGATTGACTGTGGGAGTGAGGGATACAGGGCAGGGAAGAGCAATGGGGAAAAAGGTGGGCCAAATGTAACTGGACAACAATAAAAAAAGGAAAAAAGAAATAATGAAGTTTGTCATTGTGAAGGAGAATGGCATCAAATGGAATCATGAAACTATAGACAGAAGTGAAAATATAGGCAATGATAAGTATACATGAAAAATTTAAAAATAAGTGGAAATAATAAAACTAATATTGTCTTTTAATATTTGTAACATGTCTACAATAAAAATACATGATAACATTAACAAAGTAATCAAGAGAGGTTTAAATTATAATTTTTCTCCTTATTTAAAATGGGTTAAAGAAATGATCTTATGACATTCACAAAAACACTACAGATGGATTATACATTTAATTTTTGAAAACCATTAAAAATTCTAAAAGCAATAGAGGAGAGCATCTTCTCCACTTTGAGGTAAGCAAAGTTGTGCGAAATAAGTCACAAAAAAAGTGCTCACCATAAAACATAAGAAATATGTTAATTTACATTAAGATTTAAAATTTTGGGTCCTTAGAAAACACTGTTGCAATAGTGAAAATTCAAGTTAGAGAGTGGGTATTATGTAAATATAAATATATTATATATGTATATATACTTTAATTGATTTTAAAATATTTATAAATATATAAGGTAGCTGTATTTTTTAGACTATAAGATGCACTTTTTGCCCCCCAAATTTGGGAAGAATAATGGTTGTTAATGCTGCTGTTGAGTTTGTTTACAATATTTACATTGGTGAAATATTATGTTATTTATGTTATTAAACATTTTACTACATTTTTTGCATCAAAATTTTTTTCATATTTTCCTCCTTTAAAACCTAGGTGCAAATATGGTATAGTTTTAGTGTATATTTTAGAATTGTATATTAGAATATATTTTATATATTTAGACTATATATTTAGTATATATTTTAACATAATTAGTACACTTGGCATATATGTAAATTTTAGTATTTACATACAAAATATACATTATATATAATGTGTATATAATTATACATAAAATTTCCACTTTGTGGGATTATATATTATCATTATATAGATATATAATTTTCAACAATAGATGTTTCTATATATTGTAAATTAATGTGAAAATATATAGAATATCACATAGAAAAATAACTTAGAGTTACTTCAGAAGACATTTACATAACCAATATTTTTGAAGTGTTCAACATTATTATTAATCAATTAATACAAATTAAAACCACAATAAGTTACACCACAATTTCTATAATGCTTAAATTAAAAATACAGATGATAGTAATTGATGTATTTTTAATAAATCAGTTAGAATTCTCAACATAATCATGTTTTTATTGAAGTATACCTAGCATAAAATATCCTATTAGTTTCATGTGCACATCATAGTGATTTAATATTTGGCTACATTATGAAATGATCACCACTCTAAGTCTCCAGGTAACACAACAACTTTACATGTTCTTTATTGGGTACTAAATGTTATTGTATTTATATCCTATGTTCCAGCAATTTAATTCTTAGACATGTACTCAATGGGAATGCATGCATATTTTCAGTAAAAATGTGTATAAGAATATTTACATCATTTTTATACCTCCAAACTGGAAGCAATTGAAATATCCATTAAAATAGGGTAAATAAGTTGTGCTCTAACCTTGGACAGGAACACTACACAGCAATGAGATTGAACCAGCTATGCCTGTGAGGATGGTTCCCAAAACCTAATGTCAGTCAGACCCAAGAAGTCAGACTAATAGGGTAAATACATACTGTATGGCCAATTTTTAGAATGTTCAAAGACAAACAGAACTAATTAATAGTGTTAAAATTATAGTTTTAATCCTTGAGTGGTGAAAGTAGTTTTGGTATATAAGGAGATCTCTATGATAATGTTATGATTCAATTTCTTTGATCTACTTGCTTGTGTTTTGTGTGTTAAACCAGATGTAAAAATTTATCAACTTATGTACTTGTGATTTGTCTATTTTTCTCAGATTTTTGCAAATAATGGGAATTTGGATTGGACAGAAAAAGAAGGAGATGGATATAGTCAGATTTGAAGAATATTCAGGGGAAAATGTACTAGACTTTATTATCAACTTTATTATTAATTGCAAATGGGTGTTTCAAAGTGGTATTATTGGTATCATCCCTTGTGTTCATCATAGGCAAGGAGGATGCAGAGAGAATCCTTTGCTGAGATGTAGAGCACAGGAAAAAGAGAAGGTTTGGGTTTAGAGTGGAAAATTTGGACCAAGACTTTTAAGCCTTCTTAAAGGAAATGTCAGGTTTCATGGGATACAATGATATTTAGGTATATCATGAAAAACATCATTGTTAGTGATCAAAATAAATAGAAAAAACCTACTAATAGGTGTTTTCCTCCATAGTATGGGGATAAATATCATTGGAATACAACATGAAAATTGTGGTATCTCAGATTACCTTGGCTCCACAAATTGTAACTTTGATAATGCCATGTAATATATTCGTTCTTAGATAAATAATCTGTCATTAGAATAGGTGAGCTTGGTCAGATTATAAGTATGATCCTTTCTAGATTTGAAGCCCATAATATTCATGCACTTCAGCTTGTCTCTAAGAATACACACTTATCCACTGCCTTCATTAATTCAGCAGAGTGATACCTTCCATCCAGCTCTCACTGTTCTTTAAAATTTTTTTGTTCTCCAAAAAATACGTATTTAAAACATTTTCCTCTTACTCATGGAACCCTAATGTATATTGATGTTATTTTCCCTACATATTTATATTCCTATTTTCATTCTGTGCACTGGCAAACTGTTTTATCATAGGTGTATTCTGTCTATCAGAAGATTCCCATTCACACAGCTGTGAAAGGAAAATGACTGACAGGTAATTAATTTTTTTCTTTGCTTCAGGCATTTTCCAATAGCATAATGGTCATTAATATTCCTGTTTGCAAAGATTTCATTATATTCTGACAGTATTAAAAACCATTTTGCCTGAAGTAAAAAAAAATCTTTGAATAAAATCTAGAATTTCTATTGTTTTATGTTTCATAACTTTTTATCATATATATTGTTATCTGATTCTCATAAGACTGCTATGCTTAGGGACAGATAGTATGAAAGATATATATGACCCAGGACAACTAATAGCTAATAATTTAGTTCTCATATTTTTATATTTCAAGTTAAATTTTAATTATACAAGTGATGTATGAACATACCATTAAAATTTAAAAAAATTATTAATAAGATTAAATTTTGAATTATTTACTTTAATTCTGTTCCATTAATGAGAAATAAATATATTTGTGTGTTAATGTATACCTGTAGCCTTTTCTGAGCAAATACTTAAACATATGCAGCCATCAAATATATAACTTTTTTATTATATGCATATATTTATTATATATTTATTATTATTAGCTAGTGCTATATATTAGCTAGTGTTTAGTAGTTTGCTCTCCTTCCAGATCAGTGTTTCTTCATCTGCATGATTCATTTTACCTACTTACAGCACAACATTCCATAGTATGGGCATATAAAAGTTTATCTAGTTATCCTCTATATGGATAGATATTTGGGTTGTCCTCATTTCTGCTACTGAAATCAATGAATGTTCTCAACTCTTATGATTTAATAAATATCAAGTAGATTTTAATTTATATTAATTATAATTACTGATTAGTGTGACCTTATTTTCAATATTGTTTTCTACTTATTATATGTTGAGTTCCCTATCCTTCTTACCTTTTGTGATTGTGAGGAATATTTTTGTACCACTCATTTTAATATATTGCTTTAAAGTTATGCCTTTACTTCAATCCAAATAGTTCCTCTTATACTTTTATTATAGTTATTTAAACCTTCTTTTGAAATTATAGTTATCACTATCTACTCTCCTTAATAAGGAGTAAACCATGTATTTACTTACACCTGTTCTCTTCCTCACCATCCCAGTTTTTATGTTGACATCACTGGAATTTTTCTGTATTTGACAGTGTACTATATGAATTCAAGGCACTCTTCATCTCCCCAAATTGTTCTGTCAAGTTTTTATTTTATGTATAAAGGGTGAGCACCAAAGACACTCCTGATAACAAAACACAGCAATGAGGTATCAGGAGAGACTCCAATTTTATATTCCACTCGTCATTTTCTTGAAAAAACATAGTGTCATGGGAAAATAGTCTACTAGATATACAATTGGGTGTATTTCTTTTATACTTTATAGTTAAATGTGTTTCTAGTATAAACTAACTGTGTACCAATATTTTCTGACAACAGCAAAATACTTTTTAGTCCTGTGATTTTAGACTTTTAAGATCAACAAACTAGTCCTATTATTCAGAATTTGTGATTTTTATTTAATTCCAGCATAAAACATATTATGTGTATAGAAACAAAATAATGTTTTGATTACACAACTATAACTGCCCTATAAGAACATTAAACACATTTTTTCCTAAAATTATTTTGTTGAAATTGGATTTTGCTATTTAGATCTGAAATTCTATATGCTGGTTAATATTACTTATAGAATTTTTTGTTGTTGTTTGACAAATCATTGTGAATATTTTCCATGCCTTTTCAACCTATACATGCTGACAATGTACATAAATTTTGGAACTTCTAGGTTTACATTCAATGTCTTACTTTTTCAAACCTTTGTTTTGTGTTCTGGAAGAATCTCTGTGCTCATATTATAAATCATTGATTAGCTCTTTCCCTCTGAACATAATTTTTTGAAAGACTTTAAGACTTATTTTTAGACAGAGGGGAAGGGAGGGAGAAAGAAAGGGAGAGAAATGTGGATGTGCAAGAGAAACACTGATCCATTGCCTCTCTCATGTCCCCGCCCGGGAACCTGGTGACCTTTTGGTTTATGGGACTATGCCCAACCTACTGAACCATACCAACCAAGATTCTCTGAACATAATTTTACTTTTGTTTGCTGAGACTTTGATTTAAATGATCAAAATGCTAATTTCTGTGATTGTCTTTATGTAGTTATCATTCTGTTAATATCTTTCAGAGGGTTTAAATTAAAGTTATTCCAAAGTTATATGTTCCTTACTGTATTTACTATACTTCCTCAGAGATAAGTTTTCAATTTGCTCTTTAGTGATCCTATAGTATGAAATTTTCTTCCTAGGAGGGTTCTTTTTTCATTCTATGTTGTATCTTTCTGCACAATGTTCTTGGACAGGTGAGGAACAATTACTGTGGATTGGGTGGAGGTTGTTTTCAGTGAACCCAGTGACTATGGAAGGCCTGTTATTTTCCTGGGTATATGTAAATAACATTATATTTTAATTATTAAAATTGAAAAATTTTTGCTTATACATTCCATAACTGGATAGTATCATTCATCCAAATTTTAAAATGAAGAAGACTTTCATGAAAATATAATAAAAATTGATTTCAAAGATTTTTGCAAACTTTCTTGACAACTTCATATTTTCTGAAGCCATATGTGTGGCTTGTGAGCAGCAATATTTTAATTTTAACAAGGTATCCAAAATTTTATTATACATGGAAAATAAAAATTGCATTTTATTTAGATTTACTAAATATGCAAGACAAATTCATAAGTAAGATTTGTAATTTTGGCATTTTTATAATTTATAAAATTATATTAATAGTGATTAATATACTATCAAATTTAGTTTTATTCAATTTTGAAATATACTTTATGCTATACTGTAACTATTGATTGCTGAACAAAAATGTTAGATTATCTGACTATGATAGTTAACCTCAAATTTTTAATGTTTGTTTTGTTTTTAACAAAACAAAAGAACATTTCTCATTAACCACATATTCCAGTATGGTTGGTGGGTAGGTGGTGTAGGGTCTCTGCTCCACAAAATCCTTCTGGACTTTCAGTGCTTTTTATCTAATAATTCATCATGACCTAAGGGTGTAGGGCTGGGCCTCCACAAGGTCCTCTGAATCTTGATGACTGGCAGGAAAAGAGGGAAAGCATGGAGGGCCACAGGGAATATTTTAAGCCAGAAGTGGCATATATATCACCTCTAACCAGACTCCGTTGTCCGAAACTGAAACATATACACCCACATAAATAAAAGAGGACAAAATGTGGATTATTATTGTGCTCAATAAGAAAAGGTGATAGATGTATTTAAGGGAGCATTATCATTCTCTGCCATCAGAACTCAGTGCAACAAGCTACTCGACATCAGTGTTTCACTTAATTGGAGTTGGTAGGGAGGAATTTTAATTTACATGTAAAATTTAATTCAGTTACCAATTTTCAGTGATTATCTGACAATAGAACACAGACATTTTTCTGCTTTATTTTCTTTACTAAACCAGAATGTAAATAACTTTCAAACATAAACTCTTAATAGGAATGACAACAGAAACAAGTTCACTTAAGGAGTTCTATTTCAACCATAAAAGCAGGGTCAGCATTCTGTAAAAAAAAAAAAAAGAAAAGCAAAAGAAATCCTCACATTTTCTATTGTACTTATTCTCTCTTTTCTTTTTCTTTTTAATTTTCTTAACCAAACTGTTTGACCAGAGAAATATCAATGTGTGTAATGCATAAGTGACAAAATAAACTGTTTATACTTCAGGACAAAATGATGGTGAATAAAGGGTTCCACAGTCATTCTTTCAAAATATTCCATTGAAACATCCATGGAAATTAAAGGAAATGATATTTGTAGTAGCACTATCTACTAATGTTAAAAGAACATATTTTATATAACTCAGGGAATTATACCTACAAATGCTAAACAAGAGTGAGAAACACATTTTCTGATCACACACATACACAGTCTTAATCTTGATTCCTTAGAAAATAGAACCTTAGGCAAAAACTAACAGATTGACATTCCATTGGGGGATACAGTCCCAGGGAAGTAAGAGTCAAGGACAAAGGAAAGTGAAGCAAGGAAGGTGGCGAGCAAACACAAGATGGCACATTCCAGAGCCGGCCACAGTGTTAACATTGAAAAGCTTTTGTTGCTCAGTTACATGAAATCTATCCAGAGAGGCACATGGAAACCCTTGCATCTGGAAACAGCCAGCCGTAGGAGGATCGGGATCAATTTATATGCTGAAATCTCCTTGCCTTCTTTAAGTCTTTGTCAAAATCTTTCCCTTGTAATGTTAGTTTCCCATATACCTGTTTTGTTTAATCTGGTTGGTTATCTAGGAAGTTATCAAAGAAATCCAAGCTTCCTTGGGCATAATCTAGGCATTGTGCAGGCACAGGGATCTCTTTTAGTCCGCTGGCAACAAAGTGTCCTTCAGTCTGTATTGTTGATATCAGTGGTGACTGCAAGAGCTTTACAGCTCTGAGAACAGCATAGACCATTTGCTAAAACAACCCTGTCCAAGAAGCAAGGCAAGTGGCCAAGGCCTGGGGAACACATACTTGAATAGATGTAAAGTAGCAGATAAACTGGGTTCAGGGTAAATAAACACACTTGTGAACTAGAAAGAGGGAAAAATGCCCACACAAACAGTGATTCGGAATGGATTTAGCTTACATTCACTTTCAGTATGTAAATTCACGGTAAAGGAACCTAGTTGAACAGAAAGAAAACTTGGTAGTTATCACGAGCAACCACTAGAGTTTTGCATCTTACTCTAACAGTGGCTATCTGTTAGTTTATTCAAACAATACAAATTTTAAGGGCCCAAATGGGGAGAATAAAGCAATGGATGAAGGTGTTATATGCGTTATGAACCTTAACCACCAATGGAAGATAAATTCACAGGCCATTGAGTTTGATTTTTAGAAAAAATGGGTGTTTTCAGTCTAGGATGTTTTTTCCGAAATGTTCTGGAAAAAAATAAAGATAAAGACAGAAACAAAACAAAACAAATAAAAAACAATAGCCATGTTGTTTAGATGGCCATTAGTCATGGCCAAAAAGAGTGCTGAAGAATTCTGAGCTGATAAGCCATAAATGAATGTCAAATAGCCAGTCTTATGAAGGACAGTAACTTGATATAAGGATAAAATATGACAGGAATAATCTACAAACATTCAAACAAACTGTGCAAAGCACTATAGAACTTTCCTACTCTTATTTTTTGAAAAAAGAAGGTTTGCATAAATCTCTCCCCATACAGGAATATTGGAAAGTGAAGGAGGGGCAAAGCTGCTTTAAAATATCGCAACATAATGAAAAAGGTACATCCTCTAAAACTTAAAGGAAAATACATTTCAGACAGCACAATGAATAAGCTTTATATTTCAGAGCAGTTTTGGGTTCACAGCAAAAGAGAGTATAAGTACAAAAATTCCTATACATTCCATGCCCCCAGATGTGCACAATGTGTAGACATAAATTTAAATTCATTAGCGTAAATAGCAAGGAGTACAATGCTGAATCTTGTCCTCCAAGGTTGTTGAACAACTTTGCATATTCACCAGCAATGAATATGAGTCCCTGTTTTTCTGTGTCTTCCCTAGAATTTGTTGTTTCCAGTGTTCTGGAATGACCATTCTATTCTAATAGATGCATAGTAGTATCTCATTGTTACTTTAATTTGTGTTTCCCTGATGATATATGATGTGGAACATATTCTCATATGCTTATTTGCCACCTGTGTATCTTCTTTAGTGACTTATCTTTTCAGGGTTTTGACCCATTTTTTAATTGGGTTGCTTGTTTTCTTCTTGTTGAGTTTTATAAATTCTTTTTGTGTTCTAGATACAGTCCTTTATCAGATGAATTTTTAGGGAATAGTTTCCTCTTACTCTTTGGCTTGTCTCCTAATTCTCTTGACATCTTTGTTTGCAGAGCAAATGTTTTAAATTTTAATGAAATCCTGTTAAACAATACTTTTTGTAAGAAAAATATTTTAAAAGACTCGTTGCCACCAAAATAATTAAAAATTAGTGTTGCAATAAAGCATGTGAATATTGTACCATAAGATGACAAAACAGATTTTAAAATAAATAAAGATCAAGTGAAATGAGTCAGATTGCCAGCAATATACTCCTCTACAAGAACAAGACAAAGCCAGGCTAGAGTTTTAGACTTCTTTTGTGGATTATACAATTATAGAAAACAAGATTTTGAAAGAGAAAAGATTTAGAAACATTACCTATATTAATTGTAGTCCTGATTATGGCTGAAGATCTTGGTTTGTTTAAGTATGGAAGCATAAAAATAAAGATCAATTTTCTTACTATGGAAATTAGCTTTACCACCTCTTTTTAGTACTTTCATAATTAGGTATATAGATATTTGTTTTCCACACAGAATATACTTCTCGTGAAAAATTTGTCACAGAGGCACAAAACTTAAACATGAGCATTTTGAGAACTGTTTTGCATTTAAAATTTTGAGTTAGAATAATGTGATTCACTTGCTTTTCATACTATTCTGGGAAGTTCACTTTCCATTATAAACTGGAAGACATCAAAAAAGTTTTGTCAACAAACTTCTGGATTGTATAACTTCTCCTGTCCCCCTCTCCCCCAGCTTCACTTCACTTTGGCTTAAGGCTACTTTAAAAAGAGAAAAGCAAACCATTAGAAAACCAGGAAATCTCCAAACATTGGTTTTAATTTCTTTTAAAAAATATGTTGTTGATTAAAGAACTCAGTTTACTCTAATGAGAACCTGATCTGCACCAAAACCAATCTCTTCATCTTTATTCCACTATGTCAAAGGGACAAAGTAGGCCACAGGTTAAAAACAGTGAAGTAGAAGGTGGGGGCAGTTGACATGTGTTTTATTTGGCTTAGCACAGTAAACAAAACTGGTATGCACTTGAACATGGCAGCAGCAGAGATATAGCTTAGCACTAACATTGGTTGTATTAATATTTACTACAGTCACTCACTGGAGAGTAACTCACAAAATGTCATCTCAATATTTTGAATGAAACTAATAAGCAAAAATTTAGACTTCACCATTATATATTTGCCCACTTGGTATGATTGTACAGCAAGCAAAGGAAACATCATTCAAGTATATTATGGAAGTTGTGAAAGCTTGTATGTGTATTTCCTTGTGAGGAAGCACATACATTTTCCATAAACATCTGTCAACTTAACATTTTATCAACTTAACTCTGCTGCAGTATGATTCATATTTCTTTAGCATGTCCCATTAGGCTGAGATAGTAAGACCAGTTTTCCTTTTTAATATTTTTACTTTCAAATTTATTTATATTGTCTTTGGGGATTTATGAGATGGAGAAAGAATCATATACATTCATACTGATTTTCTAACTTATTAGCTGCCTGTTTTGTAATGTAGTCCTTTATTTTTGGAGTAAACTATAAGACAACCAGCAGATTAGATTCTCACACTAGGGAATGAAGGAGAGTGGCAAATATGCCCAAATAACCTAGAAATTCATGGCATAGAATGGTTTAAATAGACTCAAACTGTGTATACATTTGCTTTCCAAGACAGGAAATGTAGCTTTATGCCGGATGAGTATAATCCCTAAAGTCCTGAGCTAAGATGTTAGAAAAATGGAACTAGTGTCTCCTTCAATAAGCTTTTAGGGGAAAAAACAAGTCCAGGGAAAGAGTTTTAGTGTCAGCATGGAATTCTTTGTTAATACAGGTTTTATTCTCTCTCTCTCTTTTTTTTTTTAACTCAGGTAAAAATTAAGTCCTCAAACTGCAGATAAAACAAAAGAGAATTAAAGTCAGGTTGTTTTTTATTCTTTAGTGGGTTTCTCTGTATAAGAAGGGGAAAATGAATCTTGTCATTCAATAGAATAGTAATTCTCATGTTATATTATCCTTTTCATTATCACCATTTCCCTAAGGCTGAATCTGCATAGGTTCATTAATGAAAAAGTCTTTGCTTCAAGTTCTCATCTTTATGTCACACAGTAATATTATTATTTGTCATATTGAAATGTATTTGGAAGTCATAGCTATCCACAAAATATTCCATAATTTGGGTATAGAATCAAAAGTATGATATAAGAAAATCTCAGATTGTTAGAATTAATTATGATATGTTAAGTTGTATTCCTATGTTGATTTGCATTTGATATCTTATGGTTTGATAAGTGAAGTACATTGCTGTAGCTTGAGATTTGAGAGACTATAATTTCTTCATTTTCCCCCTCCTTTTACAGTTAAAGTAACTGCAACCAGTTTTATTTTTGTAATGGTTGATCAGAAAAGGGAGCCATGGTGGCACAGAGGAAGTATATCCTCACTGCCAACTCCCCCAAGGTAACCACACCACTGTTTGCCCAAGCCATGGAGAACAGGAAAGCTCTATGTCACAGTGATGGTGTTGCTGTTTTACCCCCCATTGAGGTGTCTTTGTCTTTCCTTCCAAACAGATAACTACATCCTAGGATTTTCCTCTGTTTTGGAAATTCTGGAGCTACTGCTGGGAGGGAGTCTGGAAATTTTTAATTATAATCATTTACCAAAGGTAAATACATACATTATATGTATATTTTCTTTTGAAAATCTGTGGTGTTCATTATAGTATGAAACAAAGTTTTCTTTCAAATAAGTAAATATTCAAGTTTTATAATATTTGAGACCTTCTGAAAAAAACAAATACCCACCTATAGTAAATATGCTCATAATTTTATCACAGACTCCTATTCTTATGAAAAAATATTGACTCAAGGTGAAAAGAAGTAAGGTAAATTATAGTAGATTCCATTAACTTACATTGCTTATTCCTCCAGCCCAGTGCCTGCATTTTATAATGACCACTGGGCAATGAACCAGTGACAACTTGCAAAACTTTATTTTTATTATTATTATTATTATTATTATTAAAGCCCAGTAAGACTTTATTTCCTTGTTTCACAAGTAAAGCTTGCTGAGCTGGTTGTTTTTTGGTTATTAGTCAGACCAAATCCCACATCCTTTCTGACCACCCCGACTCTTCCTTTGCTTCCACTTTGGCTGGGGCTGCAGCAGCAGCAGGAGCAGCAACCACAAAAGCAGATGGTTTCCCTGAGAAGGCTTTGCCTTTTTCAGCAAGTGGGAAGGTATAATCAGTCTCCACAGGCAAAGCCAAGACCCGCTTGTACTCACTGAAGATAGAATGGGGTACTGATGCGATAGTTAGGTAAATGATCTACAGACATACTCTAGTAACACTATGAACAGCCTCCAAAAAGGAAGATGTCAAGCACTTCCAGGCTGTAGATACTGCCATAGTCAAACACCTGCTGGATTGTCAGACCAAAGGAGAAGAGGGAGATAGATGTTCAGCGTGTTTATCATTATGACTTTGCTGCCTCCCGCTTTGTTTCCAGCTTAATCAGCTGCCATCATTCAGTTTTTGAGTGGTACCCCCGGAGATTTTAGTGGTGATGCCTAAATCCTGAAAGAACAATGTCTTCTCCAGCTCCAGACCAATGTTCTGGGCTGGCACAGAGACTTCATATAGGGCAGTGGCATCCCACACAGCTGGCAATTGCCATCTTATTCTCTACCAGCATGTCCCAGATGTCAGTGAGATCCTCCTTGGTGAACACAAGCCCCATATATTCCCCTGGATATGAGGCAATGGTTCCTCCAAAGCTGGGTTGTTTTCCAGATGTCCTTGGATGGCCTTGATGTCATGGTGGTGTTCAACCCGTCAGCACAACATCCTTCTTACAGAGGGACTTGCAGATCTGCTGCATCTGCTTGGATCCCACACCATCTGCGGCCACTATGAAGTATTTGGGATAATCACCCAGAAGCTGGATGATCTTAAGAAAGTAGTCGGACTTCTAGGTTGCCCTGTCTTTCCTAGGCATTACAAAAGTGAGTCAGGAATTGCTCCTAGGATTTAAAGACAGTGTTACTCTCACAACAATGCCTGGCGAGAGTCAGTACAAAACTGTTTTAGAATCAGATGTACACGGTGGTCAGATGGGCTGATTCCTTTCTAGTCCTCATAAATGAAGTCAGATCATTATATTGATGAGATTCTTTTCATTTTTATTTCTATTAATTATCAATACATTTATAATTTTAAAAAATTCTTAAATATTTTGTAGCATAACTATGTGCTTTCATAGCATACATTTACAGTATTTAAAATTTCTATTTAAAATTATTCCTTAAATTGATGTGTTTAAGATTTTCTTTGAAAGTTCCTTTTGATAATGAAGCCTGTCAAATAATTTTATCTGCCTAATGTAAAATTTTTCAAAATATGAATCCCAGAAAAATTCCGTAAACTCTTGCAATTTTCTAAAGAGCCAGAAATAGTTTGTGAACTGTAGTCTTATCACACATATTTTAATATAAACATATTTAAACCATAAGAAAATGATAATATTTTTATTTTAGATAGAAACAGACCTCCTCATGCTGACCTGAGAGATTGTGAGAATATTTCTTTTCTTCCACCCAAAAAGATAAAAATTATGTTATGATAACTGTTGCCTAATGACCATTGAAAGAAAATGTGTATTGGTATATGCCATAATAACTTTAGCTATAGAACTTACCCAGAGGGAAGCCCTAACTATGACTTCTAAGTTCATACATTTAATCATAATAATGATTACAATATGAATAGTAACATCAACAGTAGTCATGGTTTCTTGAGCCCTTAAAATGTGCTAAGTAGTATATTAAGTATTTAATGTGCATTCCTTAACTAATACTCAGAATAGCCCTATAAAGTAAGCACTAGCATGTCTGCTCCAGTGAGGGGAAACTAGCCCTTGGCAGTTACACGCTATCTAGACCGCCCTGACAGAATGAGTCTTTGCCAGGACTGGAATCCAAGTGGCCACGCATTAGCATGGGCTCCTTACCACCATCATCCTTTCAAAAATAACTTTGTGTTTCCAGATGCAGAGGTTAGACAGATCTAAAGATATTTTTGTTAGGTTAATGTTCTAATATTTATCTTCATCTCTAATGATGTTCTTTCCCACAGAAATTTTATGAGTAATTATATTTGGCTGAGTTGAAGATGACATTCATTTAGTTTCCTGGGTTTTAGACACCAACACCCTCTGGAGTTTCTCTCTGTTCTTCAGACACACTAGTTTTGTATTTTTAGTAAATAGTGAAAACATATTGTAGCTGTGTGGAATGTTGGTCCCAATGCAGGGACATAAAAATGTAAATTACAACTTTGAGTTTTATAGAGGACTGTGAGAATGAACTTGAAGTTATCTACAGTTAGATTTTGGGCATATTTAAACTCTCTTGATGGACTGAGAAGCCTCGTAAGGGTCAGAGGGTGGAAAATAAAACTGGAGTCTTGAAACAAACAAGCCAAAAACAAACACATGAATAGTTTGCTAGAACGAGTGAACCTTGAGCAACAGGGCTCAGATTGGAAGGGTTTAACAGGGCCATGTGAAACAGGAAGCTATGCTTTACATCTATCAGAATCATCTGAGGAGATTTTTCAGAATATAGATGTTTGGGTTTTGTTGTTAATTACTCTAACTCAGTAAACATGCAGGGGACCAGAAAATCTTATCTTTTAAACATCTCACTAAGTGATTCTGATTCATAGTCAAGGTTAAGGACCACTGGCTTAATAAAAAGAACTGTGTCAAAATTAAAAATAAAATAAAATAAAATAAAATAAAATAAAATAAAAGTGCAAGAGCTCTGCTATAACAAATTTCTTTGAAAGAGCTTGTCCCAGGAGGCATAAGAAGTTTTCTTTTGACCTAAGTAGAGAAGGAGCACCTAGGCAAATAGTCCAGAAGAGGTCTGTAGCTAGCAAGAGACAGCTGATGGGAAGCTTTGAAGTTCGAGTTCAGGTCCTAGGTAGCAGTGAACACAGAAGATCAACACTATCAGTGACCCAGAAAAACGGTCATGGCAGCTACTAATATATGTTAGAAAGTTGCCTGCAGGAGGCCAGAAACCTACATCATCTTGTTTATTTATTTTGCCAGGAATCTAGAATTATATCTTGCTTATAGTAAATAATCAATAATTGTTAAATAAATAATACTAAGGCCAAGGATTTAGAATATTTCAAGCACCATGAAATATCAAATGGTAATCAAACAACCCATACATATTCACACATACACACCTCACCAGAAATATAGATAATTAATGAAGAAGATACCAGGAAAAGATATAACCGTTTTGTTAATCATGCAAGTGAAAGCTTAGGGCTTTGAGATTTATAACACAATGAATTTAAAATATAATACATTTGTATTCATGATGTGGCAAGGGGACAGTAAGATTTCAAATGAAATGTTTTGAAATGTATTTCTTCCTTTATTTTAGATCTGGTCTAAACCACCTGGCAGATGGGAACTCTAGAAAATTATAGTTAATGGTTAGGGCTGTCTTCACCTAGGTGGTTAATTCAGCTTAAACCTGAGATTATTAAAATTCATATGTTTCTGAAATATGGTCCCAATTGACTGGTTCCTTGGAGAAATATATATTTGCCAATGTAATCATAGAGGGCCAAATTCCTGGTAGGCACTTAATATTATCTGTTACAACAAGGATGAAGCAGCTGTTCCGGCTTCATTCATCCTTAGGATCTCAAGCTATAAGGAAATAAAATATAAGAAGTTCAAATCTAAGTTATACTTGTGTATATAAGAATTAAATATATTGTACTGCCTGACAAAACACATCAAGGGCATTCTCACTTCGACTCTAAGGAAAATTACATTATTTTCTTTATTTCAAAATAAGTAAGATCTGGTTATTTTTCCCCACTAGCTTGTAAATAAAAAATGTTAATGGAAGTTTGCAAATTCTTGATTAGAAATTAAACTTCCTCTTCTCTTAAATATGTACCTTAATCAGTCACCAGGTTATACAGACCTTAAATTTCTTATTAGTTATTGCAAGGATATAGACCTTAACATGTTTTTATTTTTAATTTTTTTCCTATATAATTAGATGCATCTGCTTTTATCAATACCTTTCTGTAATTAGCACTACACAGAGCACTGTCAAAAAGTAACCCTTCCAGTCTCTAAGGTGAGTCTAGGACTGTGTTTAAAATTATAAGTAAAACACAGTATCTAAGTAAGATGGTATTTTTAAATTATATTTTATGGATCATGCTATTACAGTTGTCCCAACTTGCCCCTGTCCACTAGCACACCCTAATCCTTCAGGTAATCCCCACATAATTGTTCATGTCCATGGGTTATGCATGTAAATTCTTTGGCTACTCCATTTCCTATACTGTACTTTACATCCCCATGGCTATTCTGTAACTACCTACTTGTACTTCTTAATCCCCTCACCTCTTCCCCCATTCTCCCACATCTCCCTCTCATCTGGCAACCATCAAAACCCATTCTGTGTCCATGATTCTGTCTCTGTTTTTTTGTTTGCTTAGGTTGTTTTTTAGATTCAATTGTTGATAAATATGTATTTATTGTCATTTTATTATTCATTGTTTTGATCTTTTTTTTTCATTAAAAATTCCCTTTACCATTTCATATAATAATTGTTTGGTGATGATGAGCTCCTTTAGTTTTGTTCTTTTCTGGGAACTCTTTATCTGTCCTTCAAGTCTAAATGATAGCTTTGCTGGGTAGTACAATCTTGGCTGTAGGTCCACACTTTTCATGAATGAATATTTCTTGCCAATCCCGTCTAGCTTGCAAATTTTCTTTTGAGAAATCAGCTGACAGTCTTATAGGGATCTCCCCTGTAGGTAACTAAATTCTTTTCTCTTGAGCTTTTAAGAGTCTCTCTTTATTTTTAACTTTTGGAATTTTAATTATGATGTGTCTTGGAGTGGGTCTTTTTGCATCCATTTTGTCTGGGATTCTCTGTACTTCCTGGTCTTGCATCTTTTTTTCCTTCACCAAATTAGGGAAGTTTTCTTTCATTATTTTTTCAAATAGTTTTCCAATTTCTTACTCTTTCTCTTCTCCTTCTTGTACCCCCATGATGTGAATGTTGGAATGCTTGAAGTTGTCCCAGCAGTTGCTTACACTATCCTCATTTTGGGGGGATTCTTTTTTATTTTTGTTTTCCCAATTGTTTATTTTTTTGTTTCCTTATGTTCCAAATTATTGATTTGATTCTCAGCTTCATCCAATCTCCTGTTATTTTACTGTAAATAGTTCTTTATTTTAATTAGTGTATCCTCACAGGTCTTTTTTATGTTGCTGAGATCCTCACTAAGTTTCCTCAGCTTCCTTATACTCAAAATTTTGAACTCTGCATCTGATACATCACTTATCTCCATTTTGTTTAGTTATTTTTCTGGAGTCCTGATCTGCTCTTTCATTTGGGCCATGTTTCTTTGTCTCTTCATTTTGGCAGCCTCCCTGTGTTTGTTTCTATGCATTAGGTAGAGTGGCTTCAAGTCTGTGTCTTGGTAGTGTGGCCTAATGTAGTAGGTGTCCTATAGGGTCCATGGCACAACCTTTCCAATCACTCAAGCTGGGTTCTCAATGTGCACCATTTTTGTGGGCTGAGTATACCCTCCTCTTGTTGTTGATCCTAGATTAGTGTTGGCTGGTCATTGGGAGGGATTTATCCAGGCCAGTCAGTTGCAAGGACTGGCTGTGACCACTGCCTTCCACAGAGGATCAGCTGTGCAGGGACAGGATGATGGTCCTCTGACATGGTCTGTAGCTGTCCACTGTGTGTGCAGTCTCTAAGGTTTCCTAGGTCTTGCAGTACAAAGTCAGACCTCCTCCTTTGTTCTGCCTGTGGCCACTGTGAATAAGCTATAAAGCAATCTGAGATGACTGCTACTTGTGCTGGGCTTAGAGATTCCCAGGAGAAGATAAACTGTGAGTCTTGGCTGGCTACTGCTAGTGCTGGGCCTGGGGACACTTATCAAGAGGTGTGGAGGCTGGTGGCTCACTGAGGCTGGCTGTTGCTTGTTTGATAGGATTTAGGGAGTTGTGGAGCATGAGCCAAGACCAGCCATTCATATGGAAAAGTCAAAGTTAACAGTTTGGGTGGGCCTGTAAGTTGTGTGGGACAGAGTCTCAGGGGCAAACAGTGTTACCCAGGTTGATAGAATCTCAGATATGTCACCCACTTGCTGGCTCTGTGGCTCTGTGGTAGGAGGGTTCAGAAAAGGGTCAGTGGCCTCTGCCCACCTTTCTGTCTTGGAGAAAGCTGTCCCCAGCTCTCACCTTGATGCCAGACACTTCAGTTCCTCCCCATATACTACTGGTGCCTTTCAAGCTGCCATCCCAGTACTAGAGCTCAGAGGGAGTGAGTCTGAGTAGGTGAGTTTGTGTGCATGTTCATTAAGGGGAGCTGCTTGGGACTGAAGAACTCTTTTTCACCAACTCAATCCCTGCTGGTTTTTGCAGTCAGAAGTTATGTGTACTTCTCTTCCTGGCATTGGAACCCTGGGCTGGGGCTGCCCATTGTAAGGCTGGGACTCCTCACTTCCAAGATATCCCTCCTGAATTTTTATCTACCACACAGTAATATATGTCCAGCCTGTTCCATGTTGCCATTCCTTCTACTTATCTGGATGGATGTGGTTTCTTTAATTCCATACTTTCAGACATCCATTCAGCTTGATGGTTCTGAGTGATGGTTGTTCTATATTTTAGTTGTAATTTTGATGTGGTTTTTCGAGGAGGTGAGACATGCTTACCTATGCTGCCATCTTGACTGGAAGTCTCCCAAGATGATATGATGAGATATTTGACTGACAGCTTTTCTGGTCTGGACAAAAATAAATCTTTTGTTCCAGATGCAAATATCAAATTATAAATTTAAATATTTTTACTTTAAACTACTTATATATATCACATCATTAGTTCTTCTTCCCATCTCTCATATATGAGATATTTTTTACCTAGTGAAATATAGTCATGCCAGGCAGAAATTCCTTGAGGTGCCTTCCATTTCTTTTTTTAAATCCTTGCATAAGGACACCTTTTTTAATTGCTTTCAGAGAGAAAGGAGGAGATAGAGGAAGAGAGAGAGACACATATTTATGTGAGAGAGGAACATCAATTGGTTGCCTCCTGGATGCATCCAGATTGAGGAATCAACTCACACCCTGGGTATGTGCCCTGACTGGGAATCGAACTCTCAACCTTTTGGTTATAAGACAATGCTCCAACCAACTGAGACATACCAGCAGGGCTCCTTCCATTTCTTCAACGTGGCATTACAGAGGTATAGAAATTCAGTTCTACCTAAGAAGGTTTAACCATCATATAGCAAAAAATGGGACAGATGCCAAACTCAGTTATTCAAAGTATAAAATCATTGTCAAGCCCTTGAATACATCTGGAAGGAAAGATTACATTTGATTCAAAGTGAGTAAAATGATTACTTCAACAAAAATAACTAAGTCCAAAAAACAATTGTCTTTTTTATTTGGATGATGTTCCTCATTGATTTTAATATCTAAATGTCAACATTTAGATTTAAAATTCTTTGAGTCTAATATTTACCTTATAAAGCCAATATGTTATGAATAATTAACAAACATTGATATGAAAATAAATAATTCTAAATATAAAACCATGCTTTCAAAATGAATCAGTAGAAAAGGAATAGGTTTTTAAAAATAAATCATGAGGGCTTGTCTTACTATATGAAAAATTGTGAAATTAGATCTTTCCCTCACACTAGTCATAAAACTACAAAAATAAATTTCAAACTGATTAAAGCTTTCAATGTAAAACCCAAAGTATATTGAATAAAATATTTAACATACTTATGGATATTTTTAAATGCTGCTAAAATACCATGAATCCAGCAAGTTCATTACCTTCTTTTTGATATGATTTGATTAATTCTGATTAAATTTGGTGAAAGCTTTAACTATGCTGTCATTGGAAAAATTCAATTTAAAGAGACCCATATTTTCAGGGAGAGTACTGAGTGCTGAGCAAGATACAGTCTGATTTTAAATTAATTTTTGTTATCAAAGGAGTATATTATCAGAATGAAAAGGAGACAAAAAAGACACATCTCAAACTCATTTTCCCCTCAATTTCATGTTCTGAACTGACAAAAATGATTCTAAATAGCTGTTGCCCAGTAAATCAATAGAAAATCTGTCAAGTTATTTTGATTATGTCTGTTTCATAATACTATGTTATTATCTCAACTGTTAAAAGGTGAAGGTGGAAATCAGGGTTTAAAAATCTAGAAACAGAAAGTTCAAAACCAAGGCCATGGTGGGCATGGGCATCCATGTAGCGTGATTTGACAAGCACTACACCGTTCTCCCAGATCAACATTGATTCCCATGAGTATGTCTATCAGTGGAGAGGAAGTATTTATAGGCATGAAAATTGGAGTTGTGGGAGTACAAGTATAAACATTTAGAGATAAATGAGATAAGGAACTAAAAGATTAGTTTTGAGACAGGCATTGAATCCATTCTCTGTTAATTTCATATTGTGTTTAAAGTTAGCTAAGAAAAGAAGAAAAACAGTATTACAATAACAAAAATAAAAATATTACACAATGGTTTTTTCAATTTTATTTTGTATTGGTTTCAGGCATACAGCTTAGTGGTTAGACAATCATGTACTTCACTAAGGTCTTCCCCTCAATATTTCCAGTACTCCAAGTGGCCCCATACATAGTCATCACAACATTATTGATTATATTCCTTATGTTTTACTTACTGCCATGTGACTATTTTGTAACTTCCAGTTTGTGATTTTTAGTACCTTCTCGTATTTCACCCAGTCCTTCAAGCCTCCTCCCCTCTGGCAACCACCAGTTCACTCTCTGTATCTATGAGTCTGTTTAAATTGTTGTCTATTCATTTATTTTGTTCTTTAGATTCAACATATAAGTTAAATCATATGATATTTGTCTTTCTCTGACTGACTTATTTTATTGAGCATAATACCTTCTAGGTCCATCCATGCTGTTGCATGGGTATGATTTCATTCTTTTGTATGGCTGAATAATACTCCATAGTACCACCACTTTTTTATCCACTTGTCTATTAATGTATACTTCACTTGCTTCTATAGCTTAGCTATTATAAATAACACTGCAATGAACACAGGGGTGCATGTATTCTTTCAAATTGGTATTTTAGATTTCTTCAGACAAATCCCCAGAAGTGGAATTGTTGGGTCATAAGGCAGATTCATTTTTAATTTTTTGAGAAAATTCCATAGTGTTTTTCATAGTGGTTACATCAATCTGCAATCCCATCAATAGTGCACCAGAGTTCTCTTTTCTCCATGTCCTTGCCAGCACTTGTCATTTGTTGATTTATTGATGATAGTCATTCTGACAGGTGTGAGGTGATATCTCATTGTGGTTTTAATTTGCATTTCTCTGACAATTAATGATGTTGGGCATCTTTTCATATGTCTATGGGCCATCCCTATGTCCTTTTTAGAGAAGTGCCTATTCAGGTACTCAGCCCATTTATTAATTGGAGCATTTGTTTTTGTGCGTGTTGAGTAGTGTGAGCTCTTCGTAAATTTTGGATAGTAACTCTTATCAGATATATCATTGTTCTCCCATTTAGTAAGTTGTCGCTTTGAGTGTTCCACAATATTGATTAACGTTATCTATGGAGAATTCTGGGGAACTTGGTGACCTGCAGGAAACTTGCTCCACTTTAACCACAGACACAATGGGTTTCCTTGTACAGACAGCAGAAAGCTACTGAAACTAGGAATTTTCTCCCTTGAGAGCTGGGTAACCTGAACAGAAGCTCCATGGAGAACTCTACCAGTTATTCTATTAAGGAAAATAATAGCAAATATTCAAATCCAAATTAAAAATGTGAAAGGCAAGAAATATCTTACAGCAAAGAACAAAGGTACAAAATCATGAAGCAAAATATCACAGATTATGAAATACAGTCAAGTGGAATTATATGAAAAATAAAAGCTTTATAAAATGAAATATAAACTGAAAAGAATTTATTAATTAGCAAAATTTTTCCTGAATTGAAAAACTAAATAAAGACTTGCCATAGAAAAATCTCATTGACTTCAAGGCTACTGTGATGAGAACAGGCACACAAAACTAGGCATTTTCTGATTAAACCTCTGAACTCTAAGAATTGAGAGGGCAAATCTTATAAAATTCAAGGCAAAAAGAACAAGGTGCCTATAAAGAACAAATAATTAGGTGTGTTGCCATCAGACTCCTCTGCAGCCCAGAATCAAGGTGAAGGCAGAACAGCACATGAACAACACCAAACTTAAAGGGCAGCACCATAAAAGTACTGTCCTTAGTTAAGTTATCATTTGGTAAATTCACTTAATGATAATAAGAAATTCAGGAAATTTATTATCTATGGTTACCTCCTGAAGAAAAGAGTCAAGGAAGACCTGTGTCACTCAAGAGTTCTTATGCCAACAACAGGTTTTGTCTAAATGTATTGTGTAGGCAGAAAAATAATTTTTTTAAGGGGAATTAGATGGTTCACAGAATTTCCAGGAAGTCTCGATTGTTAGGATTATGTACTATATGCTATCTCTTGGATTACTTTAGGAAAAAGGTAACAGGAACATTCCCATTTGCCATCTCATAAATTGTGCATAAAAATGAATAGGAAGACCTACATGAAAATATAATAGCTGGTGAGAAAAGCTACCTCTGGGGAGACAAATAGAGTGGAAACAAAACATGAAAAGGAATGACCATATTTTTCTCTATAAACTTGGATACTGTTGAAATATTTTATAGTCAAAATATGTTTAAGTATTGGATTATAGCAATGCAGAACATAGCAGAATTTTCTATTCATTATTTTAAAAAGACAAAATCAATCAAATATTAGGTACTTGTTTTGCTTCTTTAGTGATTAATGGCTATTAGCTCAATTAAAGAGTGGAAATTCTAAGTAAGACATTCAAATTGGCCTAATAAAGCAAGAGGCTGCCAGATAGATTTGATCAGTGTGAATTAAAATATTGTGTGCTCTTGAAGGGTAAGAAATTGAATGAGATGTGGGCTTGACCTGGCTCTTTTCTAGTCAGGCTGACTGCAATAAAGAACTGACATTGTCTTAATGGAAACTACATCCACTAGTATGCCAAGGTCATAACAACTTAATTGCCTCAGATTTCAATAAGTGATTTATCAAATATGAATACCTTTGGGGAGAAATGTATAAAAATCAGAGCTCTTACGTAAACTATATCTTGTGATTTGTACAGCAAAATATATCAACAGGAACCTTGGAAAGTACATGTGTACCTGTGAGGGCAAGAGCTAAAATGCATTGCTCATTTTATAGAACTGAATGATATAATAACTAAAATATAGTGGAAATATGAATGCATTATATTTTAGAATGAATTTAATGATTTTTCAGTTTTTACATTTGCTAATCTTTCAGTTAAAATGTTTTTAAATGAGTAATATGATTTCTTAGCAAGATATTTTTAAAGCCTGTAAAAAAATCCTATAAAATGACACTGTCAGCTCTCTATATTGGTGGATGGAGCAAATCACCTTGGAAGAGAATTTGCATGTTCAGGGAAGACTCAGTGGAATGTTCTTTATATATTTACACATGTAAATATAAACCAGATAGGAAACCACTGGTGTCTGGAGAATTGTGAAATAAAACATCTGTAGCCTTGATTCTCTCCCAAAGCCTCTTGGAATGTAAAGCTGATCAGTAGAGAGGAGGTGGACATATTTGAATTGGGAAAAATAAACCTTGTGAAAAGAAAGAGATTGAGATCATAGCCATTTTCTTTTGAAGTTTAACATTTAAAAAAATTCTCTGATGAAATGTCATTGACCTGACTCAGATTGACTGGAAGGAAAATTTTTTAGAGACCCAAAAGAACTCACAACAAGGAAAAAGGAATGTGCATTAATAACCCAGGCTTATCCCCGGGGATGGATGTTTTTAAAACTAGAATGTCTAGTTTCAGAAAATATATGGCTACAGCTTGTAGTCTTTTCTAGAATTAATCCCAAAGGTATGGAAGTATGAACTTGGCATTTGAGAATGAACAGAATGAGCTATAATATTGAAATCCAATGCCAGGTTTGGTGTAGAAATCTGGGTCACCAAAGATAGAACCCTTGTTGTGAATAAATATTTATTAGAATATGTGAGAGTAATATCCAATAGAACATAATATAGTAAGACCAAAAGTAATAGTATTAGTGTCTAGTGGGTTTGGGATGCCATAACAAAATGACATAAATTAGGTGAATTAATTTTTTCACAGTTCTTGTGACTGGAAGTCTGATATCAGGGTGCCAGCATGGTTGGGTTCTGGTGCAAGTTTTCTTCCTGGATTGTAGGTAACTGTTTTCCTTCTGCATCCTCACATGGCAGAGAGAGAGAGCACAAACTTTCTGGTGTCTCTTCTTATTAGGGCACTAATTCCATGATGATGGCATCACCCTCATAATCTCATCTAAACCAAATTATTTCCTAAATTCTCATCTCCAAATACTTAGTATACTGGGTGTCTGTGATTCAAATATAAATTTTGAAAGGGACACGATTTACTCCAGAGCAACCAGAAATTCTGAAGATATTTCTTCCTTCTTCATCTATAGTTTGCAATAAAAATGATCCCTTGTACTGAGTAACCCCCTGCATTTAATGGAATAACGGGGTACCAGAGAAATTTTGGTCTCTGACTAATCAGAAACATGTGTTCTCAAGAAATTAATTTGAATTAATCAATTCAAATTAATGTGTGCACAACCCTTAGAGATTTCCAGAATGGTTGTATTAAGAGTTTCATCAATGCACTTCCCAGCAAAACAATAAATGAATAAAAATTATGAGACACAACCAGTTAAAGTCTTTGATATTTTTTATAACACAAAACAGTTTATAATGACACTTTAAGAAAACTCCTGAACTAAGTAAGAAAGAGTCTGTGGAATTTCAAAGAGAACCTATTCCCTTCCTTCAATTCCTCAACTCAGCCTGATAGAAGTTTCTTTAGTGGTGGGTATTGCCAAGAAGTGGGGAAGTCTTCTTCCTCCAGCTCTCAGTCAAGCACTAAGGTAAATCTATAGGAGGGGCAGGCTGTCAGCATTTCTCATCTACCCTCCAGCTCTGTGTTATAGAGGTTAATGCCAGGAGAGTGTGTCCAAGAAGTTTGGTTTCTTTCCCTCCAACCAGCCTCAAGTTATAGTAGAGAGGCTATTGGCCAGACATGGCAAGCCAAGAATATCTGGCTCTTAGTACTTTCACCTTTATTCCCTCATAGAGTAAGGGCTCCATGGTAAAAATAGCAAGCTAAAGATACCACAGGCTACCATTCTTGCTGAATGCCTATACTGTAAACCAGTGGTGTCATTCTGAGAGAAGCAGGTTATCATCCTTTCCCCTATTTCCAGAGTAGTGTCTCAGAGATTTGCCATGGAGGTGAGGCTGACCACAAAAACATCAGTTGAAAAGTACAATAAATAAAATAAAAAAATGTGCTAAAAGAATCAGTAAACATGAAGATAGATCAAAGATATTCAGTTCAAAAAAACAGATAAAAGAATGAGAGAAAAGGAACAAAGCTACAGGGAAATATTGGATATCCTTAAACACCCAGCAGATACATAACAGAAAGACCAGAATGAGAGGAAAGAGAGAAAGGATGGATATAGGATATCTTTCCACTTATTTAGATGTTTTATTTGACTAAATAATAGTTGAAAACTTCTTGAATTTGGTGTAAATGGTCAATCTACATATTCAAGGATATCAAAATTTCCAAGAGTCATTGTAAGATACAATATTGTAAGCCTATTTGTACTAAAACAGAACTCCAGCATATATGAAGTGAAAACTAGAAATAAAAGGATGCCATCAATGTGATAAAGGCATCAATGAAGAAACATGCAGCTAATGTCATATTTGATGGTGAAAGAATGAATTTTTTCTACCTAAAATCAAGGACAAAGCAACAAAGTTCACTTGTGCCACTTCTGTCAGCATTTTCCTGGACTTGAGAGCTCGTACAATTAGGCAAAAAAGAAAAGGAACTCAGACTGAAAAATGTGTTAAACTATCTCTGTTTGCATTTGATGTGACATCATACATAGAAATGACTATGAAATCCTCTTAAAGCCTATGGGAAGTAAAACAGAACAAATCAAAGTTCAGGTTTTCAGGGTACAATGTCAAATACAAAATCCAATTGTGTTTTTTACAGAATTGCAATGAAAAGAACAAAAATGACCTTAAAACCAATTCCATTTGTAATAGCAGTGAAAATAATAAAACACTTAGAACTATATTTAATCAAATAAGTTTAAAATATACTGTAAAAATTAGAAAATATTGTTGGAAGTAATTAAAGAATATCTAAATGAATGGAAAGGCTTCTTATATTAATGGATTGGAAGACAATATTACTATGATGGCAATGCTCCCTAAACAGATTCAATAGAATTACTATCTATATAAATCTCAGCTTTCTTTCTCACAAAAATTGACAAACCGATCTTAACATTTATATGGAAATTCAAGTGACCCTGACAAGCCAAAACTCTTGAAGCAAACCCACAAGAATCAAAGCAATTTGGTACTAGCATAAGGATAGACATATGGTACTCTTGAATAGAATTTAGATTCAAGAAAAAAAAACTGTCACTTATGGTCAATTGATTTTCAACATTAGTGTCAAGAAAATTCAACAAATTGTGCTGGGACAATGAATATCCACATAAAAAGAATGAAGCTGAATCTTTCTTGTACCATACACATAAATTAACTCAAAATGGTTCATAGGCATACATGTAAGAGCAAAAGTTATAAAACCCTTAGAAGGAAACACAGGATTAAATCATCATGACCTTGGATTTGGCATGGCATTTTTGGATAATACAAAAGTGTGTGACAAAAGTAAATATTGATAAATTAAGATTTAAAATGAAAAAAATTGTACTTTGAAGGGTACCATAAAAAGTGAAAAGACAACTGTCCAAGAGGGAGAAAATATATTAACAAATCATGTCTCTCATAAGGGACTTGTATTCAAGATATAGACAGAAACCTATAATTCAACATTAAAAGATAACAACCAAATTGAAAATCGGTCAAAAGCTATAAAGAGACATTTCCCCAAAGCAGTTATACCAATGGCCAATAAACACATGAAAAATTGTTTAATGTTAGTCATTAGGGAAATGCAAATCAAAATCACAATCAGATTCCACATTACATTCACTAGGGTATCTACAATATACAGTGTTAGTAAGATGCAGAAAAATCGGAGCCCTCATATAATGTTGGTGGGAGCGTAAAATGATGCAGTCACTTTGGAAAAGAATCTGTCAGTTCCTCAAAAAGATAAGCCTAGAGTTTTACTCCTAGATACATACAAAAGAAATGAAGATATGTCCTCACAAATCTTGTACATGAATATTCAGAGCAGCATTATTCATAATAGCCAAAAAGTGAAAACAACCCAAACGTTCATCAACTAATGAACAAAATATAATACAGCCACACAGTGTATTATTATTGATATAACAAAGGAATAAAATATTTATACATGCTATAATGTGGTTGAATATTGAAAACATTCTGCTAAGTTAAACAAGCCAGACACAGAAGTTGCATTGCCTGATTTCATTTGTATGGGATGTCCACAATAGACAAATGTATAGAGACAAAAGAGGCTAAGATTGTCTAGAGCTGTGTCAGATGGGGAGGGATGTGGAGTGACTGTTAATGGGTATGGGTACACATATGGGTATGTAAAAATCCTCTAAAATTATTTGGGGTGATATTTGCATAGCTCTGTGAACATATTCAAAGCATTGAATTATATAATTTAAATGGATCAATTTTATAGAGTGTGAATTGTATCTTAATAAAATTGTATGTAATATATTAAAAACAAACAGAAAAAGTGACTCAATTTATTAGGAAGAAACTCATAATAGTTATGACTGGAATTTTTTTCCATATCGTTTTTTCTTTTCATGCTTTACCATTTCCATAGTGAATGAAAACCATCTCTTTGGCAGTATTGAGAAATATTCTATGTATTTGTGCCATTTTACCCAGATTCCTTTGTGGTGGGTGGATCTGTGTTTTAATTTCTGACAAATGGTCATAGAAACTAATGGATGTGTGTCACTTCTTAGCCAAAGCATGTATGGGACAGTGTAAGTCTCAGATCTGTCACCATTTTTGATGAGGGAGCCTCATGGATATTAAATTCACTGCTTAGAGGAGAGCTTCCCTCTCCCTCATCCATTTTTGTATGAGGACAAATAAATCTGTTGTGTTAAACCATTGAGATTTTATAAGTTGTTACTGTAGCATATATTAACCTAACCTGACTCATATAACCAGTATTATACTCATTATAAATACAAGGAAATGAATTTTAAAAGTTTATATGTAATTTCTTGGGGATGTAGTTTAATAATGTTTGAGTAACTATATATTTCAAACTTAATAAAAACATTTTAAAAGTATATAATATGGGGGCATTATTTGTTAATTTAAATTATTATAAATAGAGATTAGTCAGTGTCCCAATGCATAATATATGGCACACTTACACTGGGAAATTTGAAAAGACTATAATAAAAGGTGTGGTTATTATGTAGCAAAATCACAATGGATAGTAGCTCAGGATAATGAAAACTGGGCTTCATTTCTACCCCAATTAATGAAGGCACAAGGGGATGAGACAGTTAATTTGGCCTAAAAAGAGAATTGTCTTGAAATTTCTGCACAAATAAAGCTGTTAAAATTAATTAAGTGTGAACCTAAGCCACAGAAATATGACAGGGAAGGAACTGGGTTCATAAGCACAACTGAAAAGGCCTTTTCCCCACTTTTCAAATCTGCCATTATCATCTATTAACAGAATCCAACTACAAGTCCAAGATCAAGGGACATTTTTTGGTGGTCTATACTGGTCACCCTCTCTGGGCACAAAGTTACGTTCAGAGTGAGCATCAATTTGGAGAAGCATGTGCAGCCTGTGAAATGTTTGTGATTGAAATGTTACTAACTTCAAGTGTTGTATGGCACAGAGAAAAAAAGCATGACTCTTATTATGATCCTCAATCAGCTTGAGTCAGAATCAGATAATGGACAAAATCATAGATTACTGGACTCCTTGCAGAGTTTCTGGCCTGGAGTGAAGCCCAAGAATGTGCATTTCTAATAAATTCTCAAATGTCACTGATGTTATTGGGGACCACACTCTGAGAACCACTTAGCTGTAGAATCAGAATAACTAGGTTTCAAACCCTGATTCTGCCTTTCCATAGCTTAGAACAATGATTAATTTCTAACTTTTCTGATATCCAGAGATTTATCTATTCATGTATGATAATTTATCCTTTATTAATTTCTATCTTAAAAATTAAAATGTTTGTGTTTATCTTGAATGACTTTGACATTTTTGTGAAATCACGTAAGAAAATCTCCAGCATATTGTTCTGTACTTGATAAATAAAAATACACAGTACTTGTTTTTATTCTAATATGTTTAATCAATTAAATTAATTGAACTATATGTAATGAAAAGCCTATGGAAATGTATAAAAGCTATATTGCATATTATTCTAAAGTAATGATAAATATATGTTTCAATTTATTAATCTTGAATTAAATTATTTGAGTATATAACTCTTATCTAAGACAGCAAATGCATGCATAACAACTGTATGATATTTTGCACTTATTGACTCTGTATAAATGTGTGCTGCAGCCCTGTTTTAATTATCTCTCGAGTAATGACTCTCATGCTTTTCTGGGAGGCAAATGGTAAATGAAGTTAATAGTTTGCTCCAAGTAATAGGCAATAATGGATTACCTTTTGTAGCAAGCTAGTAATGTTTCATTTATACTGTACCCTCTGGGAAATTAGGTGTTCAGGATAAGTTAAAATTTCTAGATAACTAATGCTTAATACCTGAGATAAAAATTTACTCTTTCTCATTGCTTTTAAAGCACTCTGAGCCTATAGTATTTATTTATTTTATTTTTATTGAATTTATTGAGGTGACATTGGTTAATAAAATTATACAGGTTTCAGGGGTACAACTCTATAATACATCATCTGTATATTGTATTGTGTGTTCACCACCCCAAGTCTCCTTCTGTTACTATTTTCCCCCCTATACCCTCACCTGCCTTTCCCTCTGGTAATCGCTATACTGTGGTCTGTGTCAATGAGGGTTTTTCTTTGTTTAATCCCTTCACCTTTTTCACCCAGCTCCCCAACCACCCTGCTTCTGACAGCTGTCAGTCTGTTCTCCGTGTCTATGAGCCTGTTTCTACTTTGTTAGTTCAGTTTGTTCATTAGATTCCACATATAAGTGAAATCATATAGTATTTCTTCTCTGTTTTATTTCACTTACCTTTTAATTTTTAATTCCAATGCAAAATGATTAAGTCATATTAGGAACATTGGTGTTGTATCATGCTCTAATGCCATGATATATACAGGGACCTTTGAGGCAATTGGGACTTCACATTCCCCTTATTCATTTTTCCATGGCTAATTTTATTTTACCTTTTTCATCCAATAACAGAGGACAATCTGGAATATGTAATGCTGCTGTTTTAACTCAAAATGTGCCCGTGGTCTTTTTGTTTTCTTGTTTGCAGTCCTTCCTGAGTCCTGAGATGAATGTTTGACAGCTGTAACAGGTTTACATTTACCCATCACTATCCTCTATAGATTCCAGCGTAATCTCTTCAATCAAGTAGTAACTGAAAACCAAGAGGTTGTTTTAAAATGAATCAAATATATTCTGTATCACAGGTGCCCTAGGGCTGATGGCTAAAGTGCAGGTGACTATATTTGTCTGCTCAAGTTGCTGTAACAATACATTACATAATGGGTGGTTTAAGAAAAGGGGATTTTTTTCTCACAGATATGGAGGCTGTCAAGTCTAAAATCAAGGAGCTGACAGGGTTAGTACCTGGTGATGGTTTTCCTCTTGGTCTGCAGATGTCTGCCTTCTCACCACGTGCTCCTCTCGCCTTTCCTCTGTGTGTGTGGAGGCAGTGAGAGAGGGTGAGGGAGAGGGAGAATGAAGGAGAGAGCTCTTTGGTACCTCTTTTATAAAATCACTTGCCCTAACATTTCAGGGTCTCACTCTTTTAACCTCATTTAATATTAACTAATTCCTTAGAGGTCTCCATCTGAGCCTCAGTGAGGTTAGGGCTTCAAATATGAATTTTGGAGGAAACAAATATTCAGTCAATAAATGACCTTCTGATACAGGCATTTAGCTGCAGGCTTATGATTATAGCAAGATATTACCTCAAGTAATGACTGCCCCTTAAGAGATATGATTTTTTTATTATATGACTGGATTGTATTGTTCACATTTATCTGATAACTTGTTTATAACCATTACTTACTGAAATAAAACACTTGAATAAATGTAGCAGCTATTTCTGGTTTTCTGCCTTCATTTCTTTCTGCTTCCACTAACCTTTGCATAAAATCCCCAGGGGATGAGAGCTTCTGGCATTTTTGCTTTTTGCAGTATCCCCAGGTCTTAACACAGTAGTTCCCAACCCTGGGTACTAGATGGAATTTACTGGATTCCAATCAGCTACAATTTATAATCACTTGTTTTCTGGGCTCAGATATTTTAATATAACGGGTTCAGGCAGCAGACGAGGCCTCAGTGGTTTTTAAACATTCCCAGCTGCTTTAACATGCAGCCATGATAGAGAATGACTGGTGTAGTAGACTAATGCATGTGTTCAATAAATATTTGTGAATAAATGAATATATAAATATTTGTTGAATGCCTTTTGAATGTTAGCTCTATGATAGCATTTGTGATACATTGGCATAAAAAGCCATTGCCTTTGAGGCATCACAGAGACGTAGCAGTTGAAGTAGTTCTAAGTTTTCATACTGAATTTTATAATTGCCTTCATACAAGATGTGGCACAGGATCCGTAGTAATCATCCCGCTCCCCAGTACATCTCCTCCTCTTCCAGTGCTCTCTGAGCTGAAGACAGCAACACCACCTATTTCAGCCTATCCAAAAATTCTTGAAGCATCCTAAATCCCACTCTTTGCTCTCATATCAAATTGATCTCCAGGTCTTATGTTTTTAACTTCCTATTTACCTTTAGAGGTTCTTTGTATTTTTTCTTGTCACACTACCACTGCCATAGTTAAATCATTAAGATCTGTGCTCTATTACTGAAACAGATTCCTAACATCTCCCAGTTTCTGGTTTGGACCCTGCCCTGCCCAGGAGCCATTCTCAAATTGTTTTAAAGCACAAAACTAAACATATCAGTCCTTTCGCAGCTTAAAAACCTTAGATGTCTCCTCATCATTCAAAGTAAAATACTTACATTTTACAGGACAATACAGTAAGGGTCCCTTCTCACCCCTCTTGCTTGACTTCTTAAGGGTGGCTTACATGCATTTAGCAATCTCCTTCTAATTAACTATGCCGCCTACATTGAATCAATCTATTACTCTTTCTAACTCTGAATTAATTGCCCTTTGTTATTTCCTCCATTTATAAGGCTTATATTCATTTTAATCTCAACCTTATTTTATTAGCTAAATATTTTTCCGCCCTTAGTATTTCTCTGAGATTTCACATCTTCCAGGAAGCCTTCACTGATTCCCAAGGAATATTTATTTAAAAATATTTGAATATATAACAAAGGTGGTCCTTCTGTTTTAATATCTCCTACCTTTCATGGAGCACAATTTTATGAGGAGGCAAAACCTGAAGAATATCTCAAATTTGAACATGAGTCTGTATGCAAAATGAGAGTTAGAGATATTCTCAAAATTTGTTGCAGGGCTCCCAGTGAAACAGGGACTATCTGGGGTCATGTGGGATCTCTGGAGTGAATTTCTGAACCTCTGCACTTGAGTAATGCCTGCGTGTCTGGTGCTGCACTGACTGGTCCACATTCTAAATCCTGTAATCCCCCTCAATTCTGTCAGCATCACGTACATATATTTACATCATTCATTTCCTAGATCTTCATAACTGTATTTTCATGAGATTCTTAACCAGTAACATTTGGTCCCCTCGAGAGAGTGTACATTTCATTGCCTACATAGCATTAAGGAGATCAGTGGAGTGTTGGTTTCCAGATAAAGATGTGCCATTCAATGACATAATAGCCACACATGGTCAGAAAGCAGACAAATGGAAATCAATATTTACCAATGCCCATCATAGGACAGTACTGTGTTGGCTGCTTTTCACATTTTACCTTTTCTTTTCTTGAGTTCTTTAGGTATGTGCACTTATCTCTGTCTTATACACCATGACAATATAAAGAAATTTACATACTTCTGGGATTTAAACCCTTAAACATGTTAACTTCAGGACCCACTCTGTTATCATTAGAATGTGCTGTGGGATCCTGCAAACTCTTTTGATCTATCCCACAGGATACATAAGAAGCCCACCTGTTTTAAGCTTTTTAACATTAAAAGATTTGGATTTAAATTGGACCTATGGTAGGAGTGAGGCTACTAGAAATTTGGTACAGCATTAAGCTTTCAACGTTATGAGTAAGGACAAATTTGATTTATCATTATAATCATCATTGAATTATCTTTAATTGTAATAAAGGATTGCCTGTGGAGAGGAATCCTGGGTTACATTAATTACAGTGTTACTAACTTCAAACATTATGTACTTAAGCCTGTAACCAAAATATTTGCTTAAGATTTCAACTTCTTGTTGATATTTGATGATGAGAGAAAAAATAGTTAAAAATCATAGAAAAACAATATCAAATGCTTTGTGGAAAAGAACAAATTCCAATCTAATTTAGTATCCTCTAAAAATCTGTGCTTTTGATTCATGTCTATAAATGCATTTCAATAAAACAGCATTATGGGGTCATTTTACCTCCTGCAAAAATGTGTGTTGAAGTCCTAGCCCCTGGTACCTCAGGACATCACCTTGTTTGTAAATGGGGTCATTGAAGTTGTAATTAGTTAAAATAAGATCATAATGGAGTAGGGTGTGTCTCTAAACAAATATGACTAGTGTCCTGATAAGTAGATAGCCAGGAAAAGACAGAGACATAGGGAAGATATCATGTGAAGATCAAGGTATAAGTTGGAATGATGCATCTATAAGCCAAAGAATGCCAATAATTGCTGATTCCTGCCAGAAGCTAGGAGAGAGGCCTGGGATGCAACTAATCATGCGGACAAACTGACTTTGAACTTCTATCCTCCAAACTTCTGTTGTTTCAAGCTACCCAGTATGTGGTACTTTGCTATGGCAGCCCTAGGAAACTATTACAGGCAGCTTTTTCTACATTTAATTAATTTTCTTTAAAATTTTAAAAATATAAATAAAATAGGCTCCAAGTGGTACCAAATGTTATGTTATTCTCAAATATGCACACATAGCCAGGCCTGAGGCTCTTTTGGAAGCCAAGTTCATTAATTAGTTCACAAGGCTATTTAGTGGCTGAAATATATAATAATTGGCTAAGGAAACATGCTGTTTTATAAATTTTTCTAGTATTTCATGTAATTTACAATAAATTATGAGTATAACCCTACAACACCAAAATCAGCTCACCCTATTTTATCAAGGCACAATGGGGAACATCACTGAGTTCTCTAATACAAAACCAGTAACTGCACTCTTTGATCCAAATTTCTTCTTCTTACCACAATTCATTTGTTAATGCCACCTTGTTTACTTAATTTGAGGCAATATCTAATACTAAATGTAATTTTATTCATTACTGGCACAATGCAGAGGTAGCATATTATAAAATAATACAGTATCTATTTTAAATCATGAAAAGAAAAGCCAAATTAAAAACAAGACCACACAGCTTGTGAAATTATGTCCAAGTTGCATACTTGTTAGTTTATATTATTTACTTTAAAGATATGTTTTCACTTGAAGTTCTAAACCATGCAAATAAGTAAATACACACAAAAAAGCTTACAGATGGGGGAAAATATTTGCCAACCATATGTCTGATAAGATGTTATTATCCAAAATATATAAGGAACTCATACAACTCAATAGCAAAACATAAACAAAAAAACACCCAGTAAATAATGTGTAAAGAACCTGAATAGACACTTCTCTAAAGAAGACAAATGGTCAACAGGAATATGAAAAGGTGCTCAGCATCATGGATTTCAGGGATACCCATCAAAGCCACATGAAATATTACATTAACCCTGTGTTGGCAAGGATGTGAAGAAAAGGGAACACTTGCACACTGTTGGTGAAAAGATACATTGGTACAGCCACTATGGAAACAGTGTCGAGGGTCCTCAAAAAGCTAAAATTAGAACTACCATGTAATCCAGTGACTCTACTTCAGAATATATACTGGAAGGAAAATAAAATCAATATCTCAAACAGAGAATCTGTGCTCTGCTGTTTATTGCAGCATTATTCATAGTAGCCAAGATATGGAAACAAGCTAGGTGTCACTCAACAGATAAAGAAATTGTGGTGCACATATACAATGGAATATCATTAAGCCTTGAAGAGAAGGAGATCCTGCCTTTTGCAACAGCATGAACGAATCCAGAAGAAATTATGCTAAGTGAAGTTATCTAGAGCAGAGAGAAAAAAATACATGAATATATGATCTCACTTATATGAGTGGAATCTAGAAAATGGAATACAGAGAATGATTGTGTAGAATTGTGATTACCAGTGGTGAGGAGATGGGATAAATGCAGAGCTTTTGGATAAAGGGCACAAAGTTGCATTTATGTTAGATGAACAAGTCTGGAGATCTAATGTACAGTGTAATGACTATAGCCAATAATAGTGGAAATCTGTTAAGATTAAATTTTCAGTGCTCTCATCACATACACACAGAAACAGTAGCAATGTGAGGAGAAGATACATTAATTAGCTTGACTGTAGTAATCATTTCACTATGTATATGAAACATTATATTTTACACATTAAATATATATAATTTTTATTTTAAAAAAAGATAAGAATTAACTTTTAACATCCAGAATCAAAATTTATTACACAGTCAGCTATAAAAGAATTAACTTGAAAGGTATATTAATATATGAGGCCCTTCTAACAAATCTTTAACATCTTTTCTGAACATTGGAACCTATAACACTCTTTCCACTTCAGTGCTCTGAAATACAGACAGAATGCTCTCACACCCCACTACAATATTCTAGGATATAGCAGCTCCTACTTCCCTTTATTTGGCTTCCATATCTAGTTTATCTGATAGAGTCCTCCCTTCAAGCAGTCTCTGGTCAAAAACCTCAACCAACTTGATCTATTATCTTACTGCTCTATTTCCTTGTGCCTATACTTGAGTTCTTTGTCATTGCTAAAGACAAAGCATATAATGTCATCCTTTTGAAGTGTAAGACAGTGGCTAATAACTACATTAGGATCAAAAACCACCTCTGCCATTTATTAAATTATAGTGTTAGCTAATTTACTTAATTTCTTTATTCTCAAGTTCTTTATTTATAATGGGGACACTAAACCAATAGAGTGTCAGTGAAAAGTAAATGAATTGATATAGCAAAGCACCTAAAACAATGCCTGGTCCATATTAATGCTATATGAGTTTTATCTATTAATATTATTACAGGTAAAATAAAAAAGTATGGTTTTTATTGTCAACTCTGCCTTCCACGCAACTGTCAATCCTGCTCCCGCTCTGATTCACAAGTCATCCCTTTGTGACTTCCTGGAAAGGTTAACGCGTATGCTCAGCACTCCATCATGTCTTTGACCTCATCATTCCGCTTTTGCCCAACTCTTAGCAGACGATCTTGCCTCCTACTATATTATAATTGATCTGAAAGGCTCTCTCCCAAATTCTTGCCACTCACTAACCATACAAAAGATCAGAATTTCAATCCATTTTAAAAAATGTCTTCCTTCTCTTACAATAAAAAACTGTCTAGGATATTATTTGAAATTCATTGTTTAAATTTTTCAACCTGCATTTTAGATCCTATCTTTGCCTATTTCCTTAGAGATTGCACTCTATGAATCAATTTCTCTGTCTCTGTCTGTTTTTCTGCCCATCCTGTATCTTTAATGTCTCCCTTTCTACTGGCTCCTATCCATTAATATTTAAACATATTCAAGATTGTCCCAAATTACAAGCAAAGTAAAAGCAAACAAAAAAACAACAAAATAATTAAAACCTCCTCTTAATACCATCTTCTCCAATGATCAAATTTTATTTCTTTTTTCCATCACAGGTAATTTCTTTAAAAAATTGTCTGTACTCCTCCTTATGTTTCCTGATTCACTAACCCATATTCCATGGAATCTTACTTCCGGATGGTAGTTTAACGTAGTGGTGAAGATAGAATGTTTTGTGGGAGAAGTTCAAAATCTATCTGTTCCCAGTGTCATTCACACATTTACTTATCTGTTTGAGCCTCAATTGCTTCATATGTTAAATGAGGATATGATTATGCCTAATTCACAGCATTGTTTAGGTATTAAATAAAATATTACATATCAAATCTCTTACACAATTCCTGGAATATATTGTTTTTTTAATAGATTTTGATCATTATTACTAATGTATGCCCCACCTTGCAAAAATATAGGTCTTGCCAAAGTAACTAATTACTTGCTTTTTATCAAATGTAATAGGAAAGCTCTGGGCCTTAACATCTTAACATGGTCTCTGCAGCACTGCTGCCCCTGGACATTGCTGTCACCACAGTTTCCTAGCTGCCCCCACCCAATAATCTGCTTTACTTCTTCCTAATGATTTTTTTTAGAAACTGTTTTCCTGCTCATAACTAAATATTTGGATTTGCCCAGGTTTTATCCAAGGTCACTTTCTTTCCATTCTATACACAAAGACTTTGTAGGCAATTTTTGATGAGCAATATAACTAAATTGTCCTGTTTGTCTCCCTCATACCTTCTTTTCTCCCCTTACATTTCCGAAACTTTTCCCATTCTAAAGTAAAGATGGTGACCTGCCTTCCTGTTTCACTAAAACAGTAAAAATAAATAAATAAAAGCAACCTGAAATGAAATTTCACAGGCTTCCCTGACCATGTCCACTTCAAGAGTCCATATTCCCTTCAGTTAGAACAAATGAGCTCTATACTCATAGCCAAGTTCAACCTTTACATCTGCTCTAGTTTTACCTCCAATCATTTCATTTCAGAATATTGCTGCACTATTGCTTCACTTTCTTTTCTGCACTATGAATTTTTCTTTTTTTTAAAAAATTTAGCAACATACAAGAATCCTATGAGTTTTTGTTTTTTACAAGATTTCATTCATTTATTTTTAGACATGGGGGAAGGAAGGGAGGAAGAGAGAGAGAGAAGCATCAATGTGTCGTTGCCTCTCCCATGCCTCACACTGGGGAACCTGCCCTGCAACTCAGGCATGTGCCCTGACTGGGAATCAAATCAGCGACCCTTTGGATGGCAGGTCAGCACTCAATCCACTGAGCCACAGCAGCCAGGGCTTTATGAGTTTTTAAAACAAAAACTTTCTTCACTTTATCACCAATTACTATTTCAACCATATTTCTAGTCTCTTTCCACAGAAAAACTATTAGATTAAGTATTCTCCAACTTCTTTTTTTCCAGTTTGTCTTAAACACATTGCTATTATTTTTACTTCCACAACCACACCTAAACTACTTTTGCTGAATCATATTATCTCCATTTTCTAGAGCTAGTGGTGAACTCTCTGTCTTCATCTTGTCCTCTCCTCTGCATTTATATCTAGCTCATAACTCTCTTCTCAAACATTTTCTTGTATTAACTTAGGAGATAGCACTCCCTGGATTTTTTCTACTAAATTTGGCCTTTCTCAGTGCTATTTGATGATTTTCTTCTCCCTTATTGCTAAACTTCAGAGTACTCTGAATTCACTCTCTGGATGGACATTTACATTTTATATTTTTTGATGATTTTCTCTTTGATGGCAGTTTAAGCCCCAATTTTATGATGACAATGACTATGTTAATATCTTAATTTGTATCTTTGGCCCAGACTTCTCTTCAGGCATCTTCTCTGGAATGCTAACAGGTACTTCACACTTAGCTCGACTCCCTCCCCGCAAAAAGTCTCTGGTGCCTAGCACTTGGTGCTCAGATATGCCTATGTTCATCTGGGTTCTAAACTGAGATTGAAGTCTCCAAAATGACTACTTCCTATATACCAGATTGTTCTAATGTTTGAAATCTAAAGAGATAGAAGAACAAGGAGCAGGGCATGGAGAATATAGAGGTAATTGGTGAATTGACAAGAGTAGTTTATTTTTTCTTTCTCTTTGTTTATTGTTGTTCAAATTCAATTGTTTCCATTTTCCCCACACCACTCCCACCCACCTTAGCCACTCCCACCTCCCACTCTCGATTTTACCTCCCTTTTACTTTGTCCCTGTGTCCTTTATACATGTTTCTTGTTGACCTTTTCCCCTTCTCCCCATTTTCTCCAAAATATATAAAGAACTCACACAACTCTACTCCAGGAAGACTAACAATCCAATTAAAAAATGGGCAAAGGACCTGAACAGACGCTTCTCCAAGGAGAATGTACAGAGGGCCCTGAGACATATGAAAGGATGCTCAGCATCACTAGCCATCAGAGAGATGCAAATTAAAACCAGAGTGAGATACCGCTTCTCACTGGTCAGAATGGCTATCATAAAGAAATCAATGAACAACAAGTGCTGGTGAGGTTGTGAAGAAAAGGGAACCCTCATACACTGTTGGTGGGAATGCAGACTGGTACAGTCACAGTGGAAAACAATATGAAATTTCTTCAGAAAACTAAAAATGGAACTCCCTTTTGACCCAGCTTTTCCACTAGTGAGGTTATTCCCTAAGAATCCTGAAACACCAATTCAAAAGGTCCTGTGAACCCCAATGTTCATAGCAGTGTTATTTACAATAGCCAAGTGCTGGCAGCAACCTAAGTGCCCACCAGTAAATGAGTGAATAAAAAAACTATGGTACCTTTACACAATGGAATACTATGCATCAGAAAGAAAGAAAGAGCTCCTACACTTTATGTCAGCATGGATAGATCTGGAGATCATTATGCTAAGTGAAATAAGCTAGTTAGTGAAAGACAAATGTCATATGATCTTACCTATAAGTAGAACCTAATCAACAAAACTAACATGCAAGATAAAAGTAGTTGAAATGGTGCTGACATAAAAATATAATGAGAATGGAATTAGAGAGAATGAGGGATTCAGTTATCCCTTATGTTGTAAATATCTCTATTCAAACCTATTTCCTAATCTCACACTGGGTGAAATATCTTTGTTCTCATAGACCTACCTTCCTTCCTGGCTAGTTTACATTATTACCATAGCCTCCCAACTCCCTGCTTCTACAACCATCCCCCTTCCATCATCAATCTATTGCAACTGGTTGAGAGTAAATCCTAAAATCTTAACATATACAAGGCTTTTTATATCTGGTCCCCTCTCACCTCATCTTCTACTGATGGTAACCCTAGTTCACGTCACTCCAGAACACTGGCCTCTCATTGTTCACTGAGCCAGGCAGATATACTTCTGTTCCACAACTTTTGCCCTCAAGGTTGCATCTGCCTGGCATGCTAAGTACCCCCAAATCAAAATGGATTGCACCTTTATATTTTAAATCTTCACTTTTCATGTCACTTTTGCAGTGGGAACCCAATATGGACACCTGTCTAAATTGCAATTCCTCTATCACTGACATGTTCTAACTAGGACTGTTTTCTTCATTATCTTTCATCTTAGAAATAATCACTAACAAACTTCTTTATTTTATTTATCATGTTTTATGCTACTCCTACTATAATGGAAGTATGAAGACAGTGATTTTTGTTTGTTTTATCCAGTGATGTGTTTTCAGATACAGATGCATTAAATATTTGATCAATGTAGAAATGATCCTGCAACGACTGAATCCAAATTACAGGAAATTGAAGGATGTTAGATGATTTCAACAGAGCTTAGAAACTTGAACCTTCAATTTCCCTGGAAACTACCCTAGCAGCAAAATCAGATGTTTCCCCAATCTGAGGAAACTAGATTTTAATTCTAAAAACACAACTTTTAATTACTTAACCTTGGAGGTGTCTCCTTCGATCCTTTGTGGGGAAGAATCTTAAATGTGTTATAAAAGGAAAGACAAAATATATTTTAGGCTAGATGTATTGTGTGTGCAATTATATGGAATTCTGAATTCAAAATGTTAGCTCCAGCCCCTAGGTTGAACCTAAATAGCTTGGTTTGTTGGCTAAGAAAATCTTTGTCTCATTAATAGCCTAGAGTAAATAAGTTAAAATGCCAGAAACTTCCCTGGCATATTATATAGAGAAAGGGGTTCAAAGGGTTAGAAAATGAGAATGTTGGAATAAGTGTTTACATTTAGTGTTTGGGGTATGTTGGGGCTATTCCCTTCAGGTTAAAGAAAAACCTAGTATACCTTGGATTGCCATTCAGGAAGGAGATGACTTTTAATGTTTCTTTAACCCAGAGATTAGTATATCCAGTAGTATTTCATACTAACTTGGGAGCCTTTAGAAGGCAGAGATTAAGATAAAGCTTTTTTCTTGATGAAGCTTTTCAAGCAGTGTATCTAGTAATTTTATGTGCATACATTATTTATTAATTATTGTATCATTTTCCATACAAACAACTGTGAACCTACTTTTACCCCACCCTGAATACATGAAATATTTTATATGTTATAGATCTATATCGATTCAGGGTAGTGGCTAATGTCTTGTCTTGCTGGGAACATGAAGATATAATTAGAATATTTATAACAAAGAGGATTGGGAAAAATATGAATGGATATCACAGAATGAGCAAAAAGAGAAAGAATTCTTGAACCAAATAGATACCTTCCAAAAGTATCCACTTCAGAGGAGACTTTCCATTATTAGGTGGACAAGATGCCAAACTCATTCTTCAAATACCTCAGTTATCCCTCAGTGTGTTGTGTACAAAGCAAATATGTATATAGGCTGGGCATGGGCTCAAAAAACATGAAGAGGCTTTCTTTTCTCCATTGTGTATTTTTGGCTTCTTTGTAAAAAAATTATTTGCATATATTCCTGTGGTTTTATTTCTGGGCTCCTAGGTTGTAGGTTCAATCCCTTGTTGGGGTACTTACCTGAGGCAACCAATCAATGTTTCTCTCTCACATCCATGTTTGTCTCTCTCTCTCTCTCTCTGTCTCCCTACCTCTCTCTCTAAAACTAATAATCATATCCTTGGGTGAGGATTAAAACAAAAAACAAAACAAACTGTGGATTTTCCTTAATTAAGACTGATCTGGCTACAACTTCTTGCCAAACTGTCAATAGATGTTACAGTTAAACTACTTTTGACCCCTTCCTTTAGGTTTGCACAAATGATTTGCCTTCATAGAAATACATGTCCATACACAAACATGAACTTTCCTTTCACATTTGAAATACTTCTGCCAGAACATCCATTAGTGGATTTATAGAATGCCTTATTTATGGCCGTGCTATCTTATACATAATTGCCTCCAAACAAATAACTCATTTTACAGTAAAATAAATGTAACAATGGGCTCATGTACAAGACATACACTGGTCTTACCATTAACTCCTCACTCAGAAAAAAAAGTTTGATAGTATTATGGCCTATTGATGATTCACTTATGGCCTACAGTTGCAATGTAGTCCAATGTATCATTCCAATTTTTCTTTAGCTAAGATGTAGAACCCTGGGAACAAGGTAGAGATAAGCCCCTTTACTGATATATTTAATAACTCATTTTTGTAATGTTTGCTGCTTGCCTTTGCAGCCTTAGCTTTGATGGGTTTGTAGCTATTAGTGACAACAGGAGGAGTGCATATGCTAGAGAACATAGTCATGGTTATATTAACTAGGAGATTTAGACTATAGACTGGCCATTTGTGGTTTTTCATGCTGAAACAATGTAGAGAAAAAGGATAGTCCAATAGTCAGTGCTTATTCCCAGTTATGAAGAGAGAATTGGTCTGCTGTTCCACCACAGGGGCAAAGGAGGACTAATGAGAGAATTCACTGGAGTACCTCTTATTGTTCCCTCATCCAGACATAATCATCAATGGAAAACAGGAGCTACCCAACAAGGACAAAGTGTGGCGAGGGCTTGGATCCTACAATAATGAATACTTGGATCATTATACCAAGTAGAGATAATGTCGAAAAGTAGGAGATGATGTTAGGGAGTAAGAATAACATAGAATGGTTGGTATAAAAAAAGCTATAATTATCAGTTTTAGGCCTAGTGACCAGACACAGTTGAACGCTATAGCAGCTATAACTTTGGTTAACCTTTCTTGCTACCATATCTGCAAATAAAGATGATGGCTAATGTTAAAATTGTGGTTCTATGAGGAAGTACAATTGAACTGAGATTATTTGTCAGTGACAGGGTGTCTCCACTGAGCTAAGAATTATTTCCAATGAGCAAATATCTGGAATGGATAAAAATTGGAAAAAAGAGTGGAATATACTTTATAATCTTCATTTGCTCTCCTCCATCTCCAAATTCATGCTTCCCACTTGCCACCTACTATATATATATACTAGAAGCTAGCCCCTATAGGGCCATCATGCCCCTCTAACTTTTGGCTTCTAATTGGATTTGGCCAATAGGAACAACAGGTGATATTAGAAGGTTTGTGGAGAGAGAGGTTGAGGTGCTTTTCTGGTGTTGGTTGCATCTCTCTTTGAGCAGAGCTCCTTTTGAATGGTTCTGATAAGACTAAGCTCTAATTGTTTCATCTTACACTTTCAGGAGTGTGGATGGTAAAGATTACCACAGTTCCAAGTACCTGAGCATCTCAATATTCTTTTTTTTTCTTAATACTATTATACTCCTTAGGAGTTTATTCATTAAATTAACTTCAAAATCTTTCATGAGTATGTCTTCTGCTTTTAGTAGACTGACAAATGCAGACAGTTTTCTCAGAGAAAGAAGAATAAACTGTCTGCTTGCAAAGGAATTCAGAGAAATCTGGCACTTAATGATTCTCAGGCTCACTTAGCTAAACACAAATATATTCACCCCAAGTCTTGAAGTCCCACTCCTCCACTAATACCCTCACTTCTATATAACAGACTTGGTTCAATTGTGTACTCCTCTCGACTTGATCCTGCCACATGTCCAATTAGATTTCAGCTCTGATTAACAATCATGTTTTTCTGCAGTTTCAAGAAGTAGAAAATTATTTTAAATGCTATATTTAAAGGCTTCTTCTTTCTACCTGTGCTGTAAGTACAGACTTCAACATTCTGAGCTTATTTTTCCTGTAATCTCTCTGGTGCCACCAGAAATCTGAGTAAGGATTATTATTGCTATAGTGAATGGTCAGCTAAAGCAATTCCTTGATTTCCTGAAGTCTTCGATTTCAGGACTATACTTTACTTTATTCCAAACAATGGCAGGCAATAATTTATATAATCATACTAATCCTACAAACTATTGATAACAATATCACATTCAAACAGATAAGTAATTCATCTCAGAATTCCAACTTGAAGATTTTTGTCTTGGGACTACCTTTTTCTGGTCCAAAAAATTCTATTGGTTAATGTAAACCCATTGTGAAAGGACTACTTTGAATATTTAAATGAGTATAATGAATTCAAGGATCAGTTACATAGATCATGGAAGAACCAAGAAAGCATTAGGGATTAATGAAAAAGAATCTAAGGTGAGCAACTGCAAGAACCTTTTACCATTGCTAGGTTGGAGACACAATGGAAGAAGGTATTGTTTACAGAGTCCAGCAGCCTGTATCCTCACTGGAACATGGAATCACATCAGGCCTGTCTTTTAGAAGCAGTTCTTGCCAGAAGTGCCACCTGTTACTGCTAGCACTTCTCTTTGGCTAAATTCAACCAGAAGCCACTTGACATGGGACTCTGGGAATGCAGCCTAGAGAAAGCAGTATTTTTTGATGCTAAGCAGAGCAGAGGGAAAGGGAGGAATTCATTTGTGTTCAAACAAGACAGCATGTTAATGTTTTGTATTGAATTTTGTCTTGCTTAAGAGTGACATAAGGGCTAATTTTCTAACATTTGTCAGACTACTAAGGGACTAGGTCTCAGCCCAAGTATTTGACTTGCTTTTTCTTTCTCAATGAAATTCACTTTTATTGAAAGTCAGTTTGTAGAAAACAAAAGTAATAATCCCAACCAACTCATGTAAACCAACTCTAAGATTTATTACTTATAACTAGAAGGAAAAATTGTTAAAACAGTAATAGGAATGTATACCACTTATCCAAAAAAAATTCCTAACTGTTCTAAATATATACTAAGGGCTTCCATAAGTACTCCCACTTCTATTATTTTGCAAGTTATTGAGAATCCAAATTTCAAACTAGAAATTCAGTAATGAGAAAGAATTCTGAGCTTACTTTCTGTTGGTTAGATGACATATGCACATAAGTGACTTTGTGGGTCATCTGGTAGGCATCTATGAAACTAAAAACCTGACACTCAAAAGAGCCATAACTCAGCACAAAATATGTGATGTTTTTTCAATCAATATCTAACAAAAGTAGCTGATATAAGTTCTGGTCCAGATGGCAGCAGAGGTACATGTGGCACTTTAATCGTCCCACAACCACATCAGTATTACAACTAAACTACAGAACAACCATTATTTAAAACTGCCTAAAATCTAGCTGAACAGAAGTCCTACCACTAAGGATATACAGAAAAAGCCCCAAAGAGACTGGTAAGAGAGACCTCAGAGCTGTGAAATGGGTTGTTCTCACACCCATGTGTAGTGGATGAAAATCAGGAAGGATATCTTAGCCATGGAGGGCCCTCCCTGAGAAGCAATGGTTCTCAGCCTCAGACCAGGCCCTCCAACCCAGGGTTCCAGTGCCAGGAAGAGAAGTACCCATAACTAATGGCTGAGAAAACCAGCAGATATTTTGGTTGACTTAGACCAAGGACTTTTGGAGTCCCAGGCGTTCCTCTTAAAAGTCCCTGGCATGAGCTTACTCAGACTCACTTTATCTGAGCTCTGGTGCTGGGACATCATCTGGAAAGGTACTGGGAACATGGTAGGGGGAGGACTGAATTGTCTGGCAGCATGAGGAGATCTGGAAGGACAGCTTTCACTCAGTCAGAGGTGCTATCAGATCCCATTGTTCCTTTACTGAGCCCTATCCCCAAAGAACTGACAGACAGAAACCAAATCTGAGTCCCTGAGACTCCACCTCACCCAAATTTAGGATCCACCCAAGCCAATTCCAGTGGCTTTTCTATACAAATGACCTGTCTTGGCTCATACTTTGGACTTTTCTAAAATCTCTCAGTGAAACAACATCTGGCCTTGATGTTCCAAAACCTGTCTCTATGTGGCTTCAGGTCCAGCATTTGCTGCAGCCAGCTGTGGTTCACAGTTTGCCCTCTCCTGGCACTCAAACCAGCACAAGTAGTAGCCATCTTCAGATTGCTTTGCATCTATGCCAAGTGACCTCAGACAAGGCATAAGTAGTGATTGAACTTGGCCTGTATATCCAGGGTAGTCCAGAGCCAGCACAACTGGTGGACAGCTTCAGACCACATCAAGCACCACCCAACCACCTCCACAAATGACACACTCAAATGGTAAACTCAGTGAATACCAGAGTCCAGTTGAAATAAATTCTGTTCCTTGGGATCAGCCCTTATACAAGTGATTCTCCATAGTGGTTGCAGCCAATTGGTCAGCTAATAAATCCCTAGTATTGAGATGCCAACAGCAATCAAGACTCCAATTAATTACAACAGTAAGGTGTGCACAGTCCACATGGGGTGGTGTGCATTTGGAGTGCTTAGTGCTGGTGATCTGGGATGCTGTGCCATTGGAGCCTACAGAACACAGGTGGAAAACACAAGGCCTGTAGACCAAATCTGGCCTTCCACCTTGTTTTATCCAGCCCGGCACCTTGTTTTCACCCAGGGACAGTGCTGAGCTCTCACTTAACTCTTAAGGAATAGTTAAATTTATACAATCCTAAAATTACATTCAGCCCTTTGAAGGCAACCATGAGGCTGATGTAGCCCCTGGTGAAAATGAGTTTGACACCCCTGCTATAGAACATCTACTTCATAAGGCCACTATATGAAACAGCAGCTCTGTCTAATACCAGATGCAGAGTTCAAAGCAATGGGTATAAAGATGTTCAATGAACTTATGGGAAGAGTAGATGATCTTAGTGAGAACTTCAAAAAAAAAAAAAAGAAAACATAGAAACTGAGATAGAAAACATAAAAAAGAACAAGTCAGAAACGAAGAATATATTAACGGAAATGAAGAATACATTACAGGATATCAACAGTGGAATAGATGAAGCAGAGGATCAAATCAGAGACTTGAAAGATAAGGAAGCATAAAAAACCAGTTAGAAAAAAAAGAACCCCGAAAATGAAGATCACATAAGAAGCCTCTGTGACATTTAAAATTGTACCAACATTCACATCATGAGGGTGCTGGAAGTGGAAGAGAGAGAGCAAAGAATTGAAAACCTACATGAAAAAATAATAATGGAAAACTTCCCTAACCCAGTGAAAAAAATAGACATAGAAGTCCCTAAAGTGCACAGAGTCCCAAATAAGATGAACCCAAGGAGGTCCACACTAAGGTATGTCATAATTAAAATGCCAAAGATTAAAGACAAGGAGAGATTCTTAAAAGCAGAAAGGGAAAAGCAGTTAGTAACTTACAAGGCAGAACCCAGCAGACTCTAGGCTGATTTTTCAAAAGAACTTTGTAGATCAAGAGGGATTGGCAAGAAATATTCAAAGTATTGAAAAGCTGGGACCTACAGCCAAGATTGCTCCACCCAACAAAGCTATCATTTAGAATAAAAAAATAAATAAAGAATGTCCTAGGAAAAAAGCAAAACAAAACAAAACATTAATCATTACATCACTACCAAACCAGTATTACAAGAAATGTTAAAGGGTCTTCTTTAAGAAGAAAAATAAAAAAATAAAAAATGTGAATAATAAAATGGCAATAAATATATATCTATGAACAATTATTTTAAATGCAAGTGGATTAAATGCTCCAACCAAGAGACATATAGAGACTGAATGGATAACAAAACAAGACCATTAAATATGCTGTCTACAGGAGACTCATTTCAGATCAAAACATACAGAGTAAAAGTAAAGGGATGGAAAAAGATATCTCATAAAAGTGGAAACAAACAAATAAACAGTTGGAGTAGCAATACTTACACCAGACAGAATAGACTTAAAACAAGGCTATATAACAAGAGACAAAGAAGAAGCCAGCAATTCCAGTTCTGGGTATTTATCTGAAAATAACCCAAAACACTAAATGAAAAAGTCACATACATCCATATATTCAGTGCAGCATTATTTACAATGGCTAAGATATGGAAGCAAGTTAAGTGTCCATCAATAAAGGAATGGATAAACAAGAATAGATGCATATATGCAATGGAATATGACTTAGCCCTAAAAAAGAGTGCAAACTTGCCATTTGTAACAACATGGATGGACACAGAGGGTATTGTAATGAATGAAATAAGTCGGATAGAGGAAGACAAATTCCATAAGATTTCACTTATATTTAGAATCTAGAAAACAAAATAGGCCAAAAGCAAAATAGAAACAAATTCATAGATACAGAGATCAGATTGATGGATGCCAGTGGGGGTGGGCATTAGGGTGACTGGGTGAAAAATATGAAGGGAATAGGAGGTAAAATTTGATATTACAGATTAGTTATGGGGATGTAAAGTGCAACAGATGGAATAAAATCAGTAATACTGTACTAACTATGTATAGTGTGAGATGGGTACTAGATGTATCAGCATGATCACTTAGTAAGTTATGTAAGTGTCTAATTAGGGGTTGTACACCTTAAACTAATACAAAATTGCATATCAACTGTAATTAAAAAATAAACATTATGTATAGGCAAAAAAGAATAGATTATGAAAATAATCCTTAGCTGAAAGCTCTGAGTTGCTGTCATTGTGGCCTTGGTTTTGGGGGTAAGCACCATCAGAAATAGAGAATGGGATTACACATTGTCTCAGAAGAACAGAGTGTTTGCTTTTCATCAGCTGTGATGAGTGGCTTCTTATTATGTACTGTATTTCTTTTTACTAATTATCAAGGCTTTCCCCAGATTAACAAGACATCCTTACATCAGAAAGCTGAAAGTGGCATTGCTATTCTGTGAATCAGAATGTTGAGTCAAACTTACTGCATGTTTTTCTTTCAGCTTATAACCTGTTATGTGGGGCCAATGATAAGGAGTAAATTTTGAGTATTAGTGCTCAGCCTCAGGGGGATCCTGTAGATACTTATCTTAAGCTGCAAGATCTAACTTATTCTCTAATGCATAAGGCATTTGCTCTCTTTATTTAATAAATAATGTCTATATTTTAAGTGGTAAATGTTCACCGGTCTCCCATAAGCTTCATGAAATATACCACAGTGCTATGAAGGTATTCTTTTCAATCTAGAGCCTTTGCACTCTCTTCAGTAAAAAGAAAATTATAACTCATTGTTTTGTTGTACATTCTCCTTTTACCTTTGTAATTTCTATTCTACTTACAGTTAAATATATCTTCTATTATTCATATATTAAGTGCTATATATTTATACATTACTTAATTACTACTAATACTTATGTATTAAGATCTACAACATTCTTACATAGGTTCATTTTATTTATAACTTTTCTTTTTATACATATATCTATATATATTAACTTTTAAAAATAAAATCTAAAATGTTCCTTTTTTCTGTTTACTTCTCTTTTTTCCAAAGCACTTTGCTCATACCTTTAACTATAATTTAACTCACATTTTATTTTATTTATTTTTATTTATTTAATTTTTAATTTTTTTATTTTAGTTTATTCGGTACAGCTTCTATTCCTTATTCCCATTCCAGCCAACCCACCCATCCTTCCCCTTCTCCCTCCCATTTCCAACCCTGGTAGTTTTGTCCATGTGTCCTCTATATTTGTTCCTGTAAACCCTTCCCTTCTCCACTGAATTTCCCCTGAAATCCCCCTGAAATTCCCTCCCCTCTCCCCCCTGGTCACTGTCAACCTGTCCACTATTTCAGTGTCTTTTGTTATATTTTACTTGTTTCTTTGTTTTGTTGTTTAGGTTCCTGTTAAAGATGAGATCATATGGTATTTGTCTTTCAATGCCTGGCTTATTTCGCTTAGCATAATGCTTTCCAGCTCCATCCATGCTGTTGCAAAGGGTATGAGCTCCTTCTTTCTTTCGGCTGCATAGTATCCCATTGTGTAAATGTACCATAGTTTTGGGATCCATTCATTTACTGATGGGCACCTAGGTTGCTTCCAGCACTTAGCTATTGTAAATTGTGCTGCTATGAACATTGGGGTGCATGGGTTCTTTTGGGTTGGTGTTTCAGGGTTCTTAGGATATAGTCCCAGCAGTGGGATTGCTGGATCAAAGGGC